>JAHLJS010000004.1:46038419-46437610 GCA_038502445.1 Eremochloa ophiuroides
CTTCGATTAGGGCTTCGCATACCTTGAAAGTGGGAAGGAGAGAGGAGATGCTGCACCTTCAAGGAACCTGGATGCCGGTGGGGAAGAGGAGCACGCCCTCCAACACCCCCAGCAGCAGGCTTGGCAGGGGAGAGCACGCGGCAGGGGGAGCAGTGGTGCCGGGCAGGGGCGCCGTCGCCCTTTCTCTCGGTGTTAGGAAGAGAGAGAGAGGAAAACCGAGAGAATGAGGAGAGAGAGGGAGGAACGGTCGTGGGTTAGGGATAAGATAGAAGGATACCCGACCATTCTGACTAAGGTGGCCCACGAGCCACCAATTTGGTAAGGCGCGGCACTACCGGGCATAAGGTCCAGCACTACTGGGGCGCGGCACTGCCGCGGCTAGGAGCGGCACTGCCTTCCAGCAGAGAACCTAGACCTAAACAGGACTTCACCTAGGACAAGGTTACAGGATATTATTTGTGCAATCATTTGATCAGAAAGACTAAGAAATAAGAGCAGTGACCAACATTGCACAAGAACACATTCAATATAGTTTTGAAAGACATAATTGAACTTTTCAAATCCTTTTCAAACAACCTAGCTTAAGCAAACAGTTGTGTGCTAAGTTTCAAACCACATTTCGAGAATCAAGGATATTTAATTCACTACGCAAAGTGCAAAACCTTGACTCATCGAGAGGCTTAGTGAAGATATCGGCTAGTTGCTTTTCGGTGCTCACATGGCGTATTTCGATATCTCCTTTGGTTTCATGGTCTCTCAAGAAGTGATGTCGAATGTCAATGTGCTTAGTTCTTGAGTGGCCTACGGGATTGTTTGCAAGCTTTATGGCACTTTCATTGTCACACAATAATGGGATTTTGGTAAAGTGACATCCGAAATCACGAAAGGTTTGCCTCATCCAAAGTAGTTGCGCACAACATGCACCGGCTGCAACATACTCGGCCTCGGCGGTGGAAAGGGCTACACAATTTTGTTTCTTAGAACTCCAAGACACTAGGGACCGTCCAAAGAATTGACACGTCCCCGAAGTGCTTTTTTGATCTACTTTGCAACCGGCGTAATCGGAATCCGAATACCCAAGCAAATCGAACTTAGAGCTCTTAGGATACCACAAGACAAGGTTTGGAGTGTGTACTAGATATGTCAAGATTCTTTTAACGGCCATCAAATGACACTCTTTCGGGTTAGCTTGAAATCTAGCACACATGCACACACTAAGCATAATATCGCGCCTAGATGCACACAAATAGAGTAGAGAGCCGATCATGGAGCGATATACCTTGATGTCCACGGCTTTCCCTTCCTCATTGAGATCTAGATGTCCGTTGATTGGCATGGGAGTTTTGATAGCCTTTGTATTCGCCATGTCAAACTTCTTGAGAATGTCATGGGTGTATTTGGTTTGACTTATAAAAGTTCCTCCCTTCAATTGCTTGACTTGAAACCCGAGGAAGAACTTGAGCTCACCCATCATGGACATCTGAAATCTCTTAGTCATGGTCCTACTAAATTCCTCACAAAAGACATTGTTAGTACTACCAAATATTATGTCATCGACATATATTTGGCACACAAATAAATCTTTACCAACTTTGTGAGTGAAAAGAATAGGATCAGCTTTGCCTATTTCAAAGCCTTGTTTGAGCAAGAATTCCTTAAGGCATTCATACCATGCTCTTGGTGCTTGCTTAAGCCCATAGAGCGCCTTATGGAGTTTGTAGACATGGTTTGGAAACTTGGGATCTTCAAAACCCGGTGGCTGCTCCACATATACCAACTCTTGTATTGGGCCATTAAGAAATGCATTCTTCACATCCATTTGATATAGCTTGAAATTGTGATGGGCAGCATAGGCTAGAAGCATTCGGATTGCCTCTAGTCTTGCTACCGGTGCATATGTTTCTTCAAAGTCCAAGCCCTCTACTTGAGTGAATCCTTGAGCCACTAATCTTGCATTGTTCCTTGTCACCATTCCATCTTCATCTTGCTTGTTTCTGAAAACCCACTTGGTGCCGATGATGTTGGTGTTGGGTCTTTCAACTAGAGTCCATACTTGGTTTCTCTCAAAGTTGTTCAACTCTTCTTGCATGGCTAACACCCAATCCGGATCACCAAGTGCTTCTTCTACCTTTGAGAGGTTCCAAAGAGGAGACAAAAGAGTAAAATTGACAAAAAATTGCCAAATGTGAACGAGTAGTTACCCCCCTTCGAAGACTCCCAAGGATATTGTCAACGGAATGATCCCGTTGAATAGTTTGACGTAGCCTTGGATGATCAATGGATTCTTGTTCTTCTTCTTCTGGCCAATCATCTTCATCTACTTCAAGAACAAGTGCAAGATCATCCCTCGGAAGCGGTGTTCTCTCAGCTGTTGTAGAAGTTGATGGCTCTGCTGTCTGGGGGAGCGACACTGCCGGGCCTGAGGCTGGCACTTCCGGCCCCCCTGCAGCAGCATCTTCTGCAGTGGCCTTCTCTTGAGGTCCTTCCACCTCTGTAGCCTTTTCTTCTTGTGGTCTTATATCACCAATTGCTACTTGCTTGATTGCTTCACATGGTGGATCCTCCTTTCCTACAACACTTAAATCAATTTGCTCTACTTGAGAGCCGTTAGATTCATCAAATGTCACGTCCACCGTGACTTCAACTCGACTGGTGGTCTTATTGAAGACACGATAGGCATGCTCATTTGATCCATAACCATGTAAGAAACCCTCATCAACTTTAGGTGCAAACTTAGAGGTTTTGGGCCTGTTGTTAAGTATGAAACACTTGCACCCAAACACTCTAAAGTAAGACACCTTTGGTTTGTTACCGGTGAGCAGCTTATATGAGGTTTTCTTCAGCTTCTTGTGTAGGTAGAGATGGTTGATTGCATGACAAGCGGTGTTGATGGCGTCACTCCAAAAGAGATCTGGCGTCTTGTACTCATCAAGCATTGTTTTTGCCATATTAATTAGAGTCCGGTTCTTTCGCTCTACTACACCATTTTGTTGAGGGGTGTATGGAATTGAAAACTCATGCTTGATGCCCTCTTCATCAAGGAAGCCATCAACTTGAGTGTTCCGAAACTCGGTCCCGTTGTCACTTCTTACTTTCTTGATGGGAAGCTCAAATTCCTTTTGTGCCCTTCTAATGAATGTCTTCACTTTGTCTAGTACCTAAGACTTATCATACAAGAAGAATACCCAAGTGAAACAGGAATAATCATCAATAATAACAAGTCTATATTTGTTACCCCCGACGCTTAAGTAGGCCACCGGTCCAAAGAGATCCATATGAATTAGCTCCAATGGCTTGGTAGTTGTCATGATGCTCTTTGGTGGGTGTGGTGCTCCTACTTGCTTTCCAGCTTGGCACGCGCTACATATCCTATCTTTCTCAAAATGAACATTCGTTAGTCCAAGAATGTGGTTGTCCTTTAGAAGTTTGGCCAAGTTCCTCATCCCAACATGAGCTAGCCGGCGATGCCACGACCAGCCCATGCTAGATTTTGCCACTAAACAAGTCTCAATGTTAGCTTTACTTTTGTTGAAGTCAATTAGGTAAAGCTTTCCTTCCAACCGACCCATAAAAGCAATAGAGGAATCCTCCCTTCTAGTGACTTCCACACCTTTATCCATGAAGAAACAATTATAGCCCATCTCACACAATTGTGATATGGATAACAAATTGTAACTCAACGAATAAACATGTAAAATATTAGTAATTGAATGTCCATGAGTTATAGCAATTTTACCAAGAACAATTACTCCCCCTTTCGAGTTGTCCCCAAAGACTATGTTTTCACTTGGATTCTCGATAGGGGAGTATGAGCTGAACATACTCTTCTCTCCGGTCATGTGATTTGTGCATCCGCTATCAAGTACCCAACTTGATTCACCGGAGGAGTATGCCTGCAAAACAATTTAGTTCCTTGATTAGGTCCCCAAGTAACATTGGGGCCTTGCATGTTAGTCACAAGTATCTTAGGAACCCAAATTGCTCTTCCTACAGGCTTGCTGGCCTCTTGACCAACAATCTTAGCAACAATTTTACCACGGTTGTTACACTTCAACACATAGCAAGATTCCAAACTTTCACGGGTGACAATTGGCTTTGGTTGGTGCACAAACTTATTTTTGGTCACCCATATTGATTCCTGTGGCTTCTGGAAAACCTGCTTCTGCTTGAGCACCCTTTGGACATGTGCTTTGAAATGATCAGGCTTCTGATTGGTAGCCTTCCCTTTCTTGGGGCGCGGCACTGCCGCTCTAGGCCCGGCACTGCCGTGATCCGGCACTGCCGCCCTAGGGCGCGGCACTGCCGTGGTATGTGCAGGCCTGTCTGTACCAATCTGAGCCTTCCTCTCAAACCTGACACATTCCACTCCATTTTTCATGTATCTTCCATTGGTCTTACCCCCAACAACATGGCCTAAGCCACTCTTGATGTGAGGATTCCTTCCATCCTTGTATTGCACCTTTGGTTGCTCTCTAACCTTGCTCTTGCTGTTTTGCACCTGCAAGTTCTTGCCCTTACCAGCAACTAAGGCATTGAGCCTTGCCACTTCTTTCTTCATTGTCTCTAGGTTGGCAAGGTTAGTAGCATAACCATTTAAATCAAGTTTGGTGCATTGTTCACATACTTGACTTGTGGAAGACCTAGATGCACCTTTAATTTCGAGGAGGGGTGAGTTACTATCAGCAAGAAGCTTATGTTGACTCTCAAGTTCATTGTGCTTTTTTAACAAGCTATTGTATCTTTGGTTGAGGTCAACATTAACCTTCTTGGTGAGAGTGTGGGCTTTTTGCTCTTTGGCCAATGCCTCTTACAAAGAGTCCACCTCACTATTCTTCAAAGCAAGAGCTTCTTTGCTAGCAATATAGAGATCTTCTTATTTGATAAGAGTCTTTTCTCTAGATGCTAACTCACCTTAGGTGCTTTCTAATTCTTCCATTAGTCTAGCAATGAACATTTTGGTTTTGTTATCCAAGTTCATAGTTAACTTATCAATTTCTTCATCGCTAGATTCATCATCACTAGAGCAATCACTTGAATCACTACTAGAGATGTCACTAGGAGAGGGAGTTTTGGACTTAGATTTGTTTCTTACCTTCTCACCCTTTGCCATAAGACAAAGGTGAGTGGAGTGATCATCATTGAAACATCCTCGATTTTCCACGAAGGGAAAATCCACAGAATGAGTTATAATGCGATCAAATCAAAGTTTGATTCCATCACATTATCATATATCAGTTGAAATCACAGTCATACAGCATATGATTACAAGCTTTACAAGTTTTACCTCATTTGAGGATACACCTATTACAGGGTTAATCTAGCAGAAGCGTATCTAGTCGTCATCAGAGTTGGCGGAATATGTTGTCGAGTGGAGGCTCCTCCTTCACGGGTATCATCAGAGTCAATCTTGGCGCAGCATAGTCTTTATCTCCTGAACCAAACTTGAGCGTAGGCACGAGACCTTCTAATACTTCTTATCTCAATATCTCTGTTAGTCAGGCAATCTGCACACCGCCAGATATGTGCAGGCCATGGTCAGCACCGATGAGCTTTAGTGGAAAAGAGAAAACAAAGGATCTGGCGATCCTAACATTTGGCTGTGGTTTGCATCCTAAGCGCATGCAAAGTAGTATCAAGTAATAATATCATAATAGTTTATCAAGTTTTAACCCATATCATCAATTCCCATCAGACTATCCCAAATCCATCATCCCACCCATACACCACCTCACACACACACACCTCACGCTCAGTCGACAAGCCCAACTCCCTCTCGGGTCCTGCCTCAACGGCACACTGCCACTCCGGGCACACTGCCGGACAATCATCATCCAGGGGGAGAAAAGAATACCACTCACTACACCAGTAGAAGACCACAGGAAAGGTCCATAGTCGATGAGTCGGCATATGTATCGATCGATCAACCATAACACTCTGCAGAGGTTTTACTACTCACAAGATTAGCCATCATCGATGTTGTACATACATCTAGGCAGAATTCTAGGTGCTTGCTTGCCTAGGTCGATGCCACTCTACCACTCAGCCCTGGGTAACTTCGGCCCTTACGCCGAAACCCTGAGACTGGGAGACGCAATACCGAGCCCAAACAGTGGTACTGCGCATCTAGGAAGGTTCGGGAATCCCACATCCTTCACCGCCCACCCTAATCACCTCACAACCTAGCAGTAATGGCACCGCCCTACCAAGTAGTCCAGCCGTCTCCTGCCCATCAGAAGCGAGTGAGCAGTAAAGGATTCCTATGAGCCTGAGTACCAGTAGATCCTAGGTTGACCAAGCAGGCATCTTCTCTTAGGGGATACTCTCCCCGTGCCTCCACGGCACCTCCGTTCACGGGGTTTCAACCACGCAGGCTTTCTACCCTAGAACCTCCTCATACACCATTACCCGCCACAGGTATCTCTTGTGGGAATGCCCAGATGCAACTCCCAGGCAAGACTGGCTTACACAGCTCGTCGTGTATCCCACTTGGTCGACTCGACCCTCACCACACACCCAAGACACACGCAGCACGCTCACATACCACCAGTCCGGCATCCCAAGCCAAACCATTCCCAAGGGTTCACCACCAGCATCACATCATAGATACATTGCGAGTGGAGTTAATAAATAAATATAGTGATGTAACATGCAAGCAAGCAGGTAGATAGGAATATGTATAAAAGAGCGTGAGCGCGAAGCTGGGTGGTATAGTAGAGTGGTTGCAAGCGGGGTAGTAATGGCTTAGGTAGTAACATGCATCATATAATAGCAAAGGAGTAAATATAAAGCGCTAGCAGTTCTAGATTTGCAATGTCTAATAGGATTCTCTAAAAGAAGGTGCTGCCATGACACCTGCGTTGTCGAGGAAGTAGTGGTATGGGCACTCCTCAGTTAGTGTAGTCGTTCTGCTGGGTCTCCTAGATCCACTCCACAGTTCTTGTCATCATCCATGTTGTCCTCCTCCAGCAGGCCTCAGTCCGGTCGTTGCTAATCCGGAAATGGCTACTCCGCGAAGTAATACAAGGCAATAAAACACCCAATACACCAAAAGACGACGGGACGCGGGGAGACCCATTAACAGCAAAGAAATAATAAAAGGTACACGGCTTAGCCCTCTCGGCATATGTCCGATTTCATCAGGCCAAAGAAACAGGAGTGGTGGTTTGCTAAGCACAAGCATAAGTCACAGCCAAGCCAATATGGCTTTATAATAAATGGTTTAGGCCAAAGCTTATCCATAGCAAACACCACGGCACACGATCTTCCGATCCGTACGCCACGGGGAAGACGGGGATCGGAGGACGGCCGATCAGCAGGAAAGAACAAGGAATTTCCAACGATAAATGTTGCACAAAATAGTGCGAGTGTTTAATCCACATGTAGGGTACCAAGGCTGTGATTCAAACGGGTACAATCATACATGTGCTTAAACACCAAGAATCCAGAGAGAGAGAGAGGAGTTAGCAAGGTACATCTATATCATATTCTCAGTCACATCTTCAGTGAAGATGGTTTTAAGTAGTCGATCGAGTCGACTCGTATAGATCCAAGATCTTGATATAGACCATCGCTTTGCTAACTAAAATGAGTTAGTCCGATCTTTGATCCAGTCGCCATAAACAAGTCGGGATCGAATGGAGCGGGCTATACAGGAGCGAAGAGCGAGAAACGTAAAACAGCAGTGGTCTACTTCTTCCAACACGCACGCCACAAAACAGACGGAGCGTCAGAAGAGAGCGACATGTAAAATACGCAAGTGCGCGAACCACTCGTAGGGTGCCACGACCTGGGTGCACTGGCACTAAGACATTACTCGGATCCATAGCGATGCGGTTGTCACCGCAAGAACCAGAGGAATGTGACGGTCGCGCAGGGTACGAGCATACGAGGGTCAAGCACGAAAAGTCAGAGAGTGGCAACGCGAGGTCAAGTTACATTCAGCATTACGGCCATGGCGAGACGAATTCCGTGATCGCAATATCTGAATGAAGTACGATCCCACAACCGGCTCGAAGGCACGGCACGCAGACAAACAATAAGAGGAACCAACAATAAGATCCAATGACACGACTCAAACGACACATTATAAGACAGCGGAGTAGCACAATTCCATAGCACGAAGACGGATGGATCCTGTATTACAAATAAAGATACAGATAGATCGTGAGAATAGGGTGCAACAGATACATGTACAGACAGATCATAAAGATAGGGTACAACAGGGATATGAGCAGACGGATTATAAGGATAGGTATACAATATGGAGAGCAGGAATATAGGAATTAAGAGAAAAGGTTCTTCAATAGTCCAGTGTCGTATATCACTTGGCTTTCCAACAGTCCAACATATTCTACGGGGCCCCAAAATCTAGCAACGGAGCTACGAGACGAAGGCCAGACAGGGTCAGCGTCAAAGGAAATTGGCGAGGCTTGCTGCTACATGTCCCGGCTCCTCTTGGCCAGCTGTTGGTACCTCCTGGCCTGCTATGGCTTGCTGCGGCTAGTCGTGGCCGGCTGCTGGCTGTCGTGGCCTACTTCTGGCTGGTCATGGCTGGCTGTGGCCTGCTGTAGGCTGGTCGCGGCTGGCCACGGCTGGCCGGGCGGGGCTGGTGACTGGCCGAGGCTGGCTAGAGTGACCTAGATGCTGGCCGAAGGTGGCTGCAAGTTTCTAGGTGGTGTTGGGATGTGTCTGGGTCCCAACGGTGTGCGCGGGCAGGGTGAATCACAGTGTGACGGTAGCTAAGGTGAAGCTCGGACGGGGCGTCGGTGCGCGTCGGGGCGACCAGGCAGAACTTCCAGATATCTTCTCCCTTCTCGATCGGCGTCCGTCATGTCCTTCGATGACATGAGTAGAGTGGCGGCGGTCTTGGAGTCCAAAGGCACAAGGTAAAACCGGAACGTGATCATGGTGGTGGTTTGGGTAGTCCTCGACCACGCCGACGTTCTTGGAACGCCGGTGGTTCGATTTGGCTGAAAGGTCTCGTGTCGTGTGTGCGAGTGTCCTGAGCCGGGAGGGGCTCGTCCTACGCGTCCCTTGGTGCGGGACGCCATGACCCAAATGGCGGGTCCAGCAAGGTGACGGTGCTCCCCATGGCGGAGAAGGTCATGGCTCACCGTGGGGTGGTAGGTGTAGGATGTTGCTGCCGTGCAGGGTGATCGCCGTGCTGTGCCGATCTGCAACGGGGGCACTAGCTCCATCTTGGTGGCGAATCTTCTTGACATGGCGAGGAGTGGGGCGCTGGGCGGCTTCGGATTCGTGGTCACCCTGGACGGGGGACGTTGTCGTGGCTCGCGGTTGGGGTCGTGGCCTGTCAGCGTGGCCTCATTAGATGTCGACGAAGGGTGCAGCGGGGTTGCGGCCTTCCTACAGTGGTAGAATGAGCGGCACGAAGGCCGGTCTCAGCATGGGCTGCAACAAGATGAAACCAAAGGGAACTTGGGCGCTGGATACTCACTGGTGGCGAGAAGGAACTCCAGCGAGGTTGTGGACGCTGCTGCAGCGAAGTTCAGGTCACGGTTGTCAAGGAGATGGTGCTGCGAGTGGCGTCGTGGCTGGCTGGAGACGACGTCGGGGTCGGGCAGTAGGCGTCGACGACATTGTGGGCGTGGTTGACGTCGCAACTTGCTGTGTAGGGTCAGAGACGTGGTGCAGAGGAACTCCGCAACGTCGGTGACAGGGCTCGGCGCAGAGGACGACGAGGGCGAGGCCGTCGAGATGGTGGCGCTGCGTTCCGGCATGGTCACCGACACGACCGTGCAGCGGCTTGAACGGGGTCGGGGGACGGAGCAGCGCTGGTCGGAGTGATGAGCAGGTGACCATGGCGCGGCTTGGTGCGACGGTGACGAGTAGTCGGCGGAGACGAAGCGAGGTTGAGGCTCCGCGGTGGCGGGACCGAACACGGGGCACGGCTGCCGTGGACGACGTCGCGGCAAGACGAGCCAGTGGTGCTCGCCATGGCGGAGGTGCAGCCTGACGCGGCTATGGTCCAGTGCGCAGGGGCGAGACTGCGGCTGCAGCACCGGTGGCGGCTCCAGGATGCTCGAGGCGAGCTGCGCGAGCGGAGTTGGCGGCGGCGGCTTGGGGAGGAAGATCAACAGGAGGTCGGCTATCATTCTTATAGCGCGGCGATAGGGTTCGCGTGTGGTGTGGAGGTGCTTGCGCCGTTGATGTGATGGTCGTGGATGCGTGGCTGTCATCGACGTCCATGCCACGTGGGGAGGAGCGCCTCGCGTGGACGGGTTGCCACCCAGGCGACGGCAGCGGCCAGCGGGAGTGCTGCCCTGCGCCTATGGTTTTCCAGGGAGGTGCGTAGTCGGGCCGAGCAGGCCAACTGGGCCATGGTGCGCGCGGGTCGTTGCTGGGCCTGGATCAAGGATGAGCTGGGCTGTGGTGGTCAGTTGGGCGGCGCAGGGCTGGCTTGGGCCGAGTGGAGGGCAGGCAGGCTGCTCGCTTGGGCCACGCGAAATGGAGGGGGAGGAGAGGGGTGCTGGCCCAAGGGAAAAGAGGTGAGCTGCAGGGATGAATAATAGAGTAGCACTTTTCTTTTACTGTTTTTGTGAAATTTTGGGAGATATTCGAATGTGGTTCGAGTGGAATTTAGAATGGAAATCGAGGGGAATCAGGAGAAGACTCGAAATGGTTTGGGAAAGGCAGGAAGAAGGAAAAAGGATTTCTTCGTTTGCCAAGTTGATTCGGGGTAGAAATATGAGAGAGGTAAAAGGGAAATTGATTCTTCCCAAATGCTATGATGACACAAGAAAATATCTTCAACACAATTGAGAGGTAATCCAATAAGGAATTGGAGATGCATGTAAGGGTTTGAATAATTTGGCTATGGACTTGTGCACTCCAAACTTGTAACTCAAGGCCGACACACGAAAGAGAGGCACGCACTTACAAGCAATCCTATATGTATGCGACGTTTTGTTAGTGAGTTGGCCCTGGTTCGACCTAGATTTACATGCTTCACATAATTACAAGAAAACTTTTGAAAGTTCGGATTTTTAGTTATTGGAAAACCCAGGTTGTTACAGTCCACCCCCCTTACAGGTATCTCGTCCCCGAGATTTTAGGAGTTAGTGTCAGTAGGTATGTTCCGATGCATTGGGTTTGCAAGTAAGGATTTTGAATGCGATTTTGGCAAATCTGTTGTCATGAAATTCGTTTTGGAATGGAGAGAGTGATGATATAAAAGGAAGAAATAATTTGCGTAGCTTATCAAATCAAATACGAGGTGGGTTTTAATACCAATAGCCTTTATTTGGAAAAACAAATCCCTACTGAAATTATTTGTGGTGTTTTGAAAACCGAATAGCTTGTAGATTTGTAAAACTTTTTCAAAGGCTTTTGAATTTTTAGGTTTCCGTAAATTCTTTCAAAAACATCTTTTTAAATGGAAATAGGTTTTCCCAAAAATTTCTGAAAACACATGCCAATGGCTTCGAATACCGTTTCGCAAAACATTTCTTCAAAAAATCGTTTTCCTTTTAAAACAGGGAGGTCGGTATTCATAAATGTTTGAAACGAATCTATTTTTATAAATGTAAGTTCTGAGAACGGTTTTGATACTTTTTAAATCAAATTGTTTTTAGCAAAAATAGCTTTTCACAAACTTGATTTTTCCTTCAAAAGATTTTTAATAGAGTCCGACTTGGAAATTCAGTCGTACCCAAGTACCATTTGGGGGCGGTCGTGATCATACCACGATACCTGCATACGCCCGTCAGCATGCCATGTGGATGCATCACACATGGGGCCCCAGGTTTCGTAGCGGCACCGTAGGTCGGGAACAACTTATCCCATCGAGATACTAGGATCGGCTGATATTCCAAGCTAGAGGGAGAAACGAGCCTTTGAGAAATTC
Source organism: Eremochloa ophiuroides (assembly GCA_038502445.1). NCBI lineage: Eukaryota > Viridiplantae > Streptophyta > Magnoliopsida > Poales > Poaceae > Eremochloa > Eremochloa ophiuroides. The sequence continues at coordinate 46,050,283 of JAHLJS010000004.1, forward strand.
TTTTTTAAATGTTTTAGAAGATCATTCTTTTGAAACTCATTTTTAAATTCTTTTTATTTCACAACTCATAGATGATAGGGTTACAACCCAAAATTTTGAAATCAAAACAAAACCTTTCGAAATTAGTGGTACCCCTCTTGTCTTTGGAACTCTAAAGTATCGGTGACTTTTGAAAGAAGAATTTAAAATTAAACCATTTTAAAATCTTTTGCAATGGGCTTTTGGTAAATGGTGTTTTAAAATGGGGGTATGCGGAGTTGAAGCCATTTCGAAGAAAACATTTTGCAATTGGCAGAAATTTTTCAAGATCGTTAATTCAAAACTTTATTTGGAAATTAGAGAGCGATTGTGAGGCTTTGGAATCAGAAAACATTTGAAAAGAGTATTGAAGTCAATGCGAGTTTTAAAAACAACATCTTTGGATGTCTTATTTTCTGAAATAATTTTCAAAAATTGGTTTAGTTTTCGAATCAAAGCATTACTACGTTTGTTAATTTTAAACAAAATCAGTTTTTGGGTAATGAGTTGGAAATCATTTCTCACTTTTTTTAAAGAGCACAGCTTTCACAATCGAATTGACTTTCAAAAACTGTCTTTTTCCAAGGTTGTACTGTTTTGAAAACAAGTTTGAAAGAAAAACTTATTTTGGTTTTGCTAAATTCCTTTCACATGGGTTTTTCGCAAGCATTTGTTTAATAAATTAGTTGCCATTTATTTTGAAAACAGGGTTTACTTGAAAATAAATTGGAGGTTTGGTGAAACCAAAAGCTTTTTAAGCAAAATCTAGGCCGATGATTTTCCTATTTTTAAATTATTTTGTTAAAGAGTAGAACTTTTGTCTTTTGAAAGAAATTTTGTAACACCATTTGGAAAACAGTGGGTTTTCAAATCATTTGCAAAGAGCTTTTAAATACATGGTACGTAGAGCAGAAGAGCTGAAAACATTTTCTTTTGGAAGTTCAAAAGGTTTTGAAATCATTTTTCATTTGAAATGGAGTTGCTTTTTAAATTAGAGAAAGGAATCTTTTCAATCCCAGGTGGGGAGGCAATTTTGAAGATGCATGGAGTTGAAAATCTTAAATCAATTTTAAAATAGTGTGGTAAAGATATGCTGCTTGGTCCTGTACTTCCAACTGGTGGTCAGGGTTGCTCTTTTGAGCATATAGCGGTCTTGGTTTTCAGCCAGCCAGGTTTCAATCCTGGGACCTGTGGGTTATGGGCGGTTCCTGGAGTCTCACGTATATGAAATAATTTCATAGCCTACTCTCAGGCAATATAAACGCAAAGAAGCATAAGAAGCAAGAAGATCTAGGCAATCAGGCAGCATTACAACTCCTATATGCGTAGTGTTGACTTAAGGCGACTCCTAAGCCTTTATAGTCTTACACATCTATCGGTCTATCGTGGGCAATCAAAAGGGAAGTCCACTTCTTATGGGTCAACTTTTAGAATAGGTAAGATTAGTTAGCGGAAGAGTTCAAGATGGGGAAGAGTAATCAAGGGTTGGCATTAAAACTCAAGACGGAGGGTAAAAGTGTTTTCACAAATAGTTTTCAGACAGAGTTGTTGGCTCATACACCAGTATTTGGTCCTAATGGTCTCGTCCTAAGGTCAAGTATGGCTTTGATACCAACTGAAACATCCTCAATTTTCCACGAAGGGAAAATCCATAGAATGAGTTATAAATCGATCAATTCAAAGTTTTATTCGACCACATTATCATATATCAGTTGAAATCACAGTCATACAGCGTATGATTACAAGCTTTACAAGTTTTACCTCATTTGAGGATACACCTATTACAGGGTTAATCTAGCAGAAGCGTATCTAGTCGTCATCAGAGTTGGCGGAATATGTTATCGAGTGGAGGCTCCTCCTTCACGGGTATCATCAGAGTCAATCTTGGCGCAGCATAGTCTTCATCTGCTGAACCAAACTTGAGCGTAGGCACGAGACCTTCTAATACTTCTTATCTCAATATCTCTGTTAGTCAGGCAATCTGCACACCACCAGATATGTGCAGGCCATGGTCAGCACCGATGAGCTTTAGTGGAAAAGAGAAAACAAAGGATCTGGCGATCCTAACATTTGGCTGTGGTTTGCATCCTAAGCGCATGCAAAGTAGTATCAAGTAATAATATCATAATAGTTTATCAAGTTTTAACCCATATCATCAATTCCCATCAGACTATCCCAAATCCATCATCCCACCCATACACCACCTCACACACACACCTCACGCTCAGTCGACAGGCCCAACTCCCGCTCGGGTCTTGCCTCAACGGCACACTGCCACTCCGGGCACACTGCCGGACAATCATCATCCAGGGGGAGAAAAGAATACCACTCACTACACCAGTAGAAGACCACAGGAAAGGTCCATAGCCGATGAGTCGGCATATGTATCGATCGATCAACCATAACACTCTGCAGAGGTTTTACTACTCACAAGATTAGCCATCATCGATGTTGTACATACATCTAGGCAGAATTCCGGGTGCTTGCTTGCCTAGGTCGATGCCACCCTACCACTCAGCCCTGGGTAACTTTGGCCCTTACGCCGAAACGCTGAGACTGGGAGACGCAGTACCGGGCCCAATCAGTGGTACTACGCATCTAGGACGGTTCGGGAATCCCACATCCTTCACCGCCCACCATAATCACCTCACAACCTAGCAGTAGTGGCACCGCCCTACCAAGTAATCCAGCCGTCTCCCGCCCATCAGAAGCGAGTGAGCAGTAAAGGATTCCTATGAGCCTGTGTACCAGTAGATCCTAGGTTGACCAAGCAGGCATCTTCTCTTAGGGGATACTCTCCCCGTGCCTCCACGGCACCTCCGTTCATGGGGTTTCAACCACACAGGCTTTCTACCCCAGAACCTCCTCATACACCATTACCCGCCACAGGTATCTCTCGTGGGAATGCCCAGATGCAACTCCCAGGCAAGACTTGCTTACACAGCTCGTCGTGTATCCCACTTGGTCGACTCGACCCTCACCACACACCCAAGACACACGCAGCACGCTCACATACCACCAGTCCAGCATCCCAAGCCAAACCATTCCCAGGGGTTCACCACCAGCATCACATCATAGATACATTGCGAGTGCAGTTAATAAATAAATATAGTGATGTAACATGCAAGCAAGCAGGTAGATAGGAATATGTATAAAAGAGCGTGAGCGCGAAGCTGGGTTGTATAGTAGAGTGGTTGCAAGCGGGGTAGTAACGACTTAGGTAGTAACATGCATCATATACTAGCAAAGGAGTAAATATAAAGCGCTAGCAGTTCTAGATTTGCAATGTCTAATAGGATTCTCTAAAAGAAGGTGCTGCCATGACACCTGCGTTGCCGAGGAAGTAGTGGTATGGGCACTCCTCAGTTAGTGTAGTCGTTCTGCTGGGTCTCCTAGATCCACTCCATAGTTCTTGTCATCATCCATGTTCTCCTCCTCCAGCGGGCCTCAGTCCGGTCATCGTTAATCCGGAAATGGCTACTCCGAGAAGCAATACAAGGCAATAAAACACCCAATACACCAAAAGACGACGGGACGTGGGGAGACCCATTAACAGCAAAGAAATAATAAAAGGTACACGGCTTAGACCTCTCGGCGTATGTCCGATTTCATCAGGCCAAAGAAACAGGAGTGGTGGTTTGCTAAGCACAAGCATAAGTCACAGCCAAGCCAATATGGCTTTATAATAAATGGTTTAGGCCAATGCTTATCCATAGCAAACACCACGGCACATGATCTTCCGATCCGTATGCCACGGGGAAGACGGGGATCGGAGGACGGCCGATCAGCAGGAAAGAACAAGGAATTTCCAACGATAAATGTTGCACAAAATAGTGCGAGTGTTTAATCCACATGTAGGGTACCAAGGCTGTGATTCAAACAGGTACAATCATACATGTGCTTAAACACCAAGAATCCAGAGAGAGAGAGAGGAGTTAGCTAGGTACATCTATATCATATTCTCAGTCACATCTTCAGTGAAGATGGTTTTAAGTAGTCGATCGAGTCGACTCGTATAGATCCGAGATCTTGATATAGACCATCGCTTTGCTAACTAAAACGAGTTAGTCCAATCTTTGATCCAGTCACCATAAACAAGTCAGGATCGAATGGAGCGGGCTATACAGGAGCGAAGAGCGAGAAACGTAAAACAGCAGTGGTCTACTTCTTCCAACACGCATGCCACAGAACAGACGGAGCGTCAGAAGAGAGCGACATGTAAAATACGCAAGTGCGCGAACCACTCGTAGGGTGCCACGACCTGGGTGCACTGGCACTAAGACATTACTCGGATCCATAGCGATGCGGTTGTCACCGCAAGAACCAGAGGAATGCGATGGTCGCGCAGGGTACGAGCATACGAGGGTCAAGCACGAAAAGTCAGAGAGTGGCAACGCGAGGTCAAGTTACATTCAGCATTACGGCCATGGCGAGACGAATTCCGCGATCGCAATATCTGAATGAAGTACGATCCCACAATCGGCTCGAAGGCACGGCACGCAGACAAACAATAAGAACAACCAACAATAAGATCCAATGACAAGACTCAAACGACACATTATAAGACAGCGGAGTAGCACAATTCTATAGCACGAAGAGGGATGGATCCTGTATTACAAATACAGATACAGATAGATCGTGAGAATAGGGTGCAATAGATACATGTGCAAACAGATCGTAAAGATAGGGTACAACAGGGATATGAGCAGACGGATTATAAGGATAGGTATACAATATGGAGAGCAGGAATATAGGAAGTAAGAGAAAAGGTTCTTCAATAGCCCAGCGTAGTATATCACTTGGCTTTCCAACAGTCCAACATCTTCTACGGGGCCCCAAGATCTAGCAACGGAGCTACGACACGAAGGCCAGACAGGGTCAGCGTCAAAGAAAAGTGGCGAGGCTTGCTGCTACATGTCCCGGCTCCTCTTGGCCAGCTGTTGCTACCTCCTGGCCTGCTATGGCTTGCTGCGACTAGTCGTGGCCGGCTGCTGGCTGGTCATGGCTGGCTGTGGCCTACTGTAGGCTGGTCACGGCTGGCCGGGCGGGGCTGGTGACTGGCCGAGGCTGACTAGAGTGACCTAGATGCTGGCTGAAGGTGGCTGCAAGTTTCTAGGCAGTGTCGGGATGTGTCTGGGTCCCAACGGTGTGCGCGGGCCGGGCGAATCACGGTGTGACGGTAGCTAAGGTGAAGCTCGGACGGGGCGTCGATGCGCGTCGGGGCGACCAGGCAGAACTTCCAGAGATCTTCTCCCTTCTTGATCGGCGTCCATCATGTCCTTCGGTGACATGAGTAGAGTGGTGGCGGTCTTGGAGTCCAAGGGCACTATGTAAAACCGGAACGCGATCATGGTGGTGGTTTGGGTAGTCCTCGAGCACGCCGACGTTCTTGGAACGCCGGTGGTTCGATTTGGCTGAAAGGTCTCGTGTCGTGTGTGCGAGTGTCCTAAGCTAGGAGGGGCTCGGCCTACGCATCCCTTGGTGCGGGACGCCATGACCCAAATGGCGGGTCCAGCAAGGTGACGGTGCTCCCCATGGCGGAGAAGGTCATGGCTCACCATGGGGTCGTAGGTGTAGGATGTTGCTGCCGTGCAGGGTGATCACCGTGTTGTGTCGATCTGCAACGGTGGCACTGGCTCCATCTTGGTGGCGAATCTTCTTGACATGGCGAGGAGCAGGGCGCTGGGCGGCTTCGGATTCGTGGTCACCCTAGATGGGGGACGTCGTCCTGGCTCGCGGATGGGGTCGTGGCCTGTCAGCGTGGCCTCGTTAGATGTCGACAAAGGGTGCAGCGGGGTTGCGGCCTTCCTGCAGTGGTAGAATGAGCAGCACGAAGGCCGGTCTCAGCATGGGCTGCAAAAAGATGAAACCAAAGGGAACTTGGGCGCTGGATACTCACTGGTGGCGAGAAGGAACTCCAGCGAGGTTGTGGACGCTGCTGCAGCGAAGTTCAGGTCACGATTGTCAAGGAGATGGTGCTGCGAGTGGCGTCGTGGCTGGCTGGAGACGACGTCGGGGTGGGGCAGTAGGCGTCGACGACGTTGTGGGCGTGGTTGACGTCGCAGCTTGCTGTGCGGGGTCGGAGACGTGGTGCAGAGGAACTCCGCGACGTCGGTGACAGGGCTCGGCGCAGAGGACGACGAGGGCGAGGCCGTCGAGGTGGTGGCGCTGCGTTCTGGCATGGTCACCGACACGACCGTGCAGCGGCTTGAACGGGGTCGGGGGACGGAGCAGCGCTGGTCGGAGTGACGAGCAGGTGGCCGGGGCGCGGCTTGGTGCGACGGTGATGAGTAGTCGGCGGAGATGAAGCGAGGTTGAGGCTCCACGGTGGCGGGACCGAACACGGGGCGCGGCTGCCGTGGACGACGTCGCGGCAAGACGAGCCAGTGGAGCTCGCCATGGCGGAGGTGCAGCCAGATGCGGCTATGGTCCAGTGCGCAGGGGCGAGACTGCGGCTGCAGCACCGGTGGCGGCTCCAGGGTGCTCGAGGCGAGCTGCGCGAGCGGAGTTGGCGGCGGCGGCTCGGGGAGGAAGATCAACAGGAGGTCGGCTATCATTCTTATAGCGCGGCGAAAGGGTTCGCGTGTGGTGTGGAGGTGCTTGCACCGTTGATGTGATGGTCGTGGATGCGTGGCTGTCATCGACGTCCGTGCCACGTGGGAAGGAGCGCCTCGCGCGGACGGGTTGCCACCCAGGCGACGGCGGCGTCCAGCAGGAGTGCTCCCCTGCGCCTAGGGTTTTCCAGGGAGGTGCGTAGTCGGGCCGAGCAGGCCAACTGGGCCGTGGTGCGCGCGGGTCATTGCTGGGCCTGGATCAAGGATGAGCTGGGCTGTGGTGGTCTGTTGGGCTGCGCGGGGCTGGCTTGGGCTGAGTGGAGGGCAGGCTGGCTGCTCGCTTGGGCCACGCGAAGTGGAGGAGAGGAGAGGGGTGCTGGCCCAAGGGAAAGAGGTGAGCTGCAGGGATGAATAATAGAGTAGCACTTTTCTTTTACTGTTTTTGTGAAATTTTGGGAGATATTCGAATGAGGTTCGAGTGGAATTCGGAATGGAAATCGAGGGGAATCAGGAGAAGACTCGAAATGGTTTGGGAAAGGCAGGAAGAAGGAAAAAGGATTTCTTCGTTTGCCAAGTTGATTCAGGGTAGAAATATGAGAGAGGTAAAAGGGAAATTGATTCTTCCCAAATGCTATGATGACACAAGAAAATATCTTCGACACAATTGAGAGGTAATCCAATAAGGAATTGGAGATGCATGTAAGGGTTTGAATAATTTGGCTATGGACTTGTGCACTCCAAACTTGTAACTCAAGGCCGACACACGAAAGAGAGGCACGCACTTACAAGCAATCCTATATGTATGCGACGATTTGTTAGTGAGTTGGCCCTGGTTCGACCTAGATCTACATGCTTCACATAATTACAAGAAAATTTTTGAAAGTTCGGATTTTTGGTTATTGGAAAACCCGGGTTGTTACAATCATCATCATCATCGGACATGTTGTTGAAGAGCTTCAGTGTAGAGGATGGTGCATGAATGGCAATGGTTGCAACCTTCCTATCCTCTTCACTTGAGCTGTCCATGGTTGAGTCCCATTCATGTCCAATGTGAGCCCCTCCTACATCTCTCTTGTATCTTCTCTTGCTGCCATCTCTATAATTTTTCTTGTCTTGTCTCTTGTCTTTCTTCTCATGAGGACAATCGTTTATGAAGTGCTCTGTGCTGCCACAATTGTAGCATGTTCTCTTTTTCTTGTTTGGGAAGGTCCTCTTTGCTAACTTGTAGCCATTGCTTTTGATTCCCTTCCGAAACCTTCTCATGAACAAAGCAAAGTCATCAATTTTTTCTTGTTGCTGCTCACTATCACTTTCTTCTTCACTAGATGATGAAGTTGTTGGCACTTCTTCCTTCTCTTTCTTGGCTGCCCTTGACTTGAAAGATGCACCTTGCTTGCTGCCCTTGGACTTGCTTGAGGTGGGTTGTTTGCTTGCTGTGTGTAGTAAGCCCTTCTTGCTTGCTTTGAGTGCTACATCCTTGATCTTCATGTCTTCAAGCTTTATTTGCAGCTCCCCAAGCCTTTGCCTTTCAAGTGCTTTCTCTCTATGCATGTCATGTGTCAAAAGCCTTATAAGAACATCACTAGGAGTGAATTGCTCAAATCTCTTCTTCTCTCTAATCAAAGTCACAAGGGTCTCATTTCTAGGTGAGAAAGCTTCCAACATAACCCTCACAACCTTGTGATCATTCACGTCGGTGCCACCAGGACCTCTAATCTTGCCAACTATTACCATCAACCTATCAAACATCTCTTGTGGTCCTTCACCTTCATGAATTGCAAACCGGTTGAGGTTGGACATCAATATCTCAATCTTGGATCTTCTCACCTTGTCAATACCCTCATGTGCCATGTGCAAGGTATCCCATATTTCCTTGGCCACCTCCAAACCCATCACTTTGTTGTATTCATCACCATCCAAAGCACTAAGCAAGACACTAGTAGCTTGGGCATTGAGATGAATGTTGCGAAACTCAGCTTATGTGGGCTTCTTTGGATCAACCGGTGCCTCTAAGCTATGATGCACAATCTCCCAAATCCCAGGATGAAGACCTACAAGATAAGTTTTCATCAAGTGCTTCCACTTGGCAAAGTTTGTCCCATCGAAATGAGGCAACTTTCCCGCGGGCAAATTGATGACACGTCTAGTGTCAAGGTTAGATAAAGATGAATAATCAAAGGATACGGCTCCGTAGTCGGTGTAGCCACTGCCTTTCTTGTTTTTGCTGCTCTTGGTAGGTTGATAAGTGCTATCATCATCTCTATCTTCAGTGCTACTTGAGTCATCATCACTTGAGGCTTTCTTCTTGCCCTTTTCTTCTCTTTTCTTCTTCTCTTCTTCTCTTCTCTTCTTTTCTACTCTTCTCAGCCTTCTTTCTTCTCTTCTTTTTAGCTTTTCTTCTTTTCTTTTCAGCTCTTCCTTCTCTTTTCTTCTTTCTTCTCTTCTAGCTTCTTTTGGTTCTCTTTTCAATCTTCTTTCTTCTCTTCTTCTAGCTCTTTCTCCTTCGGAGATATCAGCTGGTGGCAGCGTGGATTGGCTTGCCGTCGACACGCTGTCACTGCTGCTGTCGGTGGTGTGAAGATCATCACCACCACTACCAAGACGAACCTCACGAGCTGTACTCGCCTCTGCTTCACCGTTATTGGCCATACCTCACGTGGTTAAGCGTAAACCTGAGGTAACCTGCTCTGATACCACTTGTAGGATCACGGACTGCCCTAGAGGGTTGAATAGGCCTGTAAAAAATATTCGCAAACAGAGGTTAGTAACACGCGCGGCAGTGTCGGCCTATAGAGCGGCACTGCCGAGCTGCCCGGCACTACTGCTCCCAGAGCGGCAGTGCTGGAAATTCTACACAATTCAAAAACTACTTGGGGAAATTTAGATCGAACAAATTATTGATGTTCCCTGGTATGTGTAGACCCTAGCACACCCTTTCCTTGCAGCTAGAACACCACCAATTCGTAGATCGGGACCAAACCCTAGAAGTCAAGAAACTCAACAAATAGAGAATAAAACAAGCCACACAAGTGACACAAGATTTATCCCGTGGTTCAGCTCGCCACAAAGGCTTACCTACTCCACGTTGTTGAGGTTCCAGAAAGGAAGCTTGGGTTCACAAAGCCCAATGCTCCCTTTCAAGTCAAGAGAGTTAACTCTTGAAAAGAGGGGGTGATTCCACTAGCTTGTGAGGGTGATTACAAACCTCCCGGGGCTGCCACAAGATTAGCAAGCTCACCGGGCGACGCTCTAGCCGGCTAGGAGCAAGCTCCAAGAGTAACAAATGCAAACCACCGACTTGAACATGAACCAAGTGCTTGAGAGAGTTGAAGATCAGTGGGAGAAGCCTGTTCTTGCTGAGATTCAGCTCACACTCTTCTAAATTCAAACTTGGATTCAAACTTGAGAGTAGAGAGCTTGTTGGGAATGAGAGAGAGCAAGAGAGACGCTTCTCTGGTCTGGGAACTGAGCAAATGGCAGAGATGACCGTTGGGGGCGACAGGAGGGAGACTAAGAAGCCCCCTTGAGTCTAACGGTCGAAACAAGTCACGGCAGTGCCGGGCTTGGAGCGGCAGTGCCACTCGGCCGGCGTGCTGGGCCTAGGGCCGGCAGTGCCGCACTGCCAAACCAGGACAGAAAGATCTGGAATTTTGTAGCTGGTTTTGGCAATGAAAGTGAGGATGTTTGGTGTAAAGATTGCACTTGGTCACACTTTCAAACCTATCTTTTGCATCCCCCTTAATAGTATGGCTTTCCTATACTCAATTTCAAAATAAAACGAATTTAAACCTCCTTTGAGCCGGATGCCGCATCCTTTAAATGTTAGGGGTCCACCTGCATAAGATTACATCCTCCTAATGCTTTTGCCTATCCATCATCTCGATAAATCTCATTAGTCTTCTAATCGCGTGGTCATTATCACCAAAACCCATTTTAGGGCTTGATTGCACTTACAAATAATGATGACATGGCAGGTTTTAGTTACAGTAACACCAGGGGTGTTACATCCTCCCCCCTTAAAATAAATCTCGTCTCGAGATTTCAGATAGGCTAAAGCCTTAGGTTTAGTAACGGAAAAGAAAATGTGTCAAGTAAACATTTTTCAAACTTGACTGTAGAGCAATTATGGGTCTTTCTTTTATAAGACTTAAAAGGGATGAACTACGTTTAAAGAGTAGTGAAGAATTTAGGAATGTTTTCTGATAGAAAATTTTCTGGTTCCCAAGTGGCTTCTTCTTCCGAATGCTGACTCCATTGTACTTTGTACCCTTTTGTCGAGGCCCTCCGTGTAACACGATCTTTTTCGGTCTACGACTCACACTGAATACGCGTGTCAGATCTGGTTCAATTCAACTCCTACAAAGTCAATAACTCGATCTGGCACTTGAAGACACTTCTCAAATGGTGATACATGGAATACATCCTGGGCAGCTGACAAGTGTTCCAACGCTTGAGTTGATAAGCTACTAGCCCACACCTCTCTTCCTATCCGTTATAATGAAGATTCTTATTTGACCTAATCAGTTGTCTCTTGACATGAAAAGCTTTAACTTTTGTTCTTCAAAATAAACCTTTACGAAGAATATCTTTTAAGGGCGGGTTTCATTGAGAATGAGGGCACATTAATTGCAAGCTATAATGGTTCAGGAGCACTGACTACGATACCAGTGCGTACCCTATAAGATCTTATGTGGCAGCAGTCCACTGAAGATCCCAAGTTTTGACACGGCACCATAGTCACGGGTCGGGATACCATCATAGAACACAATTAAAGTAACCTCAGTAAAAAGAGAGAAAGTATATCGATTGTGGCTATGATGAAAATGACCACAGACCTTGATACGAGCATATACCCTTTAGAATCTCATGTGGTTGTGAGTTATAGGTGATTTCAGGTTGCTATATTGTATCGCAGCCGTAGATCATGCCACACCATTGCTGGGTGGCTTCGTTTCCACATAAGTGCAAACAAAAGGAATTTTATTAGTTGTGGAGCTATAGTATGTCACAACCCTAAACCTCGATACCTGCTCGTGCCTAGCAGAATCTCGGTGTGGCCATGGCACGCGAAAGACCCTAGGTTTCGACACGACACCGTGGTCACAGGTCATGGCACCACTATAGGCACAACCATAACGACTTTGGAATAACATGTTGAAATTGAGTGAGTGGTACGTGTCGGTTCAAGGCATGACACGTATACAGATACAAAGTCATGGTCTAGTGCTAGGTTTTTATACTGGGTCTGTGGGTAAATTTAAGTGCATCCTAAAGTTTCCGAAGAAGTAAATTTTTAATTAGATTTCAAGGCATTTAAAAACCAAATAACCAGGAATCCATAAACAACAGGGAATCCTCAGCGGATCATAGATATCATTTCCAAGTGATTGGATCTTAGGTACCATTTCCAAATCGGTTCTCATTAGTTTATCAAATGAGATTAAGATGATTGCATGGACAAAGAATTTAGAGAATTTAGAGAGATCAAATGTGAATTCTCGAAGTAGATTTTTTTATATATAGCTATACATAGCAAAAGAAATTTTTTTAGAAATTCAGGAAGAAATATGGACACGAATTTTGTGAAAGAGATTTGAAAGAGAGGGAAAGCACATTAATTGCAGGCTAGGATCATGACCATCAACCCTGGTAACAGCTAGCGTCCGGCAGTAACTTCCTATGGTTGCGATTCATAAGAGACCCCAAATTTTGACGCTGCATCATGGTCATGGATCATGATATCCCATAGACTACAATTACAATAGCTTTCAAAGGAAATAGCAATGTCTTGAAAGGAGAAGATAAAAAATTTTACACATGACTGGATTTAAGAAATCAAGGATCGACTAAAGTTTTGTAGGGAGTTGGCATAGTAAATGAGTGCATCCAGAAGTTTTCCCAAGGACCAGAAACTTATGGAGCGAAGATTATTAAAGATTGATAAAAACTTGATATACAACGTGATTCATTGATCCAATTGATCCCGATTTTTTTTTTTTGCAAGAAGATTTTTAATAGAGTCTAACTCAGAAATTTAGTTGTGCCCAATACCATTTGAGGGCGGTCATGATCATACCACGATACCCGCATACGCTTGGCGGCAAGCCATGTGGATGCATCACACATGGGGCCCCAAGTTTTCTAGCGGTACCGTAGGTCGGGAACGACTTACCCCATCGAGGTACTAGCATCAGCTTGATATTCCAAGCAAGAGGAGGAAAAAGGAGCCTTTTGGGAAATCCTTTTTAAATGATTTAGAAGATTGTTCTTTTTTAAAAAAATTCTAAGGCATTGGTGACTTTTGAAAGAAAGAATTTAGAAATTAAGCCGTTTCATAATTCTTTTTGCAATAGACTTTTGGTCAAAGGTGTTTTAACAATGGTGGTATGCGGAGTCAGAACTATTTGTAGAAAACCTACAATTGCCAAAAACCTTTCAAGATGATTGAATGAAAACCTTGTTTGGAAATTGGAGAGCGTTTTTGTGAGGCTTTAGAATCGAAAAAATTTGAAGATAATTTTAAAATCAATCTGAGTTTTGAAAGCAAAATCTTTTGAATGTCTTATTTGTTGAAACAATTTTCAAAAAGCATCACTTCCTTTGATTTACTTTAAACAAAACCGGCATGGCTTTTGCAATCAAATTGGTTTTCAAATCCCGTCTCTGACTTGAGTTATCAGAAGTCATCACTGGATCTTTCAGCAAACATGAGGAAAGCTAGAAGAGTCATTTTTTTAATTTGCTTTCTTCAAACAGTTTTAATTGATAGAACCCTTTGAAGTTTTCAAAAGTAATGTTGTAGTTAATCCATTGTTAATACTCTGGCTAGAATCTGTAGGGACACCTAAAATCACGACCGACCAAGGAGAACGGTGCGGGACCAAAAATACCTTAGTGGTTCTGAGTAACCTACTTACTGCAGTGATTGCCACAACACTGTAGGAGTTCCGAACATGGTCAGGCAGTCGTCAATTCCCGTAGCAGGGTCTTGTGAATGCATCGGTTTAGAAGAAGGTAGGAATTTATTTTTAATAAAATACCTTTTGAAGTATGTTTTATTTTTGAAAATATAGATACACTTCATTACGGGGGTATGATTAATAGTTCTAATTTCATGATGCATGAGCGTTCCAACGCGAATCAAAATACTCCGATATATATACATATATACTAGGTAAATTTATTATTAGAGTGACGTGCACTCAATATTTTAGAACATGGGGCATACTTAATGTGCTATTCCACTACTACGCTCAGAAACTAACTATGGATCTATAGAAATAGTCAAGGAAAGGTTGTACAGAATGAATGAGGAAAGTTCAAAAGCAACTCGGTCCAAACTACTCCATTAATTTTATTCATTCCAAATCATTTTGAAGTTTCTGTAAAGTAATACTGCAAGTACTTTACAATGAAATGCTCTGATACCATTCTGTGACAGAACCGCCCAGATCACCGGACCCACGTGCACCATCATCGTCCCTAAGGACCTCCGGTTACTGTGCACAAGTTCCCCGCAACCTAGGTGGCCTGTCGGGTTTCCTTGGAAACCCTGATTCACCCGAGGATCTCATGGTAAAGACCTTGCAAGTATTACAACAGTTTACACAAATAGTTTAAATCAGAGTACAGAGTGCGGAAGTATTACATAATCATAAGTTTACAAATATGAGTTACAATAACCCAAACCAGAGTTTCGTAGTGGAGTAGAAGTATACAACTAAACACCCTGCCCAAGGGTTATATCATATACATATCTTCACCCATGTGCGATCCGTCAACTGGCACGGTCTCAAGTAGAACTGTGCTCTCGGCTCACCTGCAACAGGGGTTAACAAACCCTGAGTACTAGGGTACTCCGCAAGACTTACCCGACTAAGAAAAAGGAATGAGACTCAGGAATGCAGGCTGAGGGGAGTCAAGGTAAGGCTTTATCAAGAGTCAAAGAATTTTGCAGAAAAGCAATACTAACCAATTTTTAATATTTTAACTCAATATTATTTTAATCATAATATATAGTTCCAAATTCAGTCACATGTGTTCTCATACTTTTCAATTTATTATCCATTCTCAAAACACCTTGTTCCGAACCACTTTTCGGGGTAGGGCAGTGGATCAAGTCTCCATTAACCGAGGAGCAACGACGATTCGAATTGATTAGTACCCAGCTGGGGATCCCTATCCACACTGCATATGTAGCACTTAAGCTTACATATGCTAACCCCGTCTACCACAATTTTTCCATCCCTGAACCGGTCCTACGCCACCTGAGAGTACAGTACACCTCGAATCCGAGACTCTAACCCACGAGGGTACATGCTACTCTCACCATCTCTCCACCCCCAGTGCGTGGTCGTCGGTTCAAGCAATAGAGCCACCGGAGACAAGGCTTCCCGGAGTATGTGGCTAGTTGCAAAGTCTCGATCAAGCACGCCTACAACGAACGGTCCCTAATTCTTTTCCGTTGGTGACCATGCATTGGGACTCTAACCCAAGTACACAGGTACCCAACGGTTTCCAAATTCATGCCCGTCGGCGATAAGACATGGGGGCGCCACCCCAAGTGCACATCAACCGAACGAACTCATTTTCATTTCTATTTCCGTTGGCGTCGATGCATTGGAACTCTAACCCAAAGTGCAAAGTCATCCGAACAGTTTCCAATCCGTCGGCGACAATACATTGGGACTCCAACCCAAGTGCAAGTCATCCGAACGGTTGCAAATCGATATTCATTTTCATTTCTTTATTATTCATCAAAATTATATCATCATAGCTCGGAAAATAGCATTTTATGCAAAACTCTAATTAATTAAGCAGGGCTAAGCATTTATCAACATTTTCATTTTAAATCAGGTTTCAGGGGTGATATTCAAGTGGTCAAGGAAGGTAATGCATCAATTGGGTTATCACTCAACTCCTATCAACTTAATGCAATAGATTAACTCAAGTTATAAACATTTTTTTCAAATCACAAGGAAAGGGGCTGAATGCACCGGGGCTTGCCTGTGTTGCAGGGTAGTTTAGCCTCACAGAGATCACGGAGTTAGACTTGACATCACCACCATTGATGGATACACCTCCTCCGAAGCTTGGTCACACGGACCTTCTCATTCCCGTATACTACACGTAATGAAATGATGTGTGCCTTAATATGATGATATGCATGACATGATGCACGATGCGAAGTACAAGGAAGTGCATTAATAGAAGATAAACCGAAATAAGAAAGTTGAGTACAACTCTCTTTCACGATAGTTGCAAGCCAACAAAACCAACTTATTGATTATCGTCTAGGGTTTTATTTTATCATTTAACTTTTTCATATAATAAGCCATTCTATGTTTACAAATGAAAGGACTAACAAAATCCTAATATAAGAAACATACTTAACTACCTCTTTTTACCCAAGAGGTTGCTTCCTAGAGCAAATGCTACATGCATACATGTATCCACTAATGAAATACTTAATTAAACTTAAAAGCATTTTTAGCATATATTAACATATAAGAATCATGAGCACACCACCTAAGCAAGTTGCCATGGATCAGAGGTCAAAGTGTTCCATGGTCTACATACAATGCCAAAGTCACACAAATCCTAGATCATTAGGGCTCAACTATTTGTTTTATCAATTATTTAATTATTTAAGTTATATGGTAAACATCTCAAATGAATCCTAAATTTTAATGAGAGTTAGGTGATTACAAATCATGACCAAGGTACAAATTTCATATGCTCAGATTTTATAAATTAATTACTACAAAATAAACAAGTTTATAATGCAACAATACATTGGAAAGCAAGATAAATGTGAAACTCAACATTGTGGCCATATTATTGATTTTCAGGCTACCACAACATCATGTCAAGGCAGTGGAGCACCATTTTCCATTTTTACATTTATATATTATTTATAATGCATTTAAAACTACTTATTAGGCATTAAACATAATAAATTCATGACTCAGTGAAACATGCACCATAAATCATGAAATCTAATCAGTCACCACACAGCACTCAGAGAGTCTACCACTAAATTTGCATGTCAATTGGAGCTCTATAAATCCAGATAAAAAATATCAAGCAAAACAAGCATTTATTTTTCATTTAACAAGATTAATGTAAAACACTATTAAAACAGTAAACAACCTACACATTTTATATTCTTACTAGCTAATGCATATCATTAGAAGACTAACAAAATTGGAATCACTATTTTTGGACTATTATTTCTCACAATATGACCAAAAGCGTTAATATAATCCTTAAACCACTTTTTAAAACTAATTTCTACATCAAAAAATATACATAACAAAACACATATTATGGATTTAACACGCAGAACGCTTAACAAGAAAAGTAACAAAACAAGTTTCACTAATTTAAGAGCTACCAACCTCTAGACAAAAATTTCTAAAGAAATTATTAAATCTATGAAACTTGATGCATATTGGAATATGGTGGGACCCACGCGTCATAGACACTGGGAGGGGTCTTCTTCTTCCTTCTCAATGCCACGACGAACAGAGCAAAGCACCGGCGGTCGGCCGGCAAATCTCGCCGCCGGCAGCATCTCCGACGAGGGAAAAATGCGTCAACGCAATCCCCGTGACCCCACAAACCTTCCCACGAGCTCGATTAGACAAGAAAGGTTCCCGAGCGAGCTAGCAACCGGCCATGGCGGCTTGAAGATGCATAGCGGCGACGGCGAGGGCGTTCCGGTGAACAGGACGCGATAGAACTCAAACCAATAGCGCTGAAAGGATCAGGAGCTCACCGAGATGCTTCTGTGTACGCTGGTTGGTGCGGAGATAGGTCATAAATGACCGGCATCGATGAGGACGGTCACGGCGGCAAACTCCGGTGACGAGACCGGTGTTCCGGTGTGTCCAGAGCAGCAACGGGGAAAAGGAAGGACCGATGAGAATCAGCGAACCATGGAAAAGCTGAAACACAAGAAATTAAGGGAACACGAACTTCCTAGCGAGGTGGCCACGAAGAGCTTGGCTCGGCGGCCATGGCGATCCGCCGCGGAGCGCATGGCGCGCACGGCCGAGCTCAACCGATAGAAGCTCTGAAACTAGGCTCAATGGGTGCGCTAAGGTAAGACGAATTTGGTGGCGCACGGAATTGGGTGAAGATGGAGAGAGGGCTCCGAATTTGGGGAAAAACCGATGAATTGACGGCGAGCTCGAACGAGAAGAAAATGGATGAGAACGGCGACGGTGGGGTTCTTATAAAGGAATAAAGGGCGCAGGGCGTGCCCGGGGCCCCAACGAGCACGACGGACGGCGGCAGGGCCCGGCTGGCCTCGGGCGGCGCCGGCGTGCGGCGCGGCACGTGCAGGCAGAGGGGGGGCCCAGGTTACTGTAGCTGTACCACGCCTATCCAGTGTTTTCTTCAAATTACTTTTTATTTTATGTAGAAACCATAAAAATGTCCTTAATAAGAGTTGTAGTAAACTTAGTGCTGAACATTTTTGGTTATTGAACAACATTCAAATTTTGAATGGATTTGAAAATATTCAAAAGGGGGTAAAAGTGGATTTTAAATTTCATTTTAAATCCAGCCAAATTCCCAAAAATTTTCTGAATAAGTTGAAAATCTTCAAAAATAAAAGTTGTTCTAACTGAGAAGCCCTACAACTTTTATTTAATAAGTTTTGTCAGATTCTTGATACTTTTTGAAATGACATTTTAAATTTGAATCTTTAAACACCAATTTGAGTTTTATTTAAAATTTAGCTCAATAACTTGAAAATCCCTAAATACAAAAGTTGTTCCATTTGAGAAGCTTTACATCTTTCATTAAATTGCTAGGTAAAATCCTTTATAGTTTTTGAATTTGCATTTCAAACCTACTTATTCAAACATAGGGTAGGATTTTATTTGAAATTTTATTCAGTAACTTCAAAATTACCCAAAATAGAAGTTGCTCAACTTTTAAAGATCTACAACTTTTGTTTAAGACCCAATACCTAATTCCTTTTAGTTTTTAAATTAGGGTTTCGGGTCTGACGTAGGATTTATAAATGATTTTCTTTTTATTTTCTAATTGGATTTATATTATTACACACAAACAAGCATTTATATCATAAATTCACTGTAAGACCCCTATGCACAATCATATGTAAGAATAAAATTTATTTTAGTTAATGCACAACAACAGGGTTAAATACGAGATGATTTGCATGTAATAATGATGACATAGTAGGTTTTAGTTACAGTAACACTAGGGTGTTACAGATGCTATCAAGCATTTTCAGGCATGTTTATTCAAGAATCAAGACCAGCTAGGAAGCTATGAACTTGCAAGAAAACATTGCAAGGCTGATCCTAAGAGTGGACGGAATAGGATGAAGCGGCGATGACTAAGATTAAATCAACCGAGATGCTGCTGTCTAGTCTTGGTAACTTTGTTAAACTCATAAATGATGCTAGGTTTGCATTAACATGCAGTACTCTTTCTGTGGCCGTTTGTTCTGCTCACAATGATTGGTATGTCATCTTCCAGCTGCATGATTCATCCTGCATTCCTGCTAAATCTTTTGCAATTTCTGTGTCTGTGTGGTTACAACCGATTTGAAGTTTGTGCTTGTTATTTGGGCCTCTGGTTTGTGGTTTCCTACTGTCAGGAGGTTTAAGCCGGTGCTTGTGCACCAATGTCCACGCTGAGGCCTGTCCATGTTCCTCAACCTCACTTGGTTTCCTATCTTCTGGAGTTCTAGTTTCCAGTATCAGTTAAAAGGAACCCACAGGCTCCCGTGGATCCAACAAAAGAGCAATTTCTTAGCAACATTATACAGAATGTACAGCCTAAACCAAGATAAGCACTTCTGACTTGAGCTTTTTTAAGAGAGCAGATAGATAAGAGTCAGAAGTCAGAATTATCAGTCGAGACCAACACTTTCACATTTCAGGTGCAACGAATAATGGATTCTCAGTCATCAGGTAAACTTTCCATTCACTGGCATTACACGGCTCATCACATGACTGCTTACAAAATTTGAAAAAAAAAAGGAAGAGAGAAGAAAATTGTACAACATACAAAAACTGTCATCCAAAATCGCAAATTGTGTCACATGAAGCTTGACATTGCATATAAACTGTGACCTCAATGATTTCATGCTGGCAATGAAGCGTTGCGAAGGCAGGCATCGCAGATCATGACAGCCTTCGTTCCACAGTCCACTTAGAAGTGGATTGCTCAAACTAATTTACCTTATAGGGACCAAAAAGATTTGGTCGTTAAGCAGGTTCTGTCAGGTCATACGAAGGTTAGGCACTGCACTGTACTAGTAACGGCCACCAATCGCTGACATTGTACGGTTAGTCAAATATAGAGTCCTGCTGGAATGTACTCTCTATCAATAGACAGGACTGCGATCTCGTTTTCCAGTCAATCTCCGGCTCTTTGGAGACGGTGATGGTGCTTTACCATAACCACCAGACCTCATCTCTGTCCAGAAAATTCAGAAGTGAAAATAGGCGAAGAAAAGTAAAAACATCAATGTAGGCATTCATTGAACTGCAGATCAGTGAAACTTTTTATTACCTCGCTCTCTTTTAAGTTCCTGGTCTAACTCTTCCTTCCACTTCCTTTGTATTTCCGAAAAGCTGAAGCTGTCGAAATTAGTTTTAAACTGTTATCGCATATGCTGTCTAATAATTAGAACATAGGATGTCTAATACCTCAGGAGCAAAATACCCCGTTAAATTACTAAGAGAGCTTTTTGCAATAAAAATTGATGTGCTGAGTTCTATCTATATTTTCTGCAGAAGTATGAAATAGTACGTTGGTTAATATTTCTTATGTACATTTCACACAAAGCAAATATGTAGGCTTAATCACAGGACGAAACACCCTAATTATATTGAATGGCACTAGCATATTTGCATGGAAATTTAATCTTTCACACTATAAGCAATGTGCTTTGCTCAAACCTTGGATCGTCTTCAGTATCATCATGGACCTTGCCCTCAAGTTTGTTGAGTTCAGGTGAAGCTATTTCTCTCAAGACACGACTGCTCTCCACGCTGCTTCTTGAGAAGCGCCTTGTGATACTCTTGGGACTGGCATTTTTTAGATGAACACAAATTGGCTCTAAAGCTGCACCTCCCACCATCTTATTTGCTCGAGGGGGTAACTGGGGACTAGTTATATTGCTTGCTCGGCAAATATCACCAACTCCTTGAGAAACTCCAGCATTCACTGTGTTGTAGAACTCATATAAAGGTGTCTGTAGTTTCTTTAGATCTGTGGCCTGCCAAGAATGAAACCCTTATTAATTGAATTACTGCTTACTAGTAAATAAAAATGCTGAACATGCGATGCCACAAATATAATAAACACCTTTTCATCCAGAAATTCCTTTATCTTTGATTCTGTAAATTCATCATCCTCTTCACAGCTTCCCTCGCAAGGGAAAGTAAAGTCATTTTCAGACATCTGACTTTCTGCAAGTTTGGCTAATCCACCAAACTCCCTTGACTGACTAAATTGTTGTTCTGGGCTTATGTCAACTTTGCTTTCCCATTCATCAGATGGTTCAGACATAGGATTGAAGCTCTGGAATTGGCAGAACATCACAGCTGTAAGGACACTACTTGGGCGATTTCAAATTTAGCAGTGACACTAGGCAAAAGTAAAGACTCAAGTGAAACTTTTATAATAGCAAGAGTAAGCACATGTTCTCTTACAGATCCAACCATTGGGACATCATCTTTGTCATCAAACTCACAAATGTCATCATCATTGCATTGCAGATCCCACAATGGTGTGGTGTCTGATGACTTGTACGAATTCAGATTGCGTAGCTTGCCAGGGCGACTCAAGTCCCTATTGAAAAGGTTGAAATTGTTCAGTATAAAACTGAAAGCAGACAGTCTACCAACTTCAAGAATACATATTGCACAAGGAGTCACTTACGAGTTAGCAGTAGGCACTACATAGGAAGGAAGGTCGTTTTTGGAGGTTTCCTGTGAGTATTAGTTATTTAGATTGCTATCTTAGATGAAACAAGTGAGCAAAGAGTGAAATTAGTTCTGAAAATCGAACCTTGGGTGCAGCATGATTAAGCTGACAAAAATCTTCCAATACTCCTGTAACAAATGGGTGCTGCAAAAATATTTTTAAAGTGTTACACTTCTCAAATAGTACTGTGTGAAATGACACTGTCATTAGTGCAGGAAATCCATTGTGTAATACCTGCAACAAGTCTGATGCAACAGATCTCATTTCTGGTTCCCTGAAATAAAAATCAAGATAGTGAATGTGCTTGAGAGTGGAATCATTTACAAGTTCTTATTTCCAAATGTACTCAAGGCGCTTGAAAGTGGAATCTTTTATGAGTTACGATTTTCGAAAATGGGAAAACTATACTGGCCATAAATTTACCAATGATCTCTAAAGATGTCATCTATCAAGAATCAACAGATGTTGATTGGGCAACACATAACTGCTTCACAGACAACAAAATCTGTGCTAGACCTAGAATTCAATGGTCTTATTCTATATGTACTCAACTTGGGGTCACCACATGCTTCATTGAAATTGTACCCAACTTTAATCTAAATCACCAATGAATAGAGAATTAAGTCTTGTGATGAAATGGAGGCTTAGTAAACGAGCTTAGAGACACTTCAGAAAGATGCAACCATGCCTCTCCTCAAAACCTTATGACAAGTGAAAAGGAACACCTTTTTTGCATTTAAGCGATCAAAGTATGTAGCAAAAAAGAAGTGAAACGCACAAATACATAAAAAGAGATTGCAGCACAATACCCCACGTTGAGCAAACCAGACAATGTAAAGATGGAAACTATCACAAGGGAAAATCAGTGTGATAATAAAGTTGTACAATATTCCATTCTCAGATAATTGATGCATTTGACTTCTGCAAACTCTAATATACTACAACATCAACTAGTTTTTACTATCATGCAAAATAACTATGCAAATAAATCTACTGTCCTTTTCAGATGTCATCCTAGACTGTGGGTACCTCTGGTTTAAAAGTGTGTTTTGTGATAATTTCAACAAAGGTGTGTAATTTTTTGTAAGTTACTTTTGAATATTTCAGTAATCAAATTTCCAAAGGCATACACAAAAAACACAGTCACCATATATAATTGCAAACATAACTGATTAGAGTACTCATGTTCAGCTAAGGTATATCACCAACAAGTTATAAGGCTTCTTATGTTTCTTTACAAAGATATAAGTTGGCAGTACAAATTCCCGAGTATAACAAGTTTCAATATTCGACTACACGTCAAAGCAGTTGGTATTGTATTTTTGTTTATGATAAGGAATACATCAGTAGTTATCATTTATCAAGACAGAGGTATAAAGCATCAGAATTGTACTTCTGTAAGCATTTTAACAGAAAGTCCTTGGCTTCTGTAGAGAGATGTTCTGGTATAGGTGGGTGTGATTTTGTCGTCCCAACATAATAAAGAAGAGAAACCTGAAAATATTTCGTGAAGGTTAAGAATAATCGTTGTCTACAGCTTTGCATGAGATAAACAGATTCTGCAAATCACCTCTTGATATTCCTGGCTCCACGGGGGTTTGCCCGTTGCCATTTCAATTACCGTGCACCCAACACTCCAGATATCAGCAGAACTGCACCAATGAATAATAACTATTAATTTAAATTTAATTTAAAAGATAACAAAGTTTTTTATGAGTGGTAAAAGATAACAAAGTTGGGAGCAACAGAATGTGTCCTAAGGTGTTCAGAGTTTGCCATAATTATCACCATTGTGTCAAAGACATCCAATGCAAACCATGAACCATGTGTACTCATGCAACTAGTTATGAGCAACAAATTAACATGAAAAACTTAGAGAACATACACACATGACTTTCCCATTAAGTAAATGAACTACAATTGTGGTTCAATTACAAATATAAAATCAAATTAGCTATATAGATGAATGCAATATATTTTATTACCGGAAAAACAATGCAGTTACCGAGCCCTTAGTTCACAGAGATCATATGTTATTATTCTTAACTCTTAAAAAAATACCCATACATGAGGTGCAAAATTGCTTTTTCTAATACACATTGATGAAGACAAAAGAGATTCATGGTCTTACCAATTGTGACCGCTTCCAACAATGACTTCTGGTGCCATCCAATATGGGGTACCTTTCATCGTCTTGGCAGCATTTGCAGTTGCCTAGTAGAAGACAAGCATGGAAACACAGTGGTATTGAAGGATAAAAGTACATGATATGTGTGAGACAGATGACAGACGGTAAAAGGTCACGAATGAATGATTAATAGAAAAGCAAGAGACAGGAAATGTTTTTGTTTTCACCCTTTTAAATGTTTCACATGGTTTTATGTCTTTGTGAAAGGTTGTGCAACAATTTAGTTTTGTCATTTTATTGGAGCACAAAACATTGATAAAAGATATGCAAGTTTGAAACTTCGAGCATTTTTTATTCTTTATAAATAGTTAAATTTAGACCCACCACATCGTAGAGCGGCTTCAAATTACAAAATTAAACAATCTAAGGCACATTTGGATAACTTAAAAATAACTAATATGTCTACTTACCAACTTTTCTACTTGCTTAGATGCCCCAAAATCAGCTAACTTAATGCAGCCCTTGTTATCAACAAGTATGTTTGCGCCCTGGAATATGACAAAATAACAAGAAGCCACATCATCAAAAGCATTTGCGAACACGATTGGTATAACAAGAGAAATTTTCTTGCCTTTATATCCCTATGTATGATTCCATTGCGATGCAAATATTCCAGTCCATGCAAAAGCTGTTTAGTATATTTCCTGATGACCTGATAAACAAATAAACTGAATCAAAAAATACTCTTCACTGGTCAACTCATCGAAGTAACAGTACAAGTATAATACTTACAGCCTCCGGGAATGATCCAAGCCTCCCAAGTAGCGACTGGATCGAGCCTCCAGGAACAAATTCCAGCAGAATATTTAGCGTATTTTCCTCCCGCGCAGTGCCAACATACCTCTGGTCAAACAACACCGCATATATCAAACACCACAGCCAAAGGAAAGGCTAACAATGTTAAAATGGCAATGTTCTTACAACAATATTAGGGTGGGAGAGGTTTTTAAGCATCTTCACTTCGTCCTCGAGTTCCGTTACATGTGCCTAGTAAAAAGACTCCCGTATAAGGATTTTAGAGTGGAACAAATAAACATAGATAAACTGAATCTGAACAGTTGGGTATAAAAGATAAAGAAGGCAAAGCATTTTTTGAGAGAAAAAGTACTCACCTGGGCCTTCTCTCTCGTCGCGTTGCTGCTTCCAATCAGAACCTGCCATCGAGAAAACAATACGAGATCCATCAAATCACCCCAAAAAAAAACCCCTCAGTTCAGGAGTCCTAGCTTCGCGACGGAAGCCTACCGACCTGCTTGACAGCGAGGAGCTCGCCGGAGTCGAGGTCCATGCCGAGGTACACCTGCCCGAACGCGCCACTCCCGATGAGGTCGCCCCTCCGCCACCGGATCGGCGGGTTCTCTTCTCCTCCGCCGCCTCCTTCTCCCCCTACCCTGCCACACCCGTCGGAGGCCGAGGCCGCGGCCACGGGCGGGGGCGGCGACGGCGACGGCGGCGGCAGGAGGCGGCGCGTGGGCGAGGGACCCTTGACCGCCATGCTGAGCAACCCCATCCCTCGCGACCTGCGGAGGCGGTTGCTGATCCGCTCCCTGAAGCCCCCAGCACCGCCCGCGGCGGCAGAGGAGGAGGAGAGAGAGGCGGCGGGCTCGTCGACGGCGGCGGCGCCCGCGCGGAAGGAGATGGAGCGGCGCACGGAGTCGAACAGATCGTGGAGCCCGCCGCCGCCGCCGCCGCCTGCATCGTCGCGCCGCATGGTGCGCCCCGCCGTCGGCAGCGACGAGCGGGGTGGGTTTGTGGGATCGGATCGACTGGAGGAGGATTGGGGGGGGATTCGGCGGAGATTCCTTTTGCTCCGTTGCTTCTCTGTGGCTCGAGGATTTTGAAAATGTTGGGGTGGGGGCTCGGGGAAATGACCGTCCCGACTCGACCGTTGGGACGGGACGCACGGGGGATTTGGGTTTGAGGGAAAAGTGGGCTTAAAGGCTTTCCTCAGGTGGCCCAAATCTCAAAATGGACCCCAAATAGTGCATGAATGGCATACCACATTCATAAGCACACACAATTGATTCTGAAAAAAAAATGGAGGAAATTATTTTTTTGCCCTAAAAAAAGTTTAATTTAGTTTCTTGGTCCTATTTTTAACGAATTATGTTATTTGGCCCTAAAACAAAATCCGCTTAATTTCTTGGCCCTTCCAGGTAGACCAAAATACTTCAAAAATCATAACTCTTCAATACGATATCGGATGAAGATAATTTTTATATGTAAATTTTAGATCTCAACTAGATCTACAAATTATAGTTTAAAGTTTTTTCATTTGAAAAAATTTATATACTCAAAAAAGTAAAATAATATATTAATTCTTTTGAGCATCTGAACTTTCTAAGATGAAAAAACTTTAAACTATAAAGTTGTATATTTCGTCAAGATATACAATTTTCAAAAAATTATCTGCATCCGATGTCGTGTTGAAGAGTTATGATTTTTCAAATTATTTTGGTCTGGCCGGAAGGGCAAAAAACTAAGCGAATTTCGTTTTAGAGCAAAATAATAAAGTTCTATGAAAACAGGGTCAAGAAATTAAGTCAAACTTTTTTCGGCCAAGAAAAATAATTTCCTCAAAAAAAAATAGGGGGAAGCACACACAATCCACGCCACAAGATTTTTTTTTAGATAATGGAAGAATATCCGGTTTCATCTCCACTAGTGAGAACCCATACTAAATTTATTATATAACTCAAATCACTTATAGAATTTAACCAGACCACAAAGTAATTCTCCAAGACAAAGGTAATGGAAAATTATCACTGCCGGAGAATACCACTAATGACTGCCAATGCAATAAACTTTCACCCACACTCTTCATATGTTCTTTATCAACCTCCCGTTAGCCTCATGTTTGTAGGTGTCTTCCTCATACTCATTGCATTAACGGTTATTAGGGTTGAAAGGTTGAAACTGGAATTGATTTAGGCTCACAAAGATAGAGGGAGGCTCGCGGCTAATAGGAGGGTCAGTGGTGTGGTAGGGGGGATAAAAGCGGCGAGGCAGTATAATATTGTCAACCATGGTTGGCCGAGGACTATATCGACGGGCAACAAATGTGGCGAAGTGTTGTGGTAATGTTCTAACATAAGTAGGTTAGAGATGTAGAATCTAGAGGAAGCCATCAGAGATCGAGGAGTAGTACCAATGTTTTAAAAACATGAACTTGAAAAGCATGTGTTATACACCCAAAAATTCAAAGCCAAACTAATCAAACCCCAACAACGATCAAAGTGGTTTCCTATGTGATTTTTCTAAAAACGGACACTATACACCCCTCAACTCTCAAAATCATACAAACTACGTAGGACCAACATGTAAGCATCTCTCACTACTACAGAAAATCTTTTTGGAGGCACTTCTGAAAATTTAACCGCGGCGGAAGTCCGTGCGAGATTGATAGGAGAGATCAAGTACAGAAAGGGATAGTACCTTTTACATGTCATGAAGAAGGTCCCAGAGAATAGGTGTATCTTTGCCGCCCACCGGTTCGGGTATGTTAAAATGATACGTACAATAACTTATGGGTCAAAGTACTATAACTTATGGGTGTATCTTTCCACATTGATTCAATTGTGCAGCTTGAGAGTCAGTGGCCACCGGATTTTATTTGTCATCTATCCTCAGGATGGAAAGGCTGTCATATTTGACTCCTTGCAGAACCCGAGCAACAAAGAAGTGTATAAGGATTTCGAGCACTGTCTGCGATAGTAAGTGACAACAACACACGCTTGCATTACTAGTGTTTGTCATATAAGTTAACACCAGTGTTTTGCCATATATATAGCGCGTATAGGAAGTACGTGGAAGACCCCACCATCTATGATCGGAGGTCCGAGAGACAAAGGAAGAAGTTTGGCACACACCTGGCTGTGAGGAGAGAATTTCCGGTGCGAGTACTTACCATGCACTGCTACCGGCCACGGATAATATCATGTATCTTACATTACTTCTATTTTCTATGTAGTGTGCCAAGTAATCTGACGGCTCAGTCCTATGTGGATACTATGTTTGCGAGTTCCTCAAGGCTTGCGGAAGTTACCAGCAGAGCTGGTGTCAGCTTAAGAAATCAATTAAAAGGTGGAAAAAGAAAAAAGTGGATCATAGAAACACCAGTCGAACAATAGCTGACATTTGCAAGTACGTCACGGACGATTGTTGTCATGTGGGGGTAAGTTCTTCGATCCTACAAGAGAGCTCGCGACAACGGAGAAGTACGAGAAGCTGCGCAACTGGAGAACCAGTGGTCTAAACATGGATGACTTTAAGTTGCCGGACATCTTCGATTAGCATAGGCCATGCTAAAACTATAATGTGATGTGATTTGTTTAGAAGTAAACGTTTTGTAATATCGACGGTGACATACGGGGTGATGCATACGGACGACATAAGACTAAATATGATTTACGTGTTTATACTCTGTACGTGCATTTTTTACTTTGAATGCATGTGAATATTAGAAATTTCGGTTTGAAATCCAAATTCAAATTTTACAAAAACATTTTTTTATTCCTGAAAAATATTAATGGTGGTGGTTATATTAAGACAACCGTCACTGTTAATACATTAAACGTGGCGATTGTGTAAAGCTAACCGCCTCGGTTAATACAATTAACCGTGGCGGTTATCATTACTCAACCGGCTCGATTAATATAATTAACCGTGGCGGTTGACCAACCGCCTCGGTTAAGCCCACGATTAACCGTGACCTTAGGTCCGAGGCGATTGGGAAAACCGTCACGGTTAAGCCTTTCTGACCGCCACCGTTAAAATTTCTGTAGTAGTGTCTCTCACTCCATACATCCCAAGGCCCCTCCCTTTCTTTTCACCTAAATACTAGCCAAACTCACCAATCATTCTCCTCAACCCCTCCTCTGTATGGAGAGAGAAATGAGGCTTACAAGTGGACATAAGTTCTATAATAATTTTGTTCTAGAATCTATAGCTCCATATCATATGACCGATACATTAACTTTTAGGCTCCATACTGAAAATGTCTTGTTGCATGATTGTTCCACCTAGGAAGATTATGTTGGCACCTATAACTTTTGTATATATCATGTTGATATCTATAGCTTTTAATATATATATACATCATTTCAACATCCGGAGTCATTTCAAAATTCTAGTTTTTATGATTTTAAGTTGCAACTTTTGGTTTTCGGCTGAAAAATGCTTTTCTAGCTGTTGGATTTTTATTATTGGCTTTCCTAATATGTTTTTAGTTTCTCATGACACCAAAAACAAAAAAAAAACTCCTCTCAATGTACTTTTTAGCTTTAGTTCATTTCCTCATAAATCAGTTTTCTGGTGTTTCAAAAAAACTAGATCAATTGTTGAGTTTTCAGCTTCTAGCTCCTGGCTGGCAGAAACCAGCAAAAGATGAAAAAAAAAAACAGGCCTTTGGCCTTCTTCATATTGGATGAATAACAATGAAACTTTGAACGTGCAATAATCTGCTCATATTCATAGAATTCAAGACGATGCATGAATATATATTATGAATATATATTGATCAAGACGTAGCAAGAGGGGTCTACCATTAGAGGAGGTTATTGTAGGCCTTCACAATGTGACAGCAAAAGTTGAGGAATGAGGTACTGTTCCCTAATTCCCCCCACCCCCCCCCCCACAATCATATGAAGCTTCCAGTTTACGCACTTTTTTCACTTCAATGATAGCTGCATGCATAAACAGCTGCTCCAAGCCTTAATATTATGTTTTTGTGTGTAAAAATTGTCCCAAAAGAACGCTACCAGGTTGGCCAAACATAAGTGTTCACGGCAGCTGGTCTCCCTTTACAGGTAGCCAACCGAAAACACCGGGTGCCAATTGCAGCATGCAAATCTGGTAGTTTTGATGCTCACTACTAAGTAGTATTTTTAGCACTACTTTTTTTGGGTAGCACGCGCAATGCTTAGCTTCCCAGACACCTGAGTTAATATTAACCTTGGAAAGCACAGTGCTAGTGCGCCTGCTATCTTCAGGGTCACATGACCTAATGAAAGTGACTGGAAAATTAATTTTAGGATCATATTGCTGGATGTTTGGCTGGAAGAAACGAGATGAGGCTACAACAGCAGCAGTTTCTTGGATCCCAAACAAAGCAATGCCGCCACATTGGGTCCTGTCCGGCCTCTGGCGGTCCAGGCGTCGTCCCAGGGTTTCTCAATAAGCAAAGTGGTTGGAGACTCCACTTGGAGTGTGTCCGGCAGACAAGCATTACATTATTACACAATGACGATGATGAACCCTCGTCCGGAATTCCGGATATTCAAGTCACTAATCTTGAACACTTGACCTCACAACAACCTAAAAAGGCTTTCACCTTATTGGGTAGGCACTAGGCAGTATATGATCTGAAATAAACGCTTATATATGCTTTGACATTACGACCACATGATCTCCGATACGTGTTGTTTCAGTTCGTTGGTTATTCTTTTCATAATGCAGTTGTCAAAATATCTTTCAGGATAAATTTCAAAATAAATGTACACAGAATTTATGTTTGTAAAACATCAAGCTGTTTGACTGGTTGGAAAAGAAATTGCTGATTTTGGCTGGTTTTACGAGAAAAAATTTATGTCTAAGAAGAAAACAAACCGAAACTTTTGGTGGTCAAAATGCAGATGTTTGAGCACAAACTTGTTGGCACTCGGCAGTCGGCACCATCTGGTGATTCCTTTTCTTTAACTGAAGAGGGCACATTGCTAGGTCTGCTTGGCTGCGAACAGAAGCCCTCCCTTATAACCCTGTTGCTAGTCATTACGGGCCTGTTTGGTTGCATGTAAACAGGCTCAAGCCAGGCCTTGACAAGGCATCCGTACCCCTCTGGACTAGCTATGGGAGAACGAAAATGGAGGTTGTTTTTCTGGGGCCAGGCTTGGCCAAGCCTCAGTTCTGTTCACGTCACCGGCCTGCCGTGGGGAGCAAGCAGCCGCGGCCTCGACTCCCTCGCCGCCCACTCCATCATCCGCCTCGACACGGCGCTCGACCTGCCGCGGTCGCGGCTCCACCCACGTCAGAGCTCGTCGCTACTTCTCCGCACGCCTTGCTCGCTCACCTCAGAACTCGCCGCTGCTTTTCCGCCCACCTCGCCAAGCGGAGCAGACCGAGCAAGGGATGGAGGTGCCATCCTTGTCGGCAATGGCATTCACCCAACAGGTGCCCGCAATGCTCGCATGGGATAGGTGCTCGCCATGTTCGCCCAATAGGTCCTCGAAGTTAATGGCATTCGGTGAATTGACTCAAAGGAGGTTAGTTGTGCTCACCACCCGTTCGGCGAATTGACTCAAAGGAGGTAAACTTACCCGCACAGAGAAGAGGTGACTCTATCCAAGCCAAACCACCCAACCAAACAATCTGGTTGCTAGCCGGGCTTAGATAATGCGGGAAACCAAACAAGTCTGTCTTAGCTTGCCATAGACAGGCTTAGACTAGACTGTCTTATTTTCTAGCCAGGCCAGAGATGAGGCAGGCAACCAAACAGACTCTACAATTAACGATGTGATGGAAGTTCATCATCAAACCCACCATGAAGAAACTAGAAACATGCATAATATGATCATTTGCAATTAGCAAACATATTGCTCCTGCATTTGCAAAAATTTACTATATGTAATGTATTCGACAACAAAAAAAAAAAAGAAAAAAAAAGACACGCAACAATTTGCAAGCAACAACCTATATACAGTTTGGCTAAACATGACATCAACAAAAGTAACAGTACAGTTCAGGCTCTGTTCGTTTTAACTGAAAAGTTAAGCTGATTTTGACTAAAACTGATTTGTTATGAGGAGAAATACTGTTTCAGAACTGAAAAATACGTGGTAGTTAAAGCGAACAGAGCCTCAGAGTACAAACGCACACAACCGTACTGGATTCGACTGCAGAACTGCCTTCTAGATTCTCCACCAATTCACTGCATCATTCATCCAAAACGACAGACCAAGAAGAAAGCACGGCAAGATTTCAACCCCGATGAGAAAAAGCTTGTCCCAACGTAATCCAGCAGATGGACATACACTAATCGATGCACACGGTTCGCCATTGACGAGACCTTGGTGGTGCTGCCGCAGGCGGAGCGCTCCAGCTCGCCACGCGCCGGCGGTGAGGCAGACTGCAGCCTGAGCCCGACGTGTGGTCGTCGTCGTCGCTGCTGTCACGGCCCATCGTGCGCAGCAACGTCTGAACCACCTCCTTGTCAACGCCCGGCGGGCTCCCCTGCTCGGCGATGAGCATGAGCGGGCGGTCCGCGCCCGCCGCTCTGGCGAGCCCCCGGAACCGCGGGCTCCCCCTGCTCATGGCGTACAGCGCCTCCACGCAACACCCCTGCAGCTCCGCGCTGCGCGCTCCTTCGGACAGGATGGCGGACGCCGCGGCCACGGCGCCGGCGTCCATCAGCGCGGCGCTGCCCTCGGCGCAGGCGGCCACGTTGCAGAGCACCATGAGCGCCAGCCTGCGGATGGGCGCCGGCTCGGCGGCGTCGCACGCGACGGAGAGCAGGGCCCTGGACGCACCCGGGGCGCGCGCGAGCTTGGACTGGTTCACGGCGGTGGAGGAGAGGTGGTACAGCGCCATCCCGGCGTCGCAGCGCGCGCGCGGGGAGTGGTCGTGGTCGCGGCCGCGGCCCGCGAGCGCCGCGAGGAGCGGCGGCACGGCGCCGAGCACGCCGATGGCGGCGCGGTTGCCCTCGTGGAGCGCGAGGCCGAAGAGCGCCCCCGCCGCGTGCTCGCGTGCCTCGGCCGGCGAGGCGGCCGACGCGAGCACGTCGACGAGCGCCGGCACCGCGCCCGCCCGCACCACGGGCACCCTGTTCTCCGGCTCCAGCGTCAGGTTCGCCAGCGCCGCGGCGGCGTCGGCGCGCGCCGCCGCGGTGTGGCGCGACGACAGCAGCACGCGCCTGAGCGCCGCCAGCAGCCGCGGGCCGCACAGCGCGCGCCGCCTCGCCGCGCCCTCCCGCGTCGCCCGCCGCAGCGCGGCCATCGCCGCCTCCACCTCCGCCTCGTCCCCGGCCTCCACCGCCTTCGCCACGGCCTCCTCCTCCTCTGCGTCAGCGACACGCGCGGGCTCGCCTTGGTGGTCCTCTTCCGCCGCCGTTTCCTTCCCGGCGCGCACCACCCGCGCCTCGACCGGCAGCGCCATCTCCCTCGACGACCTACCCGACGACGAGGAGGACGTGGACGCAGCGGACGCCCCCTCCGACGAGCACGACAGGTTCGACGCCGACCTCGCCGGCGCCGGAGCACCCTCCGACAAGCACGACAGATTCGACGACGACGACCTCGCCGCCACCGCGCGGAGCACGGCCACCCTGGCCTCCTCGCCCGAAGGCGCCACGGGCGCCGCGCGACCAGAGCGCGCGCACCATCCCCGGACGGCCGCCCGGAGCGCGTCGTTGGGTATAGCCGCGGCAACGCCACCGCTGTCGCCCACCACTACTCCGTCTGGGCCGAGAGAGAGGCCGAGCTCCGCGCAGGCCAGGACGCACGCGCGCTCGTACGTCCGCCCCGACGGCAGGATGACCGGGTCCGCCATCGGCGTGCGGAGGATGGGGCAGCACAGGAAGTCCGCCGGCACCTCCTCCTCCTCCTCCAACTCTCCTTTCTCCTTCCTCGCCTGGGGCGGAGGAACAGTGACGTCCGACGGCCTGTTCTTGGGCTTGGATGCTGCCGGCGGTGGCAGGGACAGCGACCGGAAGAAGGGCAGGAGCTTCCAGCGCCGCGCGCGCTCGGCACCCATCTGGCCGCGTCGCCGGCGCCGGAGCTTTTCAGCAGCAAAGCGGCAGCTTCTTTTGGTGGTGCAACGCCAATAATGGCGGCTGCTTTTGGCTTGGGTTCGGCAACTTTGGCTGGCTGGCTCTGGCTGTGGCTGCCGGGCTGGGGAGTGGAGGGCTTTTTTTTTTCCCCCTTGGCGGTTAAATATTGCGGGGGAGAGGTGACTTAGTGGTGAAGGGACCAGCGCGGTTAGTTAGGAACGGAACGGCGGAAGGCTGCGGGGAGCCGGCGGCCGTGGTTGCGCCGGTGGGGGCACTGAACGATGGAGTGTTGCCGTCGCGCGGGAGGGACGGCGGAGGGAAAAAGCTGTGGCGCCGGTCTTTGAATTATAATTTGGAATGGAGGGAGTAGATTGTATTGAAGGCTACAACTTTGGTATATAGCATAAACATCTAAGGTCATTTGAAAAAAAAATTTCTTAAACTCTGAAAAGTTGGAATTCTAAATGATCTGAGACAATAATGTTATATTTGATCTCTAGTCTTGAGGGACTCAACTTTGCTGCAAGTGTTCTCTTTGGTCTCTAGTAAGTTTAGAAAAAAGTTATTTTATTAATGACGGAACAAGAGTGCAAATATATAGTCAATTGAGCATTTTATGTAGCATCTTAATTTTAACATCCCCAATTTGTCAACCACATGGTAATTCACATGGAAGGTGCCTTGCACCCAATAGGGAACTTGTGAGTATCAATTATGTCGTTACTCAACTCCTTACGGTTATTGCTTTGTTTACGTTTGTTTTTAATGTAATTTTTCTCTAATACTACGCGCAGCGCTTTAATTTGTCCAGTTCATTTCCACAAAAGAGCCTAATTTGTTTAAAGAAGGAAGCTACTTTTTTTTTCACTCGATTGTTGCGCAGGCCAAGGTTATGGTAAAAATGGTCTTGCATTGCAGCATTGGCACGTGGCCAAGTGTCCTGTTACCATCAGAAGAAGCGTCTACGCCCTGACCTGAGCTTGGATGGTTTCGGACCCGGAGGAATAGGGTGATCTTTGTGGATCTGGCATGATGTGCGCTTACGGTCCAGAGCTGTTCATACCTGCCAAATCTGGACGTGAGTGTTACGTACAGAGAACAAATTGTCAGCGTGTGATGACGCATCTGAGCTCCCGTGCGTGTCTACCTGTCATAATCTGGCCTAATTTACTACGATTATTATGAGCCGGTCATCACATTCTGGAACTGCAAGCAGCTGACACTGTCATGGGCTCATGGCATGTTAGCAACAACCTGCAAATGAACATGGGCTGTTTAGTTCCTTTTCCAAAATTTTACATCTCCATCACATTGAATATTTGAACAATACATTGAATATTAAATGTAAAAAAAAAACTAATTACACCGTTTACATATAAATTCCAAGATAAATTTTTTGTCTACTTAGACTATGATTAATCACTCATTGCTAAAATTAACACGTGTTACGGTACCAACTTTACAGGATTTCATACCTACCCCATCGTCACCTCAGCTGATTGACGAGCTAGCGCCAAGATGAACAACGTTTGCGGTGGCAAACGACCATTCGCACGGATTTTTCACGGTTTTTGCTACACAACTCTTGACTCTTGTGGTGGAGCAATGGGGCTAGTTTGCTGGCACTATCTGAATGCCCTGTCAAGCGAGAAATAGAGCATCTGAAATCTGAATACTCGTCCATTATTGTCCTAGTATCCCCCATTGCTCCATGTATTCAGATGCCACATGCGTCCTCCTTTCACCTGAAAAAAGCCAACGCTACCCTAGCCCTACCTACACATCTTTTCTGTTGGCTTTTTCTTTAGTAGTGGTAGTAGTATAAGTACCGGTACTCGCAAGATTTCGAGATTCACCTGCAGTTGTAAACACCAGCATATTCTTAATCCGATCAACGCGAAGTGGACTGAGTGCTACAAGCAGCTCAGAGTTCAGAGTCTGCCATCATGATAATGATGTCTGGAATGCATGCTCACACCACAAATTTACTACCCATCAACGATGATTCGGTCCAGCTTGGATGACACCGAATCGTGCATGTAAGTTTAGATCATCCCATTCGACTTGGTAAGTGCTCTTTGATTTTGAACATGGTAGCATCATCTACTACGTGATCATATCGGGCGTGATCCCATCCCTATCCTAGAAGAGGAAAAGGAGCTGGAAAAGTGATCAGACAAAAGGTCAAAAG
This sequence comes from Eremochloa ophiuroides, assembly GCA_038502445.1. Taxonomy (NCBI): domain Eukaryota; kingdom Viridiplantae; phylum Streptophyta; class Magnoliopsida; order Poales; family Poaceae; genus Eremochloa; species Eremochloa ophiuroides. The sequence goes on from JAHLJS010000004.1 coordinate 46,085,970, forward strand.
CAGCAGCAAGCTTTACTAGATACTCCAGCCTAGACAGCAGGATCCATCCATGCCCAACAATGTGCTTGGATGCAAAGTTTCAGAGCATGCATGGTGCGTGCAAGGTCAATAAGAAACTACTAGGAAACAGATCCATCTTCAGATCAACTCTCTGCAACAGACCAGTCGACCAGATCATGTCCAAGGAAGGAGGAGCCTGCACCAGAAAAAACGGCACACGGTGCACTCATCATCAAAGGCAACCACAAGGTGGCCTCCACTTCTCAAAACAGCGAAAACATGCAAAACAATAAAAAAAAAAAAACACAAATTAAAGGCGCACAGCTGCACACTGATAGTAGCTAGAATGTCCCGAGTGTGCCGTAAGTTTTGTTAGTGTAATGAGCTGAAGCCTACCAAGGTACAGCATTGTTCCATACAGACTTACCGGTACTCAAGCTGTCAGAAATTTTAGGCACCATGCGCTATATTTAATTAAAAGATAGTAATATATTTGTGTCAATCATGTGCAAGTGTGATCTTGATGTTTCACTTACAACTAACGCGCTAACCATGCTAAGGAGCATATTGATGACATGGAACAAACAAAAGTATGTTGTGTATTCTGAAGCCACTGATGACATTGTTGCTTGAGTCCATGGCCAGCCTCTGTTCGATATAACGGATCAAGAGTTGATGCAGATTGCATTGTGGAGAGCACTCCGTGTAGACATTCCCTTAGTTTTTTTTTCTTGAATACACAAAAGGTTTGTATATCTTTGTATTAAGAAGGAGAAAATCTTGAGATATATTGACGCACCACGGATGTAGTGCACTAGGGCTAGTTCTTGTTTTACTATGAGCGTTGCCATCCCTAGTAGTATGTAATGACTAATGACGGAGCATTGGCGATTACTCGCGTATTAAACTACCTAGCCTGGCCTCGATCCATCGTTCCGCCTCACTCTTGAGTCTTGATTAAGGCCACAAGTTGCTGGAAAAAAGATGACGCACCGCATAAGCACCTTTCATTCCATTCCTTACAAATTTAAACTCCAAAGCCTAGGGCGAACAGCGAATTTGCCCCCTTTTTTTTTCTTGGCCCATTTCATCTCGCCCTCCAATAGCTCCACCAAGTCAGCAACGTTGGTTGTGTCAACGCCTAGGGCGACCAGGATGTTCCACCAAAGCTGTCTGCTGGAGTGGGAGCACAAGGCAATGATGTGGTCGCTGGTTCCAGGTTCTTGATCCCAGATGAAGCCATGGTCGTCGGCTGCATTGAGGTTGTGCCTCCTCTACCTCCTGTCCGCCGTCCAATGGTTGCGTCTTACCGCGAGCCATAACAAGATCTTCACCCGTAGCGGTGCTTTAATTTGGTTCGCCAAATGCGCTAGCAACCACAAATGGGGTAAGAGACCGAGCGGAGAAATAATTCTCGCTATGTACCGTACTCCATCAAGAAGTAGTCCTTTTCGGCGTTCGCGTAAAATTGCTGGGAACACAAAGCAGCGAGCACCTTTGCCAAGCTAGCACTCATCAAAAACCTGATGCTCGTCCGCCTGCACCCGTGTAGGCGTCGCAGCTGGCAGTTCCTATTGAGTCGCATACACCGACTAGTTTAATCCAAAAACTTAAGGTAACGGGAAAAGGTGGACAAGAACTTATATTTCAATACTTCCCCTCACGTCAAAGCTCTGGCAAGAGATCTCATCGACGGGCAACCCTCAGACGTGAAATAGGAGCGAGCAACTATTTTATTTTAATTGCGCTAACCAGCTGATACCATATTATATACACTGACCAGTTCAACCCAAAAGTTTAAGTTGACAGAGAAAAATAGACAATTCACTACTTATGTTTCAACAGTACCAAAGACATGTTCTTCTAACTGTGCAAGTTTTATATGCGTTTAGTACTAAGGGCCCGTTAGCTAAGGATCCAGATTCTTATAGAAACATTTCAGATTTTAGCAAGAAACGTTTCGGATGGTGAACATAATTACGGAACCGTTCGGCAAAACCACGTTTCTACGGATTCACACTTAGACTGTCTCCAACAAACGACCTAAAGCGCTACCCATACCCATTTTGTGACATGAACAGTGGTTTTGCCTCCTCCCAACGCCCACCAACGGGAACCCATACGCGCTAGGCATTTTGGGTTGGAGGAGAGAGGGGAGGCAAACTTGCCTCTCCCAGAGGCGTGACCCAAAGCCTCGGGCTCCTCGCCGCGCTGCTCCGGTGGCCTGTCCGCGCCGCGCTGCCCTTCTCGCCGCTTCCCAGCTCGTTGCCGGTGGGGAAGGAGGCCGCCGGAGCTCGGCGAGAAGCCGGTCCGCGGCAACTTCGTGAACGACGACCGCACGGCGAGGCGGATCCGCGGCGTGGAGCTGCCGGCGCGTCGAGGTGGGCCCGCGGCGGTGCGGCGGCGCTTCCATGGTGGTCCACAGCGGCTCCACGGACGACGACAGCGAGGCAGGGCCACGGCGGGGAGCAGCCGCCGGGGCGAGGTGGATCTGCGTCGGGGGAGGCGGATCCGCAGCGTGGAGCTTCCGGCGCGTCGAGGCAGGCCAGAGCTCAACCGAGGCGGCCGAGGAAGAAGAACCGGTCACTGGAGTTGAGGAAGAAGGCCCGTCGGAGTTGCTCCGGTCAGATCCGCCTTGTCGGCGCCGGGAAGGAGTGGGGCGCGGCCAGGTGGAGCACCGGGGAGGAGCGGGACGCGGGGACCTCGGTGGACCGTGGCGGTGAGCTCGCTGGTCCGGCGAGGGGCGGGCGTTTGCATCGCTGCTGTTGGAGAGGCGACGCTTTTAGGTGCGTGACCATTTCCCTTGGCATGACCTATATCGTCGAATGGGTCTTCCATTTGCATCGGGCTGTTGGAGATAGTCTTATAGACAACAAAATGCGAATTGATCGAAACCGTTCCGATGTTTCAGCTATAACTTACTTGGCACCCTTTCTTCGGTTGCCAACCAGAATTGGAAACGATTCGGTCGGCCAAGCCACACCTAAGACTCTCTCTCTTTGTATGCATATAGCTTATATGCAGCTAGAATTAGTATCCTATTCCTATATATGGTCATGATTTTTTTTCACTCTGTTCGGCTGGCTGGTACAGTACGGCTGGCTGGCTGATTATTCTGAGAAAAAAACACTGCTGAATGGCTGGCTGGTGCTAGCTGGACCAGCCAGCCGAACAGAGCCTAATTTGATTACTTCATCAATCATATTTGACTAAAGCTGTTACAAATTGTTGAACCATATGTTAAAGTTAATTAATAATGTTTTATGGGGCGGGAAAACACAAGCTGATTAGACCATCCCCCCCCCCCCCCCCAAAAAAAAAAAGAAAAGAAAAAGCTGATTAGACCACACATAATCAAGGCATGGTCATCAGGTCAAGACATTCTACGTGCTAAACAAAGCAAGGATCAATGCTACATAATAAGTGAATCTACTTCTCTACTCCTGAAAAGTGTGAAAGAGAATTGTCAACACCGCTTCTCCATGTCCCCACTCTCACCCCTGTGGGCTGTGGTACAGTAGCACCGACAGGTGGGCCATCCACACATGCATTTGGTTTCTTCCTCTTTAGGCCCTCGAATCTTTAGACGCATGCATGAAACATTTAATATAGGTAAAAAATAACTAATTATATAGTTTATCTGTACATGTCAAGACAAATCTTTTAAGTCTAATATAAACAAAAGTGTTTCAGTACTAAAACATAATTTTTTTCCCAACTAAACACCCACTTAGTTGCCTCCTTCCCACACACACACACACACATGCACCTCGACCAGCGTATGCCATCTCCCTCAACAATCTACCTGACTATGAGGACGACATTGACGCAGCGGAAGCTCCCTCTAACGAGTTTGGTTCTTGCCTACGCACGTCGTGCCGAGCATGTGGCCTCGCCAAAAACGCAGCAATGAAATCGGCCACCCGAACTGCGGCGGCACGTTTTGGCCTCCCAAATGAACTAAAGGCTAGTGGCGACGCTGCGGCATGCCACACCTACGGCATCGAAGCAAACAGATGCCCAGGTTGCGGCGTAGATGGTGCGGCACGTTGGGGCAACCATCCAAATGCCCTCTAAGTGTCCCACACACTGATAAAAAAAAATAAGAAGGGAAAAATTAAAAGGAAAAAGAGAAATAAAAAATTAAGAAAAGGAAAAAGAAACTAATCTAAGTGTCACGCACGCTGAGTTGTCACTTGGTAGGTCAGGTATTAAGAGGGAAAAATTAAAAGTTACAACTTGACAAAAATATAAAATAGTTGGAAAAAGCGTTAATAACTTGTTTGGTCAGCTGAAAAGAAAAAAGATTGTCTTTTTACTTATGTGAAAAAATAACTCTTTACCTTGTTTGAGCTAGCTAAGCAAGAAGAATTAGCAAAGTTACAAGCGAGGAGTTAGGATAGGACTTTTTTATAGCATTTAAGGAAAATAATGAGAAAAATTAGATATTTGGGATTTCAATCGTTGTGCTTCGTTGTTTTGCCATTGCAAACGTTGAACACTAGATTTTCTTGTCATCATATATATACTAGCATGATGGGCGGCTACCGTCGCGCTGGCGATGAACTTTGGGCCTGTTCAAAAAATTTCCACGGCCAAAAAAAAAATCAAACAGTAAATGTTGGCATCGTGAACACAGTGATTGCTGATGTCATGCCGTGAGAAAGGTCAATAAATCCATAATTGTATATACCATAATCTCTTGGGAGATAAATATTTGACCGGACATCCTAAATTAGAATAGAGGCATAAACATCAACTATATTATATATCTCTTGTAGTAAGAGGCAGCAGCATATTCAAATAGGAAAACAAATAGTGTAAGTGGGAAGTACAGGTCATGTTGCAAATAGAATAATAATGATCACCAAGTGGTAGCAAGACAGGCATTGCAAACACAGGAAATCATATGGAGCTGAACAAATCATAAATTTTTTATGTCCTTAGCGTCAACACAATAATCCTGGAAGAGGTACAACACCATTCTTGCCTACACAATAACAGTGTGACAACGCCTTGCTCCAATATCTTTGTTGGCACCTGTCATGAAGGATAATTTGATCAAGATGAATCTAGTCGTAGCAGTGAGAAACACCACAGAATCATACTGCACAGACGCACTTTCAGTTGAAGCACCTTCAAATAATTATCATGTCATTATGGGCACGATGTGATTGCATTAGACATAGATGTATTCCAATGTAAGAATAGCAAGGGTTTTGAAAATAAAAGATTAGACCGGTACTGGTGGTCATCTACCTTTTTTCAACCTATCACGGTGAAGACAGGGCACAAACAACACTCAGCTCGTTAAGTCATTTGATGCTTACAGGTACCGAAGAAGCAATCTGAAATTAAAAAAGGAAAAGAAAAAAGAAAATGTAAAATCAACTACTAAGGCTGATCTCAGATATTCCATATAGATTTGTTTTTTTTTTAAAAGATATTCCATATAGACCTAAGCTGAAGCAAAAGATTCTAACATGTAGGTAGACAACCTACCATTACCTTTACGCAACTTATTATAATTTACCTGGTACCATGGGAATGGAAACCTGACTACTGCAGAAGAATCAACAAAGAGAATGCCTACATAAGGTATCACTTATTTTAGTAGGGCTAGTACCCAGAGGCAGAATATCTAAGGCAGAATTATCATTATAAGCATATTACAGTAATAGATCGATCACTAACCTAAGATTAATATTTGAATCAGTAATATGGAAAAAAAAATTAGGTTTGCATCTTTTGTTTAGTATACATGGATGATCATCCAAGATCTAAATAGAAAGCGAAGAAATCCCTAACCAATAATAATAAATCACACACCAAACTCAAATATACACAATCTGCAAGCCTAATTTTACAGTCCAATGTCCAGTATCCATTTGTCAAAACTCCAAACCTTAGGGTAATAACTAATAAGTCAGATAATGAGATTTGGGGCTGGGGATGAGAAGGCTCAGAACTGTACACTCACCAGGGCCTCCGGGGACGCTGCTCTGCTCTACAACAGAAAAACAATACTACCTGAACTGTTTTTTAAGCATTGTACCTGAACTGTTGTTTGTTCTATCAAATGGTACATACAAAATATAGGCTAAATATCTAAGAATGAGTCTCTTGTTTGTTTACACACAACAGTAGTGAAATATATGAGCTCATCAATATGAACAAATAATAGGAAGAACTTTCAAGAATAGCAATATAATAAAATAGCATACTGGATGTCGTATTAAAATGAGGGTACAAATAAGGTACTGGCTACATTAGAATGGGGCAGTGCAATAGTGCATTTATAGCACCCATGACAATTCAGGCGTTACTCCCCTCCCTGCAATTTTTCTTTTTAAGCTAATGCAGATATTACCCGGCAGATGATCTCTAAATGGCACTACCTGGGATCAGAGGTTGAGGTGCTACCCCCCTCCCCACGCATATTATTGATTTTCTTTTCTAAAGCAAATGCATGTATTACTAGATGGTTTCTAAATGACATTACATGAATCGGAGGATTTGTTTACAGGGGTATAATGAGGATAACACAAAGCCTACTTACCACTCAAGCTTAGGACACTGTTAGTGGATAATGTCAGCTAATAAACAATAAAATAGTGCAGGAGATTTAGAACTGGAGCAGAGCACAATGTCTTTCTTACTTGATTAGGTACAACCATTTTATATATTATCGTCCTACCTAATCACAATACGCATGGAAGCATCCATGTCTGGGCACAATAAATCAGCAATGTACCATTTTACTCATCAGCCACTGATATTTGGCCTAACTCGAAGCCTGTAGGCAGCATTAATAAATTCCAGAGTATAACAGAACCGCCTAAATCATATGACCCACGGGCACCTGTCATTATCACTAATGATCTCTGACAGCGGGGGCCCGTGTCCCAAATGATCTAGAAGGCCCTGCCGGGTTACATCAGCACCCGTTTCTTCGATAGGATCCTATTGCGAAGCTATTACAGAATAACAACATTTCATAATAAAATACATCAGAATAAAAGTGCGGAAGATTTAAATAGTACTTAGATTATAAACCGGTTGTTCAAATAGAATTCAAGTACGGTTATTACAGACCATAATTGAAATAGTAGCAGTAACAGTAGAACAACAACATAACATAATAAGGTAGATGGTAACACGAACCCTGCCCACAGGTTCATTTCACTCTTTCTCGCTATCCTGGATGATGGTCACACAGCAAGGGGCAAGACAGACCTCCTGCTGCTAACTAACTGCAACGGGGTTAACAAACCTTGAGTATGGGGTACTCCGCAAAACTTACCCGACTAAGAAAAGGAATGAGACTCAGGAATGCAGACCGAGGGGAGTCAAGGTAAGGCTTTAGCAAGAGTCAAAGTGTTTTGCGGAGAAGCAATACTAATCCTATTTTTAATATTTTATCTCAACATTATTTTATTAATTAACCATATCGCCCAGTTCTTTCTCATATATCCATCAATTTCAATTATTTATTCATTCTCAAAAACATCCTAATTCCGAACCACTCTTCGCTGAATAGTCGGAGGATCAAGTCTCCATAACCGAGGAGCAACGACGATTCGAATTGATTAGTACCTAGCTGGGGATCCCTAGCCACACTGCATATGTAGCACTTAAGCTTGCATATACCAACCCCGTCTACCATAGCTTTTCTATCCCTGAACCGGTCCTGCGCCACCCGAGAGCACAGTACTCCTCTACTATCCAGGCATGCCGGCCACGAGGGTTGTTGACGGTCGTTAGGTACCAATTTTATACCGTCAACTAATGCCAAGGGAAGATCAATAATAGAAGCATTGGGGTTATTACTGACAAATTCCACGAGTTTTGGTGAATTGTGTATTTTCTAGGGATTATTACAGAAAGGCTTAAAAGAAGGATTAAAGAGCATAATTACCACGAAACTTGATCGCGACGAAAACATACTTCATCAGCAAGTTAGAAGGATCCAAAACACACCCGAAGCACCGGGGCCCGAGACCCACCAGGATGGGGCCGGTCGGCGCCCCCGTGTTAGGGTTTTGGCCCACCTTCTGGAGTCTTCTTCTACCGCCTCTCTGGAGTCATCTGGGCCCTTTGTTCCAGTCGGTTTGATCCCACGGCGCACGTTCATCCTACCGGGCTATAAATAAAGGGGCAGACCCCCCTCCCAGAGCACCAATTCATTCCTCCTGTTTTAATTCGTCAAGAGTAGACAGAAGTTAGGGTTTCCAGAGATTAGAAATAGGGCTCTAGTTCTTCAAGTTCATAGTTTAGGCGTCTGGCAAGCTTCAAGTAGAGTTGGGCGCTACGCTCGGGATTCCAGATCCGTTCGTCTGGAGATCGGTAATATTATTTTGTATCTCATTATGACTTTGCTTTATTTTAATATATTGCTACTTATTCAGTTTTTAATTTATTCTACTTGCATATTCGATATAATTATGATTGGTGATGATTATTTTCATATGATCGTAAAGCGCCTAATTCAGTAGTCGAGTGAGTTAGGTGGTATACATTATGTAGACGTGGTGTCTAGATATATTGTGTACCTACGGTGGCACCCTGACGTGCCGGGTCGTGTGGTAGTCCGCGTAGGTGACAGCTGCGTTGGTTCCTCTGTAGTCCACCCCCCGTACGTAGGACTAGCAGAGCGCGGTCGCGAAGGAGGTGACCCTTGTGTCTTAATATCCTCATTAGATGATGCTCCTTATGATGTTTTCTGAGTTGATTATGCTATAGATGAAGATGTGTAATGTGGCGTAGAGTGTAGACTTTGTATTTAGTAATTACATAGGTTTCCTTTACTTTAGCCGAATCTCGAGATTGTCTTACTACAATAGTGAGTCTCTATATTCTATTTCTGGAATACCATTTACCTCATTTACTCAGTTATCATTAACTATTTATCATTGACTTATTTATCGCTTAAGCACTAGAGTTATGGGTTATCATAGGTTTGTACATTTATCTTTCCAATCATTATAGTAGACTATCCTAATGAGTAGAATGCCTCTTTATCCTTTTGGCATAAAATAAATTAACGATACTCGGAATACTTACCGGGTGAAGTGCCACAACGGGAGAATTATCTGTACGCTTGCGGATATATTCTATAGTATTATTTTTAGGAGGCAAGTGAAGATTATTTTACCTTTGGTTTTTAGCATCATGTTAGGGATGACAACTTAACGTGAAGTGATGTTAAAAATACCAATAAGCATTTGTGGCGCCGTTGCTAGGGATGGCAATGGTCAAGATGCTCAGAAAATATATAAAATTGTGTATACTAATTGTATAGTCCAGATTGTTTTTTTAGAAATGTAATATATTTATTATTTTTTGTCACCTAAAATATTAGTCAAACGAAGAATACAGATCTTTTGGAAACCTTTTATATAAAGTATATTTATTGAAAGATACAACTTTTCTAAAACAATAACACCTAACTTTTAGCCATCGGTTAGCTCGATTATCTTCACGCTAATGAGTTGGATATACAATGAAGCTCACATATGTAGGTAAAAACAAACAACTCAACCCATCGATACATTGAATAAGCACACGTACCAACCCAGTTGATAACGTTTTAGTAATTGCTGGACCTTTCGGTTGGACTGATGTCGTCGAGAAAGTCGATGCAGTCACCTTAATTTTATATATTTTCTGAGCATCTTTACTATTTCAAATGAAAGCTCTCAAAACTAAAATGTTGATGCTCTCATCGATAACTACAACTTCGATATAAAACGTACCAGAAAGAATATAATTTTCATATTGCGATAAAAACTATACACGATTAATATGTTGCTGATACTTTATACTATTTTCTCTACCATCGTAATGCTCTCAAGTGTAAAAAGTCAAAACTACAAAGTTATAGATCTCATTAAGGGATACAACTTTAGTATAGAAAGTATCTTCATTTGACCTCATATAAATAGGAATTTTTTACTTTAATGCGTCAAGCGCTAGTACGTGATAATTATGGTACTGAAAAATTATATTAACTTTTTGAGCATCTTAACATTCTCAAATGAAAAAACTCAAAATTAGAAAGTTGTAGATCTCGTCAAGATCTGCAATTTTCATATAGAAATCATCTTTATCTAATGTCGTATGGAGGAGTTATGATTTTTAAAAAATAAGTCACAGTACTATCACGCTAGCATGGATGGCGCGACAAGGTTTTTCACGTCAGAAACGTCGTCTAACGTCCGTAAATGTTGCCGCGCTAATGCATGTGGCGCGGCAATCTATTTTTGTCGCGCCAGCGGCACTGGCGCGACCAAAACGGATTAGATTTGCAAAATATTTTTAGGTGCCGTTATTTTTAAAATTTCTTTTAAAAAAAGATTAAAAATAATAAAGATTCCGAGGAGGGACCAGGAACCTCAATGTGAGGATTGGCGGCGAGGTACTCGAGGACGACAGCGCTGAGGATGAGGGTGGCCTTGAGCTGGCGATTCTGGCCCACGCCTACCTGCGGCTGATGCACGCGCGCAGGAACCAGAAGAGCCGGCCGCCGCACTCACATCTGCGACCGTCACCGCCGGCAGGAGCCTGGCCACCGTATCCATGTGGAGACTGGGCGACACAGCCATGGTGGAGAGGAAGCAGGGGAGAGGAAGAGGCAACAGCGGGGCGACGGCGGAGCCGCGGAGGTAGCCGTGGCGCGTGGAAGAGGCAATAGCGGGGCGATGGAGCGCTGGAGGCGACGGCGGAGCCACGGAGGTAGCGAGGCGCTTCGCCTTTCCAACTCGTGTGAGACCGGCAGCGGCAACGAATAGATGGAGGCGTGGACATGAGCAGTGAAAGGACAGCAGCCGGGAAAGTCTACGAAAATCGAGCGAACAGTAACCTATTTGCGTAGCAGCAAGCAGCAAAGTCGATGGGCAGTGGCTAGACGGCTGAACGAAGGTAAATAAACATAATTCTAAAATCTGCAGCAGTGATTTACTGTAGTTACGGGGACACGTGGATAGGATGGTCGATGAGCGATTTATTCATGGTTTAGCAATCTTATCTTATTATTTCCGCTACTTTTTATTCTTTATACATGTATATATTCTGGCCTTACGTGGTGCTCGTGGCTGTGCGCCTAAGTACGGTTGGAGTGCTGGGCATGGCCGCGACCTGTCCTGTCCTGGAGCAGGGCTAGTGCGATAGACACATCGTCGGGGGGCTGGCCCTTCATGGCTGTTGGCACATGGAAGTTGGGGTCGACGGTGGGAGGACGGACACCAAAGGTCACGATGTCATCGGACATGCTGACCTACTTTTAAGACATTGGGACGAAACATTTGTAACATACATCTAAAGAAACATGTATTTAAAATATGAGCTACAATAATAGATTCATTTTTAAAATATTCATATCAAAACAATTACAACATACATACTAACACATGTGAAACACTCAAAAAAACATGTATGTGAAACACTTAAAAAAATAACTGAAAAAATTGAAGAACCATTAGCAAAATATATATATAACATTCAGATGTAACACCTGCAACATAGGTAAGTAGATATTACAGTATATGCAATATTCCAATCTACTTTTAAAACATCAATTTATTTTAATTAAAACATACTTCTAAAACGTCTAAAATAACTGAAATATACAATTGCAACAGAGAAGGGGGAAGAGAGGGAGAGCATAGCGTGGCAAGCACCATGGCCACCGGATCTGCGGGCACTAGGGGCTCTCGATGGGAGAGGACGCCAATGTGGGGGAGGGGCACCACTAGGGTAGTGGGAGCCACCGGAGGTGCATCCCATGCCAGAGCAGGGCCGCGTGCCCACGCTAAATGTGCGCCCTGCACTAGAGTTGAGGCGTGGGTGGTCTACCGGAGAAGAGGAAGGGGTCGCTAGGAGTAGCAACGTGGAGCTCGTGCTTGCGCCATGGACACCGCCACGCCAAAACAGGAGGGGGAGGGAGGCAGCAGGGCGCGCTGCCCGGGACGTGGCTCGGCAGAGAAACATTGATGCGGGGAAGAGCGGCAACGAGCAAAGAAGTGCATAGGAGGCGATTCTTACCTTTTTTTAGAGCGGTGGGTGGGTGTGCGGTCAAGTAGGAGTCAGGCGCGTGGAGGCAGAGTTGAGCGTGTGGTGGGTGGAGTCGGGCGCGTGAAGGCAGAGTCAAACGCGTGATGGATGGAGTCGTGTGCGTGAGGACGGCGGTCGAGTGGGAGTCGGGCGCGTGGAGGCAGAGTCAAACGCATGGTGTGTAACACCTCTGGTGTTACGGTTAATTAAATCCGCCATGTCATCATCATTAGCTGCTAATCATCCTACATAACACCCTAACACTGTGCATCAATTAAAATAATTTTAATTCCCTGCATATGATTGTGCACAGGACATTAGAATGACTTGGTATGCAAATGTATGATTGATTGTGTTTTCAAAGTTAATTTGGAAATTAAAAAGAAAAATTGGTTTAAACCCTAAATTGGACCCCCAAAACCATAATTCAAGAATTAGAAGGATTTTGGTGTTGGTCCCTTAATAGAAGTTTTAGATATTTTAAAATTAAACAACTTTTATTTTGGGCAAAATTGAAGTTACCATACAAAAATGTAAATTAAACCCTAATTACTATTTTAAAATTCAAATTTAAAACATTATTTTAAAAACTACAAGGAATCTGACCAAACTTCCTTAATGAAAGTTGTAGATCTCAACAAATACAACAACTTTTATTTTTATATAATTTCAAGCTGTTGAGAAATTTTCGAAGAATTTAATCTAATTGCAAATCAATTTCAAACTTGAGTTTTACCGCCTTTTATTTAAACTCAAATATATGCAGAATTTGAACATGGTTCAAAAAGCAAAAATATTCTACACGAAATTTGCCACAATCTTTATTTTTTAAGTTTTCCCTGGTTCAAATTGGGTAGGGCATCATTGAACAAAATAGGGTTTGACTCTAGGGTTTTGATTACTATACAGGGGGGCCCTACAGTGCACCCGGCGCCATGCGCGCTTGCGCGCGCCGTGCGCTGGCCGTCGTCCGGCCGGCCGGGGCCCAGTTGCCACCACGTGGAGGCTGCAAGGGGACCCCAATACCCGCTCGTTCTTATCTACTCTTTCCCTGCCCATAAAAGACGAAGAGCACCCCTCCTAATCTCCTTCTTCTCCGCGGGCACCGTCGGGTTCACCTCGGTTCGCCGGACAAATTGGCCGGACTCACTTGAGCATTGCCCAATTCACTTTGCCAGTAGCATCACCCCATCCTTGCGCTTCGTTTCCACCCAGTAGTGCCGACCGTAGTGGTCGGAGGGTGCCGGAACGCCATCGTCGTCTTCGCGGGTGGCCGGAGCACCGCCGCGAGGATCATCGTCGTCACCAGACTCCTCGGGTGAGCTCTGGACCCTAGGATCGGGTGTTTCAGTCTATGTGTGCCCTATGATTGCTCATGCGCGTGTTTATTTGCTGTTTGGTCCTCTAGGAACGTCAGAACACGGAGCCTGTCGCCGGTGGCTACCGCGGCACCCGCCGTCGTCGTCAAGCTCGTCCCTCTGCGGCACCTCGGGCATGACCAGCGAGCTAAACGAAGTCTCGGTGAGCTCCTGCATCGATTGCGCGCCTGATTTTAAATGCTACAGCTCTGTGCTCGTCGGAGCACGGCGAGCCGCCGCCACCGTTCCGCTGCGATCACGGCTGGGTATACCCCAAACCCTAAAACAGGTCGTCATTTAGCTCGTTGGGTTCGCGGGTGTGTCCCGGGCACACTGGTGCCTTTATCTGGGTCAACCGACTCGCCGGCGGCGAGCTAGGGGTGGTCAACCACCGGCGGGGCGTCGGTTAGCGCCAGAGAGAGAGAGACAGGGGCGTCGGTTTAAAAGAACGTAAACTGCAGAGGGTAAAGTGAATAGTTGCTGACTCAAATGAATAGTGCCTATAGGACCACGGGTCGAGAGCTAGATCTTGCGAGGTCTCTTTTGCAAAAATGTCTGAACCATGCGTGCGCGGGCCGTCTGGGCTGGTCTGCTTCTTCATGGGCCGCCCCGGGCCAAAATGAGTGTTTCCATTTTTCGTTGAATTAAGTTTGTTTTCCATTTTCTGTGATCAACACAGATCGGTTTGGGTCCCACCTACGATCAACACAGATGGAAAGTGGAAACCGCCCTTTGGAGGTCGGTTTGGGTCCTTCCATGTGGGGATGATCCTTTTGCATAGAACCCCCTCCTCTCAAGCTATAAAAGGAGTCCTCCTCTCTACACCTATTCATCAATTGATTCACCGACACAAGAGGTCACAATGTAGAGAGGAAGAGCAAGCTCCATTCCATTAGCTTCTAACTAATTTAGTATAGGGAGTGAGAGAGGGACAAGAGCGGGAGAAAGAGCAGAGTTGAAACAGTTCTGCCTCCGGGTGGATGAAGTGCCGGGCTTGTCGGCTCTCGATCCAACTTGTACCTCTACGATCGTCTTGCTACTTGAAGTAAGAAGTTCATGTTCAACTTTGGTTTGATTCATTAAGCATGTTACTTTCATAAAGCTACTTGTTTGTGGGATCGTCGTTCGTCCTTTGGATGGATGCTCTAGTAAGAGGACTCCTGATAGAGACGGATGTTCCTGTACGCCACTAGAGTAGTAGTCGCCTTCGTAGACGTGGTGTCTAGGTCAGAGTCTACCTTCGTATGTTGCGCGCGCCCACAGGCAAAGGGATAGGTGGCAGGTGGTGACAGCCCTGTCCGCTCGTACCAGCATCCCCCCACGTTCGGCCGCGGAATAGCGCTGATACTGGTATCGCTTGGCAGACCAGGTGCGTCAGTGGGCCTGAAGCAAGCAAGTAGTGGGAAAGTTACCATCGCTTATATGCGTTTGACCTTAGAAGAACCTCTCTACTCAAGCTATCCCTTCCGTCTCTTCTGAGTAAACTAGTTTAAGAGACTAAGTACAAAGACTGTTCCTCTGGGAAATTACGATACCCTGAATACTTCCGGGTGAAGGCTACAACGGTACTTCCGTGCGCTTGCAGACTTTTCTGCTGACGCTAAGAAGCGCCAACAATTACTGACAAATTCCACGAGTTTTGGTGAATTGTGTATTTTTCAGGAATTATTCCAGAAAGGCTTAAAAGAAGGATTAAAGTGCTTAATTACCACGAAACTTAACCACCGAGGAAACATCATCATGAAGACCCAGGAAGAGTGTAGAACATAACCGAAGCAAGCGGAGGCCCGCACCTGGCCAGGTGGGGCCGGCCAGCCCTAAGGGGGGGCCGGCGGCGCCTCCCCCTAGGGTTTCGCCGCCGCCTTTTGGAGTCTTCCTCCATCGCCTCCAAGGAGTCATCTGAGCCCTTTGTTCAAGTCGGTTTGATCCCACGGCGCACGTTCATCCCACCGGGCTATAAATAAAGGGGCAGACCCCCCTCTCAGAGCACCAATTCATTGCTCCTGCTCCATTTGTCACGAGTAGATAGAAGTTAGGGTTTCCAGAGATTAGAAATAGGGCTCTAGTTCTTCAAGTTCATAGTTTAGGCGTCTAGCAAGGTTCAAGTAGAGTTGGGCGCTACGCTCGGGATTCCAGATCTGTTCGTCTGGAGATCGGTAATCTTATCTTGTATCTCATTATGACTTTGATTTATTTTAATATATTGCTACTTATTCAGTTCTTAGTTTATTCTAGTTGCATATTCGATATAGTTGTGATTGGTGATGATTATTGTCATTTGATCGTAAAGCACCTAATTCAGTACTCGAGTGAGTTAGGTGGTATACATTATGTAGACGTGGTGTCTAGATATATTGTGTACCTACGGAGGCACCCTGACGTGCCGGGTCGTGTGGTAGTCCGCGTAGGTGACAGCTGCGTTGGTTCCTCTGTAGTCCACCCCCCGTACGTAGGACGAGCAGAGCGCGGTCGCGAAGGAGGTGACCCTTGTGTCTTAATATCCTCATTAGATGATGCTCCTTATGATGTTTTCTGAGTTGATTATGCTATAAATGAAAATGTGTAATATGGCGTAGGCTGTAGACTTTGTATTTAGTAATTATATAGGTTTCCTTTACTTTAGCCGAATCTCGAGATTGTCTTACTACATTAGTGAGTCTCTATATTCTATCTCTGGAATACCATTTACTTTATTTACTCATTTATTATTTACCATTTATCATTGACTTATTTATCGCTAAAGCACTAGAGTTATGGGTTATCATAGGTCTGCACATTTATCTTTGCAATCATTATAGTAGATTATCCTAATGAGTAGAATGCCTCTTTATCCTTTTGGCATAAAATAAATCAACGATACTCGGAATACTTATCGGGTGAAGTGCCACAATGGGAGAATTATCTGTGCGCTTGCGGATATATTCTATAGTATTACTTTTAGGAGACAAGTGAAGATTAGTTTACCTTTGGTTTTTGGCATCATGTTAGGGATGACAACTTAACGTGAAGTGATGTTAAAAATACCAACAAGCATTTCTGGCGCCGTTGCCGGGGATGGCAATTGTATTCATTAGGATAATTTATTGAGTTCGTTGATTTTATTTGCCAGGATATTTATTCTAGAATTTTATATAGGAGAGTTCTTCATAGATAATATTATAGAAAAACATAAAAATAACTATAGATATAAATACTTATAGATAACCATAACTTTTTGCTTTAGCAGACTTACCCGTGTTTTGTTTATGTTTAAAATATCTTATATAGGGTAAGTGCAGGATTGGTTGTGTACTTTAACTCTTATCAATCAGGAACAACCATAGGAAGAAGGGTCTTACATTATTTTGTGAAGCCATGGCTGAGAAGACTCTACGTGAATTCTCTGCCCCAAGCACTGTGAATATTCGCGTTGGGCCAACTTTCAACATTGGAGATCATGATTACGAGATCAAGCCAAGCCTCATCAAAATGGTGCAAGCTATCACATTTATTGGAAAGAAAGATGAAGATGCAAGTGTCCATCTGCAGAATTTCCTGTAGATTGGCAACACCATTAACATCAAAGGCATTCCTCAAGACGTCGTGCTATTTCGTTTGTTTCCATTCTCATTGGAGGGAAAGGCGAAACAGTGGTTTTATCAGAATAAAGATCGAGTCAAGACATGGGTAGAATGTTCAAAAGCTTTCCTAGAAAAGTTTTTCCCAGTAGGTAAAACCAATGCTCTACGAGGAAAGATTTCATAATTTTATCAGCAGAAAGGTGAATCTACTCTAGAAGCCTGGGAGCATTTTCAAGATTATATATCAGATTGTCCTCATCATGGGATGAAAAAATGGTTGCTCATGCAAACATTTTATCACGGACTAACTCAAAGGTAACGTGAGCAACTAGATGCCACTGCTGAAGGATCATTTATGTCACTCACCCCTGGAAGAGCTGAAGATATTATGCCAAAGATAGCAAAAGATCAGAATTGGACAAATAACACTCAGACATGTCATAAGAGTGAAGAAGTTCCAGAGGAAGTGTGTGCACTGTCAACCAAGATGGATGTGCTGTTGAACTGGTTAGAGTAAAGAGCCAACTATAAAAGAGATTGTCAGGCTATTCAAGATGCATTCAATCCGCAGAATCAATATGAAGGATCTTTAAGAATTGAGTTGGCAAATCCCCCAGAAGATATTAGTACAATCATCAAGTCTACTTCTCAGAAGTAAGGATGGAATCAACCTCGGTCAACCAGTCAAGGTAACTATCAAGGCAATGCTAATTTTTCAAATCATAGACAACCACCCTTGAGAGAATTAATATTAGAACAAGTTAGAATTAATGAAAGTATTTATAAGAAGCTTGCTTTTAATGATAAAGTTTTAAAAGGAATTAATTCTAAGTTGGATAATTTCTCTTCTACTGTTAAAGATCAAATATTATTTAATAAAAAGATAGAATTACAAATTGTACAATTATCTTCTACTTTGTTTACCACTATGAACAAATAAAAGGAATATCTACTAGAGGAGGTAAGTCTACACGTGATCCACCTTACCCAAAAGGGGCACGTAGACCATCACATTTAGTGCTGGTAGAAGAAGAGATTGAAAAGGACAACAGAGAAGAAGAAATTATACCACCTTCACTACCAGTTGAACTATAAGATCAAGAATTAACTCAAGATTTTCATGACACAACCCTCCTACCGTTTTCACGCAGAAGAAGAAGAGCTAAAACGGATGATCAATTTGATAAGTTTGTAGAGGTAATTCAGAAGTTATATGTCAATATTCCGTTGTTAGATGCCATGCAGGTACCTACATACGCGAAGTATCTTCAAACCATCCTCAACAACAAATGACCACTACCTTCTACTGAAGTTGTCAAGCTAACGGAGGAATGTAGTGAGGCAATTCTGAGTTCTTCTCCTACTAAGAAGATGGATCCAGGGTGTCCCACTATTGATTGTTCAATAGGAGACCAGATGTTCGAGAATGCTATGTGTGATCTTGGAGCAAGTGTCAGCATCATGCCCAAGACCATCTTCGACAAACTCAACTATTCTACGCTCACACCAACCACGATGTGTTTGCAATTAGCTGACCAATCGGTCCGCTATCCCGCAGGAATCGCAGAAAATATTTTGGTAAAAATCCGCAACTTTTTCATTCCTGTAGATTTTGTAGTACTTGACATGCAGGAAGAGAGGAAGATACCCCTCATCTTCGGGCGACCATTCCTAAACCCTGCAAATGTAACCATCAACATCGGAGCTGGAGAGATCACATTCACCATCAATGGGCAAGAAGAGCGATTCGCATTCAAGCCAAGACTGGAGCAATGCCAAACGTTGAAGTGTCATGAAGAACAAGATGCAGCAACATCTCCGACACCGGAGACGAATTATGAAGAATAATTCAACTGGAGAAGTCCGGATCGGCGGACTCAAAAACCCCGAACCTTTGCCGGGAGGTAACTCGGTAGTTATCGGTAATTTAATTCTTGCATTAAAGTTTGCATATTTATTTTCTCATAAATTGCATTATTAAAAAGAAATAAAAAATAAGCATAGCATGATTAAATCTTAAGCCCCATGTGATTATTACTAACGGAGTGTTAAACCCCCGTCAGTGAAATTTACTGTGGTGGCAGAAAATTATAAAAAGACCATCATTATAATTCTAATTTTTTGTAGATTCATAAAAGTAATTTAGTTTTTCATTCTTGTGTCATTATACGGTATAAATACGGGAGACATATGGGACCCACCATCATCACATCAAGTCATCTCAAGCATTATCATCAACTACCACCTTCCACTACCATCCAAACTCCATTATTCATACATGCACTACCCCCATTCATTCATTCATTCATTCATTCATTCATTCATTCATTCATCAGAGAAAGCAATCACACACATGCATTTGGAGAGACCTGAGAGTAGTGTCGACATACTTCAAAAAGTGGAGGACCAAAGGACACCAGGTGGGGCCGGCTGGCCCCGTGCCCACGCCGGCTGGCGTCCCTCCTCCTCTTCTCTGCCTCCCACTTCTCTCATTCACTCACTCTCTCACTTGCACTCCAGAGAGCACCTAGCTACTCTGTTTTGCTGCTCGAAGTTACAAACTTTCACAAATCCTTCATTTGATTCAAGTTTGAGTAAGAGAAGGAGTAAAAAAGAGGATTAGCAAGAAGACCCAGAAGAGAGATTACCACTTTGATTCCTTCTCTTCACTTGTTCTTGCTTGTTCTTGTTTTATTCTTGTGTTCTTGTTTGTTCTTGTCGTGTTGTTCATGTTCTTCATTTTACAGACAAGATGAGCAATAGAATGAAAGGTGCCATTCGATCCCTTGGAAGAGCCTTCTCACGACGCACAACACGAAGTCAATCATCATCACAAGTGCCATCGTTCGTCAGCTTCGACATGAATATCGATCCTCCATCACCCTTCATGTATGACAATCCTTCATCCTCTTCCCAACCGAAAGAGAGGTATGAGCTCACAAGTATCACTCAAATTTCATTACCAACTAGACCGCAGAGGGAGATATTAAATGTGGTTAAAAATAAGGAATTTACGCATACTCCAATTTTTGATGCCACTTTGCTCCATGAAATCGGAATGAATTCCGAGTTTGAGCTTATTTTTAGAAATGTTGGATGGGAAAATACATGGCAAATTAATGAGCAGGGTAACAAGTTACTCACTATAGAATTTATTAGCACCCTAGACTTTGATGATGATGAGGTTAATTTTAGAATGTTTAATAAACCTTTCACCCTCTCATGGAAAACTCTTAGTTTAGCACTAGGATTCAATAATCATTGTGTGGTCAATATAACTGAAACTCTCCAATACTTTGATAAAGACGATTTTTGGGAGAGCATAACTGCAAAGAAACCTGAAAGAAAACAAAAATATAGTACTGCAGAAGTTCATCACCACACACTGAGATTCATGCTTAAATGGCTAGCTTTTACATTCTTTCCTAGAGAAGAGTTAAATACTATTAAACAAGATGAGCTGCATTTGTTATATATCATGATTAAAAAGAGGAAGACGTCACCTATAAAAATGATGTTGAATTATTGGAGAACTGTCCCTTCCATGAAAAAGTGCAGTATTTCTTTTATTTCCTGTATTACACGTTTAGCTGCAGGGCTAGGTTTATTATTAAATGCTACACTTGTTTACATTTCTGATGCTCGCAGAATTATTAGTTATGATTTTTTCTTTCGTGCTCACATGCTGAAACGCCGAAATAATAAAATAGTTATGATATATAAAAATTATGACAATGAGTACGAACTACCAGACAGGGAGTTAGGAATTTATTCTGTTAAGAATTTTATTTTTCCAGCTGTTAGAGCTAATATTGGCAGGTGTTCGTCTGGGCGCATCAGCAGGGCGCCGAGAACTAATTTCACTGGAGCTGACCCAGCACCATCTGGGCCAACTTATTGCCACTATGTTAATTTTGGTGAACAGGGATCGACGCAGGAGCCACGCCAGCAGTGGACTGCACATGCATGATGGGAGGAATAGCCTATATTTCAGCAAAGAGAATCTTCGTCAGCAGCAGCAGATTGGGGAGCAAATGGTTTTTAGAGAGAACGAGCATCTTTTTCTGCACGCGGGAACACGGACTTCACCACCGGTGGACCGTATCTGTTCCACGCACCACCAGAAGATGGTTACTATCGGCCACCTGAGCTGCACTTTACAGCTACCGCTAATGATTTCCCAGCTTTATCTATGTGTCTTACTAACATTGAACAGGTACAGAATACAATAAGCGACACACTGCACTAGCACGAGCAGTGGCAGCAGCAGGTCGACCACAGGTTCTACCAGCATGAACAATGGCAGCACAGCACGGATCAACGACTTGATCAGATCTATCAAGGATAACAACAGACGCATAGCAGATTGGAGTATTTGATACATTAGATGGGATACCCGCTGCCACCTCCACCACATTATTGAGCACAGCAACATCCAGCTTGGGGGAGATTCCCGTTAGGTGAGTACCTCTCACCTTTTTATATTTATTCTATCCTTTATTTCACTATTTATTTTAGTTTTTTAAATCCTGTCAATTTCAATATTGCTAAACCACAAAACAAGAAAACCAAAAAAATTTTTATTTACCGCTTTCTTTACTTATTGCATTAAATTCCTGCTTGTGTAAAAAATGAAAATCCAAAAAAATAATAGATTGTATAATTAAGTTTGCTTTAAATTCCGCATTCAATTTGTCCTTAGAATAATTAGAACTTGAAGCTAGAGAAAAATCAAAAAGATATTTAATTGTTTAAATATAATTTTCTGCAATTGCTTAGTGTTTAAATTTAAATTCTCCTATGAATTGCATAAAGTTTATCTACTATGAAAATTTATTCTGAAACTTGATATCAGTGGGTTGCATAAGTTTTTCTAAGTAATTGACGGATATGATATAAGAAGGTTTGGGTTACTATTTATTTCATTCTGAGTGACACCTAAGCTCCAGACATTTCAAAAACAAAATCAAAATAAATATAATAATAATTTATCCTGCTAATATGATTTAAGTAGACTATTCTGTTATGCATTCATGATTGAATTCACATGAAAAAAAAGTTTTCGCTCTATGCATAAGTCTCTCTCTTAGAAGTTCAACAGAGAGTGTGGGTTATAAAATTAAAAGATGCCATACCAAAGAAGTATGAGCCTGAAAGATGCCATATTAAAAGGGCATGTGCCAAAAAAAAGAGGAAAATAATGGGTGCAAAGACATCCGCCTGAGAGAAAAAAAATGGGTACAAAAAGTATCCGCTGGGGAGATAGCCCACACTCTTTAGAAAGATAGAAAAGAGAGGATAATGCATAGGAGCTAAAAGATAAAATTTTATCACACTCGCACATTCAGTCATGATGTATAGCTTAGTAATCCTCTGTAATCTTATTAGTAGACTCTCACTATTTTCAAAAAAAATAAATAATAATAATAATAATAAATAAATTATTATATATAACTCTGGAGCAATGGTTGAAACAAAGGATGAAAGACTTAGTGCTTGCTCGATTATTCTGTCTATCAATTACCTAAGACTTAGTTTAAAAGCCCTACGATTGAAAAGAATAAGAATAAGTTTGAAAGGTGGATTAATGAGTTTCAATCCGGCGAAGAATTTCTGTTTAAATAATTAAGTATTTGTTGGGAGTTATACATTTTTATGGAACCCTGAATAAATTATTTCAAGTCAACTTTGTTAAGGGACTAGCAAAGAGTTAGTTTGGGGGTGTTGTTGACGGTCGTTAAGTACCAATTTTATGCCGTCAACTAATGCCTAGGGAAGGACAATAATAGAAGCATAGGGGTTATTACTGACAAATTCCACGAGTTTTGGTGAATTGTGTATTTTTCAGGGATTATTACAGAGAGGCTTAAAAGAAGGATTAAAGTGCTTAATTACCGCGAAACTTAACCGCCAAGGAAGCATCATCACGAAGACCTTGAAAGAGTGTAGAACACACCCGAAGCAAGCGGAGGTCCGCACCTGGCCAGGTGGGGCCGGCCCGGCCCCCTAGGGTTTCGCCGCCGCCTTCTAGAGTCTTCCTCCATCGCCTCCAAGGAGTCATCTGAGCCTTTGTTCAAGTCGGTTTGATCCCACGGCGCACGTTCATCCCACCGGGCTATAAATAAAGGGGCAGACCCCCCTCCCAGAGCACCAATTCATTCCTCCTGCTCCATTTGTTAAGAGTAGACAGAAGTTAGGGTTTTCAGAGATTAGAAATAGGGCTCTAGTTCTTCAAGTTCATAGTTTAGGCGTCTAGTAAGGTTCAAGTAGTGTTGGGCTCTACGCTCGGGATTCCAGATCTGTTCGTCTGGAGATCGGTAATCTTATCTTGTATCTCATTATGACTTTGCTTTATTTTAATATATTGCTACTTATTCAATTCTTAGTTTATTCTAGTTGCATATTCGATATAGTTGTGATTGGTGATGATTATTTTCATTTGATGGTAAAGCGCCTAATTTAGTACTCGAGTGAGTTAGGTGGTATACATTATGTAGACGTGGTGTCTAGATATATTGTGTACCTACGGAGGCACCTTGACGTGCCGGGTCGTGTGGTAGTCCGCGTAGGTGACAGCTGCGTTGGTTCCTCTGTAGTCCACCCCCCTACGTAGGACGAGCAGAGCGCGGTTGCGAAGGAGGTGACCCTTGTGTCTTAATATCCTCATTAGATGATGCTCCTTATGATGTTTTCTGAGTTGATTATGCTATAGATGAAGATGTGTAATATGGCATAGGCTGTAGACTTTGTTTTTAATTACATAGGTTTCTTTCACTTTAGCCGAATCTCGAGATTGTCTTACTACATTAGTGAGTCTCTATATTCTATCTATGGAATACCATTTACTTAATTTACTCAGTTATCATTTACCATTTATCATTGACTTATTTATCGCTAAAGCACTAGAGTTATGGGTTGTCATAGGTCTGCACATTTTTCTTTCCAATCATTATAGTAGATTATCCTAATGAGTAGAATGCCTCTTTATCCTTTTGGCATAAAATAAATCAACGATACTCGGAATACTTACCGGGTGAAGTGCTACAATGGGAGAATTATCTGTGCGCTTGCGGATATGTTCTATAGTATTATTTTTAGGAGGCAAGTGAAGATTATTTTACCTTTGGTTTTTGGCATCATGTTAGGGATGACAACTTAACGTGAAGTGATGTTAAAAATAACAACGGTGCACTTGGGTTGCAGTCCCAATGCATTGTTGCCGACGGAAAGGGATTTTCCGTTTGGTGGATGTATATTTGTGTTAGAGTCCCAATGCTTGACCCCCGGCGGAAAAGGGATTTGAAAACCGTGCTGTTACTTGTACTTGGGTTAGAGTTTGAATGCAATGTCTCTGACGGAAAAAGGAATTGGGGACCGTCCATTGTAGGCCTGCTGTGATCGAGACTTTGCAACTAGCCACATACTTTGGGAAGCCCTGACTCCGGTGGCTCCCTACTTGAACTGACAACCACACACTGGGAGTGAAGAGATGGCGAGAGTAGCGTGTATCCTCGTGGCCGGCGTGCCTGGATAGGAGAGGAGTACTGTGCTCTTGGGTGGCGCAGGACCGGTTCAGGTTTTGGAAAGGCCGTGGTAGACAGGGTTGGTATATGCAAGCTTAGGTGCTACATATGCAGTGTGGATAGGGATCCGCTGCTGGGTACTAATCGATTTGAATCATCGTTGCTCCTCGGATATGGAGATTTGATCCTTTGACCTACAATTGAAAAGTGGTTCGTAACTAGGATGTTGTTGGTATAAATTAACTGCACTCTATTAAATATTATTATTATTATCAAAGTATCCGCAAGCGCACAGATAAAACACCGATGTAGCACTTCACCAGACAATCCCGGTTTTAATATCGAACCCAAAGAAACAGTAGGTGATACTGACTAAGTCTATTGATTCTTAACCCAATAACACAATCAATCCAGGGAATGTCAAGAATAAGGAGATAACTAATGATTATCTAGATCCAACAACCGGTAAACTTTGAATAATATCGTTCTAATCGGGCAGTGAAATGAATAAGAGCGGAAATCAGAGTTCCCTCCTATCAAACACTTGTACACCTATCGATCCTATCAACGAGAAGTAGACTACAGAGGAATCAACGCAGCTGTCACCTACGCGAACTAGCACTATCCGGCCAATCAGGGGACATTCACAAGTAATTATAGCCCAGGCACCACGTCTACACTACAAACTACTACTTCAACCAAGGAGCTACCAAGATCAAAGCACTCAAATAGAGTTGTAAACTTAAGAACGAATAAGAACAAATGCTTACTTGAATCAGGATGTTGAATGCAAAAGTACCTCAGAATGCAACTCTGGGCGAGGGAGCTGAATTCAGACGAATACAGCTACGAAGAAGCTCCGACAAGCTGGGACTCCTTCGAATCTCTACTCCTCTACTCTATATCTCTAATCTCTCTCTTGATTGCTTGCTTAGATCTAGTGGATATCTATCTAATGCTTCAGGGTCTTCATCTCTTGATCTGGCTCTCCTCCAGGGGGGTCTGACCCTCTATTTATAGCCTGGTGGGATGAACGCTTGCCGTTAGATCAAACTGACTTAACCAAGGGCCCAGAAGACTCCTCAAAGGCGGTGGTAGAAAACTCCAGAAGGCGGCGGGTGGAAGCCCTTGGGGGGCGCCGCCCTGCCCCCCTTGGGGCCGGCCGGCCCCACCTTGACAGGTGTGGATCTCTGGTTGCTTCGGGTGCCTTCTACACTCTTCCAGGGCCTTCGTGATGATGTTTCCTTCGTGGTCAAGTTTCATGTCTTTTATGCACTTTTATACCTCTTTGATGCTTTTCTGGTATAATCCCTGGAAAATATACAATTCACCAAAACTTGTGGAAATTATTTGTAATAACCCTATTCTACTGGATATTCATGTTTAATGCAGGGATAATTGATAATAAAATTTAGACGATAACAAGTGTCAATAATTACCCCCACACTTAGGCTTTTGCTCGTCCCGAGAAAAATGTTGGTTTTAAGATGTAAGATTTTTAGAGAGAACGGAGCATTTAAAACATAACTTGAGAGTGTATTATATAGAACTAGTCTAGTCATGCATGTACTATGCAATTCAAAGTGTCTACCATGAATCTTTGAGTAGTTGAAGAATAGAATAGCCTGAAAATAGATCACACTCTTCCTTTAGTTAAGTCAATTGGAGGGTATGTAATTTTACAAATGAACTTAGCTTTACCTTCTCTTTTTGTAGTACTCTCGAATCACTGATATATCTGGTATTTTTGTATCCTTATCAAGGCGTTAATGAAATTGCCTTCTTTATCCTACTTCTAAAAAGCTTATGTGGATCTCAGGTAGGTAAAATGTGAAAATATACTTGCATTGTATTTATTGTAAAGTCAAACAATGAATCCACAGAGAAATGAGGCATATAATCGAATCAAGCTTTATTTGGTGGAATATGGTGGAACCTAATTCTACCTTGCTCATTGAGAAAATAAATCTCTCTTTTAAACAATTAAATTTATTCAGAGAGTATGAGCTATCTCTTTCTTTTTTCTCTCTTTTTTTTCAAGGAAGGCGAGTATCTAAGTACCCATTGTTTTAATTTCTTCGGACACTTGTCCATTTTTTATATACTCCCTTCTTCTTTTGCATAGCTTATACCTCTTTTGAATTTAGTAGTCGAGAGACTTTAACAAAACATGGAGCAATTATTTGGTGACTATGCTATATAATTATTTTTGGTGTTTTCTCCCAGTGTAGGAGGGAAACATTTTTAATAGAATGACTCGCTATTTCTCCGGATTAGAGTAATGCTTATGTGGAATTGGCACTTGATTCGAAAATATAACATATTTCTTCAAAGGGTTACAAAGGTTGACCAAACTCAATACAAAGAGAAGTATTATATGTAGCAAGTTTCTATTCTATATATGGCTCTGGTAGGACATTATTTTTTACCACAAAGGAGAGGTATAATTAATTATTTAAATTTTTGAAATAAAATCTCCAAAGACAAAACATCAGGGATTGAGTTCTCATTATTCAAGTATATCATGTTTCACAACGACTTAAACAATCATGGGGTCCCTATAAATAGTTTTCAATAGCAACACGATTCCTAGAAAAGTGTTATATAATTTATTCTTAAGCCATGAATTAAACAGTCTTTTCTTCTCTTTTAAAAGTAATTTAGCATGTGAATTTTAATTCGGATTGAAACAGAAATCGACACATGTGCAATTATATTGTACAGAGATCAAACCTGACCATGACTGAGAAGGGGATGCAGAGGGTGTAGAGGGGGTCGGCCGGCCCACGTAGGGCGCCGGGCGGCGTGCCTCTGTGGTCCCACGGGGTCCACTTCGGTGCGCGAGGTCCTGGTTCAATTGTCTTCCGAATTCCGAGATTTTCCCGAGCGAATTGATTTCCATAGTCGCGATGTGCTTCCCCCACACTTGTTTTCCTGCATACTTTTCTACGCAACATGTGGAGACAACATGCGTACCAAAAATATAGAGAGTAGAGTAGATTAAAACATTAATATTGATAAAAAGAATAAGGCACTTTATTCATTAATGATACTAGATAACTCTGGCAACTGACTGAGCTAACGACTGTCCTAGCTTATTAGGCTTGCCTAACACACTTAATATCATAAATCAAACCTAGCACACACGATAATATAATCAAACCTAACACACTTGTGTCTTATTACATAGATAACGAGGGCAACTTAAGGCTGCCCCTTCTTCGCGAGCTTCCTAATTTCTTCCTTGAGCTCCGTAATCTCTTCTTTCAGTTGATCTTTTTCACGCTTGAGATTGCGAATTGACTTGACATTGACTTCTATCTGCTTAGTCATGTTTCTCAAAACCTTGTTCCTTAAGTCCTCGTTCATCTCTATACCCCTAACGGTGCTAGAGAGAGCTTCCATCTTCTCATTGAGGATTCGTAGAGAGAGCTGAGGCTGTCTGGGAGCTTTCTCTACTGCTAAGGCTGATGCAGCCCTCTGCTTCTTGGGCGGAGGTGGTATGAAATCAGTGTAGCAGACTTGGCCTGGGCGTGCACGAACTCCTTGGATGGCAGGACGAGCAGTGGTGTACTTCGCACATACCAGCGTTCCGTTCTTGTCGGTCTTGACTAACAGGAGTCGCTCATTGTCTCTAAGTGGAAGGAGTGGGGTGCCTCGGGGTATAGCGATCTGCTTTCCCTTGGTACCATCTTCTAGCAGCAGTCTCTCGGGTGGCGATGGCAGAGCAGGCTGGGCTTGCGTGAAGTAGACTTGCTCGAACTGCTGGGGCACCGTAGTGAGATGCTTCGGCGGTACGACGGCGAGGTGCTTTGGTGGCACGATGGCAAGAGGCTTTGGCTGCGCGAGGACGATGGCCTTCGAGTCGTCGCCTTGGATCTTGCCGAAATCAGCGCCAATGATCGCTTTGTCTGCCATTGCTACTAGATCTAAACTAGAGAGTTTCTTTGGAGGAGAGAAAGGCAATGATGATGGGATGCAATTTGAGAGCGGTATGTGTGCGTATTTATATGGGTTTTCAGGAGATAGGATAAGATCAAATCTAGGTTTTACAGGATTCGTACGAAAGATTATCCGTACGCATCGGGAATCTATGTGATTGTGTTTAGGAAGGATGGAGAAAGAAAAGAAAATGAGAGTCGGGACGAGAGGGGACATGGGGGCACCGCCCGGCCCCATAAGGGCGTCGGTCGGCCCCACCTGGTGTCCTCCCGGGGTGGCCGTGCTCGTGAAGTCTCTAGACTCTTCCTACTTCCTGTTAGTTGCGATGCACCATAATTTTTTTCATAACGGACGATGACGGGACTAAAAAGTTGGTAATTGGACAAAGTCCAGCCCATCAACAACTTCTGAATTAAATGGTTCTAAAAATAATTTAAGTCGGTGACTATTTACCTTGAATAACGTACCTTCGTGTGATTGTAGAGTTACCGCTCCATGTGGCGATGCATTCACAGCCGTAAATGGTCCTTCCCATTTGCTTCGTAGTTTTCCAAGCCCAAATAATTTAAACCTGAAATTAAAAAGTAGTACCTTATCTCCTGGTGCAAACTCTTTCTTCTTGATCCTCTTGTCATGCCATCTTTTTGTTCTTTCTTTGTAGATCTTTAAATTGTGATAACCTTTTTCTCTCCATTCTTCTAATTCTGATAGTTGCATCTTTCTCTTTTCTCCAGCAGCTTCAAAGTCCATATTCCATCTCTTAATAGCCCAGTGAGCTTTATGCTCTAACTCCACTGGTAAATGACAGGTCATACCATATACTAGCTGGTAAGGTGACATGCCTAAAGGTGTCTTGTATGCGGTCCGATATGCCCAAAGTGCTTCGGGTATTCGGTCCTTCCATGCAGTACCCATCTCATTTACTGTTTTCTGTAGAATATTCTTGATTTTTTGTTTGATGTTTCTGCCTGGCCACTTGTCTGAGTATGGTATGGTGTAGCAACATTATGACAGATGCCATGAGCTTGCAAGTATCGGTGAAACTTTTTATCAGTGAAGTGTATCTCTCCATCACTAATGACCATCCTTGGTGTTACAAACCTTGGAAATATAATCTCTTCGAACATCTTCTTTAAATGTTTGGAATCAGCATTCATGCATGGCATAGCTTCTACCCACTCGGATACCTAGTCAAGTGCCGCCAGAATGTATTCATAATTTCTTGATTTCACAAATAGTCCCATGTAATCAATTTCCCAAACATCAAAGAGCTCGATCTGAAAATTGTTGGTGAGTGGCATGGCATCTCTTGCATTGATGTTTCCATGCCTCTGACATGATCCACATCTCCGGACAAAATATTTGGTGTCTTCATACATAGTTGGCCAAAAGAACCCGCTCTGCCAGATTTTAGCATGAGTGCGGAATGCCCCATAATGACCTCCATACCGTGATGTGTGGCATTTCTGAATGATCTGCATGCCCTCTTCTACTGGTACACATCTTTTAAGTAATCCATCTGAACAAATTCTGAAGAGGTATGGTGGATCCCATATGTGAAGACGACTTTCATAGATGAGCTTCTTTTTATTTTCCCCTGGTGGTACATAACCTGCAACCATAAAGTTGACAATATTCGCATACCAAGGGTCTGACTTGGTCATTTTAAACAACATGTCATCTCTCAATGAGTCATTAATAGGCAATTCCTGTGGTTTCTCAAAGTGTATTCTAGACAAGTGATCAGCAATTGGATTTTCTATTATTCTTCTATCTTTAATTTCTAAGTCAAATTCTTGGAGTAACAAAATCCATTTTATCAAAAAAGGTTTAGCATCTTTCTTAGTAAGCAAATATTTTAAAGCAGCATGATTAGAATAAACAATTACTTTTGCTCCTACTAAGTAAGATCTAAATTTATCAATAGCGAAAACAACAGCCAGGAGTTCTTTTTCAGTTGTTGCATAATTTAATTGTGCTCCTGTCATAGTTTTACTAGCATAAGCAATTGCATGATGCTTCTTATTCTTTGTTTGTCCTAATACTGCCCCTACAGCATAATCACTAGCATCACACATAATTTCAAAAGGTAAAGACCAATCAGGGGCTTGAATGATTGGTACTGATGTAAGTGCTTCTTTAAGAATATTAAAGGATTTTAATCATGCATCATCAAATTCAAAAGGAACATCTTTAGCTAGCAAGTTAGTTAGTGGTTTAGCAATGTGTGAAAAATCTTTTATAAATCTACGATAAAAACCACAATGACCAAGAAAACTTCGGATTCCTTTTATATTAACAGGTGGAGCTAGTTGTTCAATTACTTCAATTTTTGCCTTGTCTATCTCTATACCTCTTTCAGACACTAAATGACCTAGCACTATTCCTTCTCTAACCATAAAATGACATTTTCCCCAATTAAGGACTAAGTGCTTTTCTTCACATCTCTGCAAAACCTTGTCTAGATTTTCTAGACAATCATCAAAATTTTTTCCATAAACTGAAAAATCATCCATAAAAACTTCCATGATTTCTTCTATCATTTCAAAAAATATAGACATCATACATCTTTGAAAAGAAGCAGGTGCATTACATAATCCAAAAGACATTCTACGATAAGCATAAATTCCATAAGAACATGTAAAAGTGGTTTTGCTTTGATCATCAGGGTGAATAGGAATTTGGTGATATCCAGAATAACCATCAAGGAAACAAAAGAAAGAATTATTTGCCAAACGCTCTAACATCTCATCAATGAAGGGCTGCAAAAAATGATCTTTCTTGGTTGCTTTATTGAGTTTTCTATAATCTATACACATTCGCCATCCTGTAACAGTTCTCTGGGGTATCAATTCATTTTTATCATTTTTAACTACGGTCATACCACCCTTTTTAGGTACAACTTGAATAGGGCTTACCTACTCACTATTCAGAACAGGATAAATAATCCCAACATGCAAAAGTTTCAAGACCTCTTTCTTAACAACTTCCCTCATCGCATTTTGAAGCCTACGTTGGGGTTCTCTAGAAGGTGTAATTTCTAGGTTGGTTGGAATACGATGGGTGCATAAAATAGGACTAATCCCCTTAAGGTCTGGGAGTGAATAACCAAAAGCAGCACAATTTTTTTCTAAGACAGTTATTAATCTAAAAGGCTCTTCATCAAAAAGTTTATCACTAATAATCACAGGAGAATTTTGATCATTATTCAGAAAAACATACTTAACTCCAGAAGGTAGTTGTTTAAACTCAATAGAAGGCTTAGGTGGCTCTAGTAATTCGTCCAAAGGTTCAGGATCAATCGGATCCTCCTCCTCTTCATTAATGAAGAACTGAGTATCATCCTCTAAATTAGGTTCAATAAATTTCTCAAATGACACAGCCTTAACTTCTTCTATCGGATCTAACTCAGGAGGTGGCTCTGCCTTAGCTTTTAATGCATGGGTTATAGGCACTAAGAGGTTAAATCCTTTCCCAAGTTTAATATCTAAATTGCCCACATAACCTTCTCGTAAAATTTTTCCTATTGGTAATCCAATCATGACATCAAAATCCCAAACATCAAAGATATAGAAATTCACCAAAATTCAGAATTCATTATTCACAATAGGAAGAGAACATAAAACACCTGAACTAGGAATAATATGTCCTGAACGATTTTTCAATAATTTATTTGTAGGAATTGATGGCATATCTTTCAAGAATTTTTCAGCAAATGTAAGAGACATAATATTGACACCTACTACTGGATTATAAAATGCATCAAAAGGATATGCATCAATTTGACATTTAATAGTAATGGCAGGAGAATTTAAACGAATTATATTATTTGAAAACTCAGATTCTATCAACAACTCATTACTCATAACGAAAATCAATTCTCTTGTTATCTCTCTAAGGAATTTTAAATCAGCAGGATATGAAACATTAAAACTTTTAAAATTTATAGACTCTTGAGGTTTTATAATTTTATGATAGCGTGAGGTGTTTTCATAATCATCAAAAAGTTCATCCTCAAATTCAAGCATAAATCAGAAATTGGAATTATCTCCTTCTCATTAGATAGTTCATGTAAAGGTTGAGATGAATCAGACAAAAGTTTAGAATTGAATGACAAAAATTCATCTTCTAACAACTCTTCTTTTTCTTCAGGAAGATCAATTAAGATATTAGTAAGAATAGTTTTAGCATGTGAAGCAGTAATATGCATAAATGCTCCTCCTGCGGCCAAATTAAGGTATTCTTTATTTTTATCATCAAGGCCTAAAAAGAAATATTGCAAAAGCATAGGTTCTGGTAAAGCAAGATTAGGTCCAGAGTTTATAAATCCATCAAAGCGTTCCCAAGCCTTGCCTAATGATTCGTTATCTAATTGTTTAAATCCAATAATTTCAAAACGAAGTTTAGCGACCTTTTCGATAGGGAGAAATTTAAGACAAAAATTAGCACGCATAACTTCCCAATGTCCTTGGCTACTCCCAACATGGTGATTATACCATTTCTTTGCTTTTTCCATTAATGAAAACAGAAAAGTTTCCATCTTAAAGTTTCATCTGCCATGCCCTTAATGTGCAAATATGAACATGTCTGCTCAAAATCAGTTAACTGGGAATAGGGGTTTTCGCTAGAACTACCAGAAAAAATGCGATCCTGAACTAACTTAATTAATCCCGGGCATAACTCATAGCCAGATGATGTGATGGGTAAAGATGATTCTTTTGGCTAGAGATATGATCCCGATGGTGCTCCATATTGATATAAAAGTTGGGACGTGGATTCCATATTTTAAAAGATAAAAGATAAAAGATAAAAGACAAAAGTATAATACAAGATTAAGATAGACTAAGCCAAAATCAGCAAACCATTTCCCGGCAACAGCGCCAGAAATGCTTGTTGGTATAAATTAACTGCACTCTATTAAATATTATTATTATCAAAGTATCCGCAAGCGCACATATAAAACACCGATGTAGCACTTCACCAGACAATCTCGGTTTTAATATCGAACCCAAAGGAACAGTAGGTGATACTGACTAAGTCTATTGATTCTTAACCCGATAACGCAATCAATCCAGGGAATATCAAGAATAAGGAGATAACTAATGATTATCTAGATCCGACAACCGGTAAACTTTGAATAATTCGTTCTAATCGAGCAGTGAAATGAATAAGAGCGGAAATCAGAGTTCCCTCCTATCAAACACTTATACACCTATCAATCCTATCAACGGGAAGTGGACTACAAAGGAATCAACGCAGCTGTCACCTACGCGAACTACCACTATCCGCCCAATCAGGGGACATTCATAAGTAATTATAGCCCAGATACCACGTCTACACTACAAACTACTACTTCAACCAAGGAGCTACCAAGATCAAAGCACTCAAATAGAGTTGTAAACTTAAGAACGAATAAGAACAAATGCTTACTCAGAACACAACTCCGGACGAGGGAGTTGAATCCAGACAAATACAGCTACGAAGAAGCTCCGACAGGTTAGGACTCCGAATCTCTACTCATCTACTCTATCTCTCTAATCTCTCTCTTCATTGCTAGCCTAGATCTAGTGGATATCTATCTAATGCTTCAGGGTCTTCATCTCTTGATCTGGCTCTCCTTCAGGGGGGTCTGGCCCTCTATTTATAGCCCGGTGGGATGAACGCGTGCCGTTAGATCAAATCGACTTAACCAAGAGCCCAGATGACTCCTCAAAGGCGGTGGTAGAAGACTCCAGAAGGCAGCTGGTGGAAACCCTACGGGGGCGCCGCCCGGCCCCCCCTTGGGGCCGGCCGGCCCCACCTTGACAGGTGTGGGTCTCCGGTTGCTTCAGGTGCCTTCTACACTCTTCCAGGGTCTTCGTGATGATGTTTCCTTTGCGGTCAAGTTTCGTGTCTTTTATGCACTTTTATCCCTCTTTTATGCTTTTCTTGAATAATCTCTGGAAAATATACAATTCACCAAAACTTGTGGAAATTATTAATAATAACCATATTCTACTGGATATTCATGTTTAATGCAGGGATAATTGATAATAAAATTTAGACGATAACAAGTGTCAACAGATGTTTTTGAGAACGATTAAGTAATTGGAATTGATTGCTTTTCTGCAAAATACTTTGACTCTTGCAAAGCCTTACCTTGACTCCCCTCAGTCTGTATTCCTGAGTCTCATCTTTTTCTTTAGTCGGGTAAGTCTTGCGGAGTACCCCAGTACTCAGGGTTTGTTAACCCTTGTTGCAGGAGAACCACCGTAGCAGGTTTGTCTTGCTCCCTGCTGTGTGACCATTGTTCAGGAAGGAAGTGAGGAAGAGTGAAGTTGGACCCGTGAGCAGGGTTCCTGTTTGTCACACTCATATTTTAAGAATAAAA
The DNA here is from genome assembly GCA_038502445.1 of Eremochloa ophiuroides. Taxonomy (NCBI): domain Eukaryota; kingdom Viridiplantae; phylum Streptophyta; class Magnoliopsida; order Poales; family Poaceae; genus Eremochloa; species Eremochloa ophiuroides. The sequence goes on from JAHLJS010000004.1 coordinate 46,120,774, forward strand.
TATGATGTATAAATAACTCATATGTGTCTTAAGAATAGTCACACATATAAGTCGACAAATTACAAATGCATCATCACAGTGTTTACATACATAACGAAATAATAGTTATTACAAAGTCTTGCACAAATATAGATAGACGTCACAATCGCAGAAGCTCCAACACAGGGACACGGTCGACTGGGCGTATTAAAGGAAGTCAGAGATTGCGACAGGTGATTGGATTAATTCTAGTTAGGAAATAATACACAAGGAGAAGAAGAAAATTGAAGATTGCAACACGTGAAACCCAAATTAAATAATTGGGAGCTCAACAAATAAAATATTGAACTTCAAGAAATTAGATTATGCTGGTGGGAAAGTGGAATAAATTGCAGAGAAAAAGTTACAGATTTTGCGGAGAGATAACAGAGATATATTGATGGATGATGATCTCAAATGAGTGATTCAAATCTGAAGAAAAAGAATTTGGGAAATTCCAAACAAAAGTATTAAGCTAGAAAACAAGGAATTTTGATTATAGAGGATACAAAGACATGCCGTAGAGAAGATCGTTGTACTAAATGCATTTTAAATCTTTATTCACTCACATCATAAAGTAATTTACAAATTATTTTTATTCATTTTTTTAGTTTTAGCAAAGGTCACTCATCATAAAAATGCTAATGCAACAGCATGAATGCACAATCAAGTTTCTAAACCCCAAGATAAATTTTAATTTAGTGAAAATTTAATTTTCTATGTTTTCATGAGCACCAAATTTCGAATTTGAATCTTTTTAACTCTAAATTAGCAAATTTTGGGGTGTTACAATTCTACCCCCTTAAGATGAATCTCGCCCCGAGATTCAGAAGAAGAGGATGAAAGAGATAGAATGGTTTGATCTTGGATTTTGTTCACTTCCTAAATTAGCTCCTTTTGTATTTCTTCCAATACACCTTACGTGCTGCCCTTGTCACATCCTTGCTCTAAATACCCAATTAAGCTTCCAAGACTTCGATAGATACTCCAAACAACCCTTAGGTAATCCAATTAGCTAGGCTAGTTCTTTTCCAAACAGGCCTTTAGAAACTTTGCGTTCCAAGATTGTTATACTTAACTATTTCCAAATGTGAGAGATTATGCTCAGTTAGGTAGCAACTGCTAAACACAACTATTTGGTCCTTGGTGTCATCCGAAACTTCTGTTAGCATAACTTTGCTTTGCTAAAGGCATCGGAATGACTTACTTCTATAGGTGATAAGACTTCTTCCAAGTCATTGTTTCTGTCTTGCTCCAATCCAACACTCATATTGCTAGCTCGATTCCAATTTAGTGAAGATGTCCTTTAGACCTTATGTTCCAAATAGATGTCACTCGTATAATCCTGTAAATGCAACACTATGTCCAACAACCCTTCTTCAAATCCTCTAAACATATCCAAGATCTCTTTGTCCAAACAATATTTAATGTCTTCTCCAGTATACCAATGTTCTAATCTTAGCATCCATAGAATCTCTAAGTTACTTTGTTTCTACACTATATTTACTATCTTGAGTTCTCCAATACTCCACCATTAGTAGATACTTGATCGATAAAGGTCTTCCTTCATCCAAAGTCCACTTATCAAGCTAACTAACATTTCATCTTGTCTCTTCTTCATCTTGGCTACCCCCCTTAAGAAAAGATTGACCAGGGGCACCAAGGGTAGCTTAAAGCTCTCTCATGGGTGTGTTAACTGTCATCATTATCTTTTGGCATCCTAACAAGGCTCTTGAGAATAGGTAAGAACAGATAATCTGAAATTTCTCGTGAGATGGAAAAACATCAACATTGTAAAACAGCTATAACTCTCAATCTGCTAATCCAAATATGTTGCATCTTATGCTGTTGGAAAGCTGACAAAAGCAGGTTGCTCGGAGAAGACAGAATAACGAAAGCAAGAGAGAAAGAAAACCCAACTATCTAATTCATTAATCCTTATACCTAAGGCCTATAAACTAAATAAAATTGTGGATAACTCCACAAGATCATTGCACTCATTATAAAGATCCAAATCAAGCAAGTTCATAATAACAATTCAACAAGGCACAACAATCATTGATACTCAACTTGCGTCACTATTGTTCTATCTCTATCAAGGGTTCATCTCTAAGACTATTACTCCATATTATGCAAGAAAGAGATAAGAGATAGTTTTAAAAGCATGTAAAACCAAGGAGTAGACAAGACAATATTATTTATAACAACAACAAAAAGATGAGCAAGGTAAGAAGCATAATAATTATCAAGGGTGATGGATCAAGGATTCCATAGGAAGTTATAAAGTTAAAGATGGTCAATTTCTAACTAGGCTTGCGTCCTACAGTCAACACATGCTCCGATATCAATCTGTCACATCCATATTTTAAGAATAAAATATGATGTATAAATAACTCATATGTGTCCCAGGAATAGTCACACATATAAGCCGACAAATTACAAATGTATCATCACAGTGTTTACATACATAATGAAATAATAGTTATTACAGAGTCTTGCACAAATATAGATAATAACTATGACGTCACACTCGCGGAAGCTCCAACACAGGGACACGGTCGACTAGGCGTATTAAAGGAAGTCAGAGATTGCGACAGGTGATTGGATTAATTCTAGATAGGAAATAATACACAAGGAGAAGAAGGAAATTGAATATTGCAACACGTGAAACCCAAATTAAATAATTGGGAGCTCATCAAATAAAATATTAAACTTCAAGAAATTAGATTATGCTGGTAGGAAAGTGGAATAAATTCCAGAGAAAAAGTTACAGATTTTGTGGAGAGATAACGGAGATATATTGATGGATGATGATCTCAAATGAGTGATTCGAATCTGAAGAAAAAGAATTTGGGAAATTCCAAACAAAAGTATTAAGCTAGAAAACAAGAAATTTTGATTATAGAGGATACAAAGACATGCTGTAGAGAAGATCGTTGTACTAAACATATTTTAAAACTTTATTCACTCACATCATAAATTAATTTACAAATTATTTTTGATTCATTTTTTTAGTTTTAGCAAAGGTCACTCATCATAAAATGTCAATGCAACAGCATGAATGCACTTTTCTAAACCCCAAGATAAATTTTAATTCAGTGAAAATTTAATTTTCTATGTTTTCATGAGCGCCAAAATTCAAATTTGAATCTTTTTAACTCTATTTTAAAATTAGCAAATTTTGGGGTGTTACACTGTTATCATTTATCTAAGTATGTTGTATCATTATTCCACTGCTACCGTCTTTTAATTATGGTTTGTAATAACTGCACCTAAATTCTATTTGGACAACCAGTTTGTAATCTAGGTACTATGTAACCTTTTCGCACTTTTACTCTGATGTATTTTATTATAAAATGTTGTAATTCTGTAATGGCTTTGCAATGGGATCCTATCGGAGAAACGGGTGCTGGTGTAGCCCGACAGAGCCTTTTAGATCATCTGGGACACGGGCCCGGCTGTCAAAGGTTATTAGTGACAATGATAGGTGCCTGTGGGCCATATGATTTAGGCAGTTTTGTTACAGGTGGTATCAGAGCGTTCCATTACTAAATCATTACGGTATTACTTTGAAAAACATAAAAATGTTTTGGATCATAAAAATTTAATTTGATATTTTGGTCCAAATTGCTTACTCTTATCTTATTCCGTAATATAGCTATGGTAGCAAGTGGAGTAACCTAATTACTAGCCCTAAGTTTAAATTATTATGTATTTATTTATGTTGCACTGGTTTAAAATTTGTAAGTACGATTCATGCATCATGATTAATTCACATATTAATTAATTTCCTTTCTAAAAGTGGTATATGGGGTAGGATCTATCAAACCTATTCTTGCTTGCATGTAATACCTTTACTAATCCAAACTCACCTTCTCCAGCTGGCACGCACCAAGTTGACCGCTCGCAAGATGACTGGTCCTAAGGGAGTTTCGCGCCACCAGCTGGCGCCACGCGACGGAGAGGCTTCAGGCAGCCGCTATCCCCGCCGCAGCCGAGCGGAGCTCAAGGATGTGACAGAACCGCCTATATTATAGGGCCCACATGCATCATCAGTGTCCTAAGGACCTTCGATTAGTCTGCACGAGTTCCCCTTGACCTAGGTGGCCTGTCGGGTTTCCTCAAAAACTCTAATTCACCCGAGGATCTCATCGTAAAGACCTTGCAAGTATTACAACGGTTTACACAAATAATATAAATCAGAGTGAAGAGTACGGAAGTATTACATAAACATAGGTTTACAAATATAAATTACATTATTCTGAACCAGAGTTTCGTAGTGGAGTAGTAGTGTACAACTAGACACCCTGCCTAAGGGTTATATCATATAAACATCTTCTTCCATGCACAGTCCGTCAACCGGCACGGTCCCACTTAGATTGGTACGCTCGACTTACCTGCAACAGGGATTAACTAATCCTGAGTACATGGGGTACTCTGCAAGCCTTACCCGAATAAGAAAAAGGAATGAGACTCAGGAATGCAGGCTGAGGGGAGTCAAGGTAAGGCTTTAGCAAGAGTCAAAGTATTTTGCGGAAAAGCAATACTAATTTTGTATCCTACTTTCAATATTTTAACTCCATATCATTTTAATCGATAATCATGGATCTCAGTTCTTTCACATGTACCTTTCAATTCCAATCACTTAGTCATTCTCAAAAACATCCTAGTTCCGAATCACTTTTCGATGTAGGTGTGAGGATCAAGTCTCCATAACCGAGGAGCAACGACGATTCGAATCGATTAAGTACCCAGCTGGAGATCCCTGACCACACTGCATATGTAGCACCTAAGCTTGCATATACCAACCTCGTCTACCATAGCTTTTCTATCCCTAAACCGGTCCTGCGCCACCCGAGAGCACAGTACCCCACTCGTCTCCAGGCACGCCGGCCACGAGGGTACACGCTACTCTCGCCATCTCTCCACTCCTAGTGCGTGGTTGTCGGTTCAAGCAATAGAGCCACTGGAGATAGGGCTTCCCGTAGTATATGGCTAGTTGCAAAGTCTCGATCACAGCAGGCCGACGACGAACGATCCCTAATTCCTTTTCTGTTGAAAACCATGCATTGGGACTCTAACCCAAATACACTGGTGACCACCCGATTTTCACATTCCTTTTCCGCTGGCGACGATAAGTTGGGACTCTAACCCAAACATATGACCACCAAACGGAAAACCCATTCCCGTCGGTGACGATGGATTGATCAGGTGCACGGCCACCGAACGAGAACATTATCAATTCCTTTTTCATGAATTAATCAATAACATATATCACAATAGCTCAAAAATAGCATTTGTGCAATTCTAAATTACTCAAGCAGGGCTAAGCATTTTTCAAACATTTTATTTTAAAATGGTTTCCAGATATTTCAGTGGTTAAGGTTGGTAATGCATCAATTGGGTTATCAATCAACTCCTATAAATCTAATGCTGTAGATTAACTCAAGTTATAAATTTTATAAAACACAAGGAGGGGGGCTGAATGCACCAGGGCTTGCCTGTGTTGCAGGTGAATCACTCCTTCCGAAATACAAGAGAAAACCCACTTGACATCTCCTGACGGAAAATTCCTCCGTCGGATACCAAACGAGTCTTCCGAAAACCCGCTTACTACACGTAAAATAATAATGCATATTAACATGATGTCATGTATGCCATGATGCATGAGATGTACCAAATGGTGAATTAAATAAAAGTAAACTTAATTTACAAAGTTGAGTATAACTTTCCTTTGCAAGTCAACTTCACTAAATAGCGTGGTGACTTCGTAATTAACTTATTGACCATTTTAACAGTCATTGAAAGCAACATTAACTTTCTTCAATTACTACTAACCAAATGATTAATCGCTAATGATAGATATTGATTACATGAACCATCATTACTAACTCTAACTTAGCAATTTAATTATGAGATCAAGCATAAATTAAAGTGCCAAGGATCATTTGTAAGATGATGATCTAGGGTCAACACCTAATCCGAAAGTCACCTCAAACCTAAATCATTAGGGTCGTCTACTTATTTTATTAATCAAATTATAGAGTGTAAAATAATAAATAAATAAACTATTCCCATTTGACCCCAAACGTTTCCAACAGATAGTTCTAAGTATAAAACAGTACCAAAATAAATTTCATGATTTTTGGATCAAGATAGAATTTATTAAAATTCACCAAGTTTGCATTTATTAATTTTAAAGACTCATTTTTAGTTGCTTCAGAAATTACTTAAAATCAACATTTAATATTTTTATATAATACTACACACTTTACAGAATATACAGAATTACTTTCATCATTTTTGAAGCAGTAAATTAATTCTTATAAATAAAACAATCTGCAACCCTATTCATTCTTTCAGTAAATCAGAAAATCTATTTAATTCGTGGTAAAATGAAAAACTTCAATTTGGCCCGAACCGGCCCGAAGCGAAGCAGGCCGGCCCAACTCGGCCTCCCCCACGCGCGCTGGCAAAACTAGCAGATACCCCTTGAAAGACCTAACCCTCAACCTGCAGTCCAATGGTACTATTCATGTGAGCCCTCTGATTTGCGCTTAACCCCCTGCCTCTTCTCATCTTGCCACCCGAAGCCCCTCCCTCTGTCGTGCAAACGTAGGCTGTGCGCACGCGGCGGCGCCGGCCGCGTCGGCAAGTCGCCGGTGACCTCTCCATCGAGGGAAACGTGACCAGAGTGCTCCCAATACACCTCTTGCACGCACCCAGGTCGCTAGTGGGGCGGTTCATGGCCCCGAGCAGGCCTGTCCGGGACCATGGCGGCTCACCAGCTCGGCACACGGTGACATGCCGCGTTCCGGCCAGGACCGAGCGATAACGTAAAAACTAAGGGCGTTGCGAACACTATGAAATCACCTTGAGCCTCCTTTTTGCATTGGTTAGGGACGGAGACACCTCGGAGCTAGCAACCGACGTTGATGGCCATGGCGGCGGGTTCACCCGTGGATTTCTCCGGCGTTCTGGTGGCTCCAGAGCAGAAAGAGCAAAACCGATAGGCCCGTAAGCTTCGTGACGTAGAAGCAAGGAAGAAACAGTGGGTGGAAATGGGGACTACCTCACTGAAAAGGGCTCTCCACGATGAGTTGCCGTGTGGTGGCGCTCCTGCCGTCCGCGAGGGAGATGGGCTCGCTTGAGAGGTTCGGACAACTAGAAGCAGCGACAGGTGGCACAATCGATGCGCAACGAGTAGTAGAACCTATCCTCAAGATGGAAAGGGTGATGGTAGACTACGGTCGACGAATTTCACCTCCAACCGAGAGATGGCCGGCGGGGCAGAGAGGGAAGAGAGAGGGGAAGAACGACGACAGTGCGCGTTTTATAGGGCTGTGGAGACGTACACGACGTGGAGAGGACCCCCACGGACCCGGCATCGACGGCGACAGGTCCCTGGCCGGCCCCGGGCAGCGCCGGCGTGCTGCGCGGGCACGCGCGGTCTCTGCTCGCGAACAGAGCACGAGCAGAGCCCGGAGCCCCCCTGCCAACACTGTAGCAAGGCATCCCAAGTCAAACCCTAGTGATACAAATTATACCCTATTTCAAGTAGTAACAGTGGGAACACCTAGAATAAAATTTGTAGTAAATTTAATTCTGAATAACTTTGGTTTTTGAACCAAATTCAAATTTTGAACAGATTTGAAGTTATGGAAAAGGGGGTGGAAGTTCAATTTGAAATCCATTTCAAATTCAACCAAATTCTCCAAAGTTTTCTGAACAACTTGAAAATCTTTGAAAATAAAAGTTGTTCTATTTGTTAAGCTTTACAACTTTCAATAAATGAGTTTTGCCAGATTCTTCATAATTTTTGAAATAGAATTTCAAATTTAAATTCTAAAACACTCATTAGGGTTTAATTTGAATCTCAATGCATAAGTTCAAAATCCCCAAATGTAAAAGTTGTTCAACTTGAAAAGCCTTACAATTTTCATTAAAGGAGTTTGCCCAAATTCTTGATAGTTTTTGAAAGAGCATTTTAAATTTGAATAAACAAACACTAATTGGGGTTTAATTTGAAATTCCACTCAATAACTTTAAAACCTCCATAAATGAAAATTCCTCCATTTTAAAAGGGCTAAAACTTTTATTAATGAACCATCATCAGATCCTTGCTAGTTTTTGAATTTAAATTTCAAATTTAGATTTTCAAGCACAGATTAGGGTTTTATTTGAAATTATTTTTAATAACTTCAAAATTAGCCAAAATAGAAGCTGCTCAACTTTTAAAGATTTACAGCTTTTGTTTAAGGCCTAACCTCTAATTCTGTTTAGTTTTTTGCATTAGGGTTTTGGGTCCGTTGTAGGGTTTATAAATGTTTTTCTTTTTATTTTTCCAATTGGACTTAGATAAGTACACATAAACAAGTATTTTTACCTTAAAATCACTCTTAGGCACCTATGCACAATGATATGCAAGAATAAAATTTATTTTAGTTTATGCACACTAACAGGGTTAAATGCGGCATGATTTACATGCAATCATGATGACATGGTAGGTTTTAGCTATAGTAACACCAGGGGTGTTACATCCTTCCCCCCTTAAAATAAATCTCGTCTCGAAATTTCAGTTATGGCTAAAGCCTTAGTTTTAGTAATGGAAAAGAAAATGTGTCAAGTAAACATTTTCAACTTGACTATAGGGCAAGTAGGGGTTTTTATTTTGCAAGACTTGAAAGGGATAAACTACGTTTAAAGAATAGCGGAGAACTTAGGAAAGCTTTCAGATAGGTAACTCTCTGATTCTCGGGCGGCTTCGTCTTCTGAATGCTGACTGCATTGTACCTTGTACCATCTTGTTGTGGTTCTTTGAGTAACACGATCCTTCCAGCCTAAGACTCGTATTGGGTACTCGGTGTTTGTTAGTCCTAGTTGAATTCACTCTTATCAAGTCAATAACTCGATCTGGCATTTGAAGACACTTCTCAAATGGTGATACATGAAATACATCTCGCGCGGCTGACAGGTGTTCAGACGCTTCTGTTGACAAGCTACTAGCCCATACTTCCATTCCTATCCGTTATAAGGGAGATTCTCATTTGACCTAATCAATTGTCTCTCAACCCTAAAAGCTTTAAAATTTACTTCTTCACAATAAACTTTTTATGAGGAAGATTATTTGAGGGTGGTTTAAGGAGAGTGAAGACACATTAATTACGAGCTATAATGGTTCGGGAGCACCGACTATGATCCTAGTGCGTGCCCTGGTAAGATCTTATGTGGCTACAGTCCACAATAGATCCCAAGGTTTGACACGGCACCATAATCACGGGTCGAGATACCATCATAGAACACAATTAAAGCAGCCTCAGCAAAAAGTGAGAAGGTATATCAATTGTAGTTATGTTGAAAAATGACCACAGACCTCGATACGAGCATATACCCTTCAGAATCTGTCGACGGAATACCAGCAATAGTCTACCGAGGGGTATGCCCAAGGTAGTAGATTGATCGGTGAAGGTGCGCCTGAGACGAGCAAGAATTACGCTGGAAGCATGAGACACGAGATTTATACAGGTTTAGGCCGCCGTTAAGCGTAATACCCTACGTCCTGTGTGTCGCTGTATTGTATTGCTAGTAGATGAGATGTTTCGGGGATCCCCTGCCTGCCTTATATAGTCCGGGGGGCAGGGTTACAAGTCGGTTTTACCATACATATCAGATTACAATCCTAACCAAACAAGGAAACTAATCGGGATACAAGGAATGCTATTTCCTTCTCCGCCAAGTCTTCGGCGGATATACGTGATCTTCAGGAGATCGCATAGACGACGCGTCCTTGGCAGTCCGGTCCTGATCGAATGACTCGGCCCATGTTTAGCCATGCGGGTATATGGGTCTATACCCCCACAGCTAGTTCCCGAGAACCTTGCATTCGTTGGGAGGTGCAGATCTTCGGGGTTGCTTGACCAGACGGATGTAAGGAGCTCAGAAGAAATTTAAAAAAAACCTTCTCTTTAGTGAAGTGTATCCACTTTTGGTTCCTCGGAAACAATACCTTCACCGTTAGGTGAAGTGTATCCACTTAGTCCCCGAGCCTGATAGTACGTGACGCAGACACATGGTGTCAGGGTCATAGTCTTTGTTCTTTTTAATCATGTAAAGCATTGACGAAATCCCCGAGCAGTTCATGGCTCGGAAATGCTGACGAAGCGACTACGAAGTCCCCGAGCACCTCAGTGCTCGGAAATGCTGACGAAGCAATGACGAAGTCCCCGAGCACCTCCTGTGCTCGGAAGTACATGCGAAGTGACGAAGTCCCTGAGCAGTTCAGTGCTCAGAAATGCTGACGAAGTGACGACGAATTCCCCGAGCACCTCCTGTGCTCGGAAGTATAGGCGAAGTGACAAAGTCTCCGAGCAGTTCAGTGCTCGAAAACGCTGATGAAGCGACGAGGAATTCCCCGAGCACCTCCTATGCTCAGAAGTACAGGCGAAGCGACGAAGTCCCCGAGCAGTTCAGTGCTCGGAAACGCTGACGAAGCGACGACGAATTCCCCGAGCACCTCCTGTGCTCAGAAGTACAGGCGAAGCGACGAAGTCCCCGAGCAGTTTAGTGCTCGGAAATGCTGATGAAGCAAGGACGAAGTCCCCGAGTACCTCCTGTGCTCGAAAGTATAGGCGAAGTGACAAAGTCCCCGAGCAGTTCAGTGCTCGGAAACGCTGACGAAGCGACGACGAATTCCCGAGCACCTCTAGTGCTCGGAAGTACAGGCGAAGCGACAAAGTCCCCGAGCCGTTCAGTGCTCGGAAACCCTAAAGCATCCTGTGGGCCTTTTGCCGGAAGCCAAATCGCCAGGCTTCCCTTTATAAGGACTTGTCCGCAGATGAAACGATTCGTCTTTCCTCTCACGCCACCACTCAAAAGCCATTCAAACAACCGTTTCATCCAGCCCTAGCCGCCGCCATCTAGGGTTTTGAAGAGCTTTGATTCAAAGCTCGATTCTGCAAAAGTTTCTTTGATTCAACCTTCCAGTAATCCAATCCCACATTCAATTTTAAGAAATGGTGCCCGGAAAGAGTTCCCGCGTAACCTCGAAGAAGGGTAAAGAGCCGCAGCATGGAGAACTCCGCCTCGACAATGAGTGGCAGCCGTCCACCCTGAGGGAGAGAGCCATCTTGAAGCTAGTGACAAAAGGACTCCTCCCAAATCGTGCCACCACCGGATGGAGGCCATCAGAAGGTGAGCTGTACTACATGCCTAACACCGGCGAAAAAACCGTTTTTGCCGACCACTTCCTCCGCAGGTTTGGTGTTCCTTGCCATCTCTTTCTTCGCAAACTCCTTGAGTATTATGAGATTTCATTGTGCCATTTGCATCCCAACTCCATTTTCGTAATCTCTATTTTCATCCACTTCTGCGAGGCCTTCGCTAGAATTCTTCCTCATTTCAATTTATTCTGCCGCCTTTACATGCTTGTAAAATTGATTTGCCGGAGGAGTATACCTTAAGCTCAAATTTGTCGAGCAGATACTAGAAAGAAAACCGAGCTGGTCGTCGAGACCCACATCCAACCAGATGGTGCAAGTAAACGAACTACTAGAAATCCTTTAGGGGATGACTCTGAATGGAGTTGGAGTTGCTGCCAACTTCGTGAGGCACCGAGTCCAGCCCTGCAAAGATAGGATTCACCCTGCATATGAGTGGGTTGGCGAAACTAATCCAACCAGAGAGGTCCTCGATCCGATGTCGGCCGAAGAGACCATGGTAAGGCTGAAGGAGCTGTTCGACAACAAAACGTCGATCAATAACTGAGGACAGTAGAAAGCACTGCATATTGTGAATCCGCCACCCGAGGTATGCCTTTATAGATTCCTTTGCTTACGTCATCTGTCTTGATGTTGATCCTTAGCATCTTATTTAATTTGCTGAAGATACATGGACAGGACCGGAAAACCTACTTCTCGGATGTGCCTAGTGCGGAGTGGCCTGAAGGAGTTGATCCTCGACACCACTACCGACCTGTCAGCGATGATGAGGACTTTTCAGAGCCCTCCATTGCAGAAGCTGACGAAGAGGAAGAGGACCAGGAGACCCCCTCCCAACAAGAAGCTCACGGCAAGCAGCCCATGCCCGATAAAACTGGGACGTCAGGCAAAGTCTGGAGGCCTGAGAAGCCAATAAAGCTGTCCGAGGAGCGATCTCGTCGCCAGGCGGTGATCCCAAACTCAAGTGATGACGAAGGACCCCCTCCGAAACGTCAGAAAGGGGAATTCCCGTCGACCAAAAAGCCTAGCGATGAAGAGGGGACTTCTGGTCCGAAAAGAAGCTTCACGTGAAAACGTCACCGTTCAAAACTGTGAGTATCCAAATCTTCTTTTGTTGCTGCCTTTTTGCTGATTGGTATGCTTCGTTATATGAAATCCGTATTATTGTTCGGGGATCCTTTGGCCGAAGATGTCGAGAGGATGGCCGGTGGAGAGACTGGTGGTGATGCCGCAACGAAGGATGGTGGTACCGCAAGCTGGCCTTCCGACCAAGAGTCGCTGAAGACGCTGCCAGAGCAGCAGCCGAACTTGGACTCGCATGAGCAGGCGCCACCATCCGACCAACCTCGCGAGTCTACTCCTCTGCCACCGTCACCACCCCGAACATGGGGTATAGAGCGGCAGTCTGAGGACGCCGAAAGAAGCCATTCTTCATGCCGGAACTCGCCCACTGGTTCTGACCAGGGAGCAGATAAGCAGACCGGCAGGCCTTCTTTTGGAGCAGCACCGGGGTCAAGCCAGGAGATCCCCGATCAACCAACAGCAGGCGCAACTCTTCCAGAGCAGAACGTCGAGGAGATCTCCCATCAGACTATGGGTGGGGCTCCGCCAGTGGTGCTCAGAACCTTCAGACGGGTCGGCGATCAGTATGCCGTCGTCGTGGAGGAAGGAGCGGCAGACGAAGAACTAGAGGCCTTGAAGGCGGACATCTCAAGCACCCTCTCCGATTTCAGGAACGTGCTCCGCCGTCTGGGGCAGTTGTCCTCGCGTGTTCAGGTAACTATATCCTTCTTGAATTTTCTTGAGGCTTTTTGCTTGCTCTTTTGTCATGTTCTGTCCTTGCCGGTCAGGCCGTACATGATACGGCTGAAGATCAAAGGAAATCTCTGTAGCGTGCGGCTGGACTCGCGGTGGAGAACACCAGGCTGGAGAAAGAGAATGCCCGCCTGGAGAAAGCGATCGAAGACCTCCGTGAGTAGCGCGACACATTGCACTTACACTGCAATGATCTGATGGAGGCCGAACAGAAGCTTCTGCAGGACAAGAAAGGTATGGAAATCATTATGGCTCTGGTTGCTGTATCCCATCTCCTTATTGCTAAGCCTCGAATTCTTTGACTAGCAGATCTATCAGATTTGCTGGAGGGAGCCGCAGGTCGAGGTACATGCTTATTCATACGTCCAACCTTTGCCCGATTTGCTTTTTTTGAAGGAAAGCTGATCCGTCGTCTTTCTTGGTACAGTTAAGGAGCTGGAAGGTGAAGTGTCCATGCTGCGGGAAGCTGCTCGGAGGAATGAAGAGGCACGATTGGGTGAGTTTCTCCTGCTTGTAGGATGCGTTAGTATCTCTTGTTGAGACTTTTAATTTTCGTCTTCTGTCCTGAACAGACACTGATCGGAGAACCCAAGCACAGATGAACGATCTGTCGCAACGCCTTGAAGCTACTGAGAGCCGTTATGACACCGTGGTGGAAGGTATCAACCCTATCCTGGATGTTATCGAGTATGCTCCAGGCGATCCTCCTGCGGACGTGCCGAGGCCTTTTGACATCATCCGCCGTAGCCGTGAAGCGCTGCGGCACTTCAAGGTCTTCTGCACTAATGTAGCGGAGAATGCTGCAGCCCACGTGCTTGGTGTAGTGCGCTCCCATTACCCTGGAGTGAACAACGACAAGGTAAAGGGAGGTTATACTCGTGGCACCACCGAGCAGCAGGAGGATCAACTGGAGGAGGAGGCGAAGCCCGCTGCGGACCTCTTGGCAGCGGATATGCAGCTGTTTCCCACGGTGAATACTTGAAGACACCTGCACAGGAGTTGTAGATTGCTTTGTGCAACAAACGATGTTTAATGTGATCGGAAATCATATTATGTAAAAAACCGCTCCGTATGAAGTTTATGTATATTCGCTTTAACTCTTATAACGTTAGTCGAATTTTCGTCGCGTAGTAACCGAGTAGTACTTCGAACGCTCTCATGGTGTTTTTTCATTGATTGGTCGGCATGAAGCCAGAGCATACAGCTCATTAGCGTGATCGATGACTGGTGCCCGTTCCTTTCGACGGGGCTTTTGGAGACGCTGCTAATTTGCCCAAGCATCCCCGGGGCTTACGTGTTAGCGAAGACTTAACGGCCCAGGAGTCCCTGGGGCTTACGTGGTGGCGAAGCTGCCCGCGCCTGGCATGGGTTACGCTTATCATGGGCGATAGCTTCCCGAATCTATCGGGGCGGTCGATGAAGTGGCGAAGTTGGGCGGCCTGTCGGAGACAGGACTTATGCGTTGACGTGACTAGGATGCCCGAACGGGTGCGGGACTTACACGTAGTCGTAGTTGTGCTGCCCAAGCAGGTGCGGAGCTTACGCATTGGCGAAGTCATGTTACCCGAGTAGGTGCGGGGCTTACGCATTGACAAAGTCGTGCTGCTCGAGCAGGTGCGGGGCTTACGCATTGGCGGCGAACGTGCTGATCTGCGATTGTATACATACATGTGTATCGAGGCAATATGACTTTTATTGAAGTAATGAAACAAAAATACACATATCTGCCTTAACACAATGTCAAGAATAGAAACTACCGAGGTGCTCGATGTTCTAGGAGTTGGGGATGTCGACACCATCGAGGTCGCACAGCCTGTACGAGCCTGGCCGAGTTGCGGCTCTGACCATGTATGGTCCCTCCCATGGAGAAGAAAGTTTGTGCATGCCATCTGTTTACACCAAAATTTGGTAAATTTGCCCCAGAAAGGAAAGAGTTGGCCGATGGTATAGAAGCAAAGAAATACACAAAATTTTGGGCTGGGAGCCGATAGCCGATACTAATGGGAGATAGCCGATACCAGAGGAAGATAGCCGATTTCGGAAGCAGACTCCGTCCAGCGGAAGGAAGGAAAATAGCCGATTGAACGGTGAATCGGTTATCGGGCGAAGGTGACAGGAGGCGTGCAGCGTCGGTATTGGTGACGTCATCCAGAGTCCGCACTGCCAAGATGCGATCGCGATCGGAGTCCGTTATGAAAGGGAAGTTGGGACTCCAAGTTACCTTATATATAGGATAGTTTGTTGGTTTCCTTATCTATTAATGAGTTGTAATTCGATTAGGACTCTAGCTACGCTCGGGGTATAAATATAAAGCCCTCAACCATTGTAAAATACACAACAACATCAATACAACTCAACTTTCGGCTCCGGCCAACAAACCCTAGAGTCAGTCGAGTCCGACGAGTTACTTCATCCACGCTGGGTGTCATCCGGTGGACGCAGGCTTGCTTGTAAGTATCGTCAACCCCCTGTTAAACTATGTCTTTTTAGCGTCATCCGGTGGACGTGGAAGCATGGCGGACCAGGGTCCTTGCTAAGCTCTGTTTCTTTGGCGTCATCCGGTGGACGCGGGAAGCATAGTGAGTCAAGGATGATTCACGCTGGTTTACCCGATCAATCTGTGTTAACCGTCATCCGGTGGACGAGATACAGATTAGGACGGTTTTCACGCGCGGATTAGTTATCGATTCGTGTTTGTTTGCTTGATTAATCTATTAGTTAATGTCATCCGGTAGACAGGCTATAGATTGAGATGGTTTGCATGCATGGATTAGTTATCGGCTCTAGTTAAATTTGGCAGTTTAGCTGGATTCATTAAGTTACCGATGTTGCTTATGTTTATTGTTTATTATTTAAAGCAATCATCAATTTGCCCGTCTTGATCCATATGCGTCGGCTTATATCTAATAGATCTATATGGTCAACGAATTATGTTTGCCATTCGTTTTATATTGATAAGATAGAATGCTTTGCACCAGCCGGTTGTATTTTGGATCTAGATTAGATATGGGTCGCACTCAAGTAATAAAATAAACTTTGTCTAGATTCAAAGGTTAACGGATCTAAGTTGCAACTTCATCATGACTGCCTCGATCCGCTCGATCTCCACTGTTGCAAGATTGTGATTTAGATCTATTAGCCGGAGAGTTGAAACATTGTTTGCTTTATAGGCTTGTATGTTGCTCGTATACACTAAATCGGCTGAAATAGCCGATTTATTCTTGTTTTACATTGAGACATCTTATGATCATGTCAGCTTGCTGTGACTACATCTTTTATAGCATATTTCCGTCTAATGCAAGTATATGTCATTGAATTCATGTCTGAATCGGTTAACTTGAGTTATAATGCATGTTTCGCTACAATCGGTTCATAACATAACAGAATCGGCTTTCTAGTCGATCTCCCATTACATCGGCTCTTCGAGCCATACAGTTGGAACTACCTGAATACACCGGTTAGTTCCGCCCTGTGATTACTGATTACTATCTTTTTCCTTGTCAATTGCAGGTCAAATTGACTGGCACGCTTGGGTGTTACTAACACTCTCAGACCGGGTTCGAAGCTAGCTGGATCTGCGAGAGCTTTACTGCCTCAAGGGTCGTTTCCGGCTTCGCTGGTGTGTTGGGCTTAGAGAACCACTTTTGGCGCCAACATACTTTTTGGCATGCCCGGTGGGACCATTCACTGAAGACCATGGCAAAAGGGAAGGCTGCGGCGGACGGCCCCTCCAGGGATGACGGTGTCCTCAAGGTCAGGGTCGAAGATCTCAGTGAGGAGGACGCGGCAGTGCTGAACAAGATTGTTGAGGAATTCACTGATGCCTGCCTGCTTTCATTCAGCAAGCAGCGTGATGGCTCTATAGTGAAGAAGAATGCATTCTCGAGATGGATCATGGACGGCCATTCTGATAAATCTGAAGAGGAGTGTAAGGCCGATCTCAAGCAGATGCTGGAAGAAGCGACCTGGGAGGCCGCCTATTCAGCAGTCGGCCATCACCATAAATCCTTCCTGCAGACATTCTATAACATCATGAAGACTGTTCTCAAACGGCAGGATTGGGAGTCTCTGGGTCCGGTTTACTTCAACATACCCGCAGAGGATGCAGATCCAAAAGTAGCGGCAAGGACCTCCAATTCCTCACCGCAACAGCTGAGCCAGCCGAAAACGCCAGTGCAGGGTGCCACTGCGGCCGGTTCGGCTCAAAAAATAGCAGCTTCTCCTAGATTATACAAAGATCATACTCCGGAGGAGCTCGCCGCTTTCATGCAGGCCACTGGACAGTCGGTGAACTCGATGAACTCATCAGCGGTGAACCTGACAGCTGGAAATACGCCGGCGGCAGACGTGGCCAACCCAACTCCTGGATACCATGAGGGGATCACATATCAAGACCTTCAGGCAGCGCCGCATCCGGGGTACGCCCAGACACCCAACAATCAGCTGCTGGAGCAGATGAGTGCCATGCTCCGTGATACGTTCGGTTTACAGCCGAAGACCGGGACTGGAATCAAGTACAGGTGCCCTTACCCCGAGTGGTACGACCGAGTGACATTGCCGCCCAGGTATCGCTTACCCGACTTCTCCAAGTTCAGTGGGCAGGACGACATCACCACCATGGAACACATCAGCCGTTACCTGACCCAGCTCGGCGAAGCTTCGTATGAGGTAGCTCACAGGGTCCGGCTCTTTCCTCTATCACTGACAGGGCCGGCGTTTAGCTGGTTTGCATCTATGGAGCCTGGCTCGATTCAAGGCTGGGAAGATCTGGAGACTAAATTCTATAATTACTTCTTCTCTGGCACTGGGGAGAAAGACATCACAGATCTCACCAACATGCGCCAAAAGCCGAATGAACTTGGATCGGCTTTCATCAAGCGGTTCAGGGAGACCAGGAACATGTGTTACTCTTTGAACCTGAACGACAAGCAGCTCGACAAGATAGTGGTCAGTGGGTTGGTCCCACACGCCCAAGACAAGCTTGTGGGCACCAACTTCAACAGCATCAGCGAAGTGATGCAGAGGGTGGCCGCATTAGAATAGCAGGCCCAGAGTTTCAAGAAGGAATCAAAATACAAGCAGGCCTACGTCTGCAATTCCGACTCAGGATGGAGAGAATGAAGAAGTGGCTGCTGTTGAGCTCAAATAGGGTTCAAAGCCTATGGCCGTACCGAAGGGTTGGAGCGCGGAAGATCAATACGACTTTGACACGTGCAAGCTGGACAAGCTCTTCGACCTGTTAGTCAGTGCAGGCCACATCACCTTCCCAGCTGATTACGTCAAGCCATCTCCTGAAGATTTGCAGGGAAAACCGTTCTTCCAGTACCACGGCCTCACCTCACACTCTACAAACAACTGCCGCAATTTCAAAGCAGCAATTCAGAATGCTATTAGGTGCGGTTTGTTGAAATTTGAGGCTCCTCCCAAGGGGAAGATGAAGATCAACAAATTCCCATTCCCGAAAGGGCAGAACATGGTCCAGATCGTGAATCCTCTGACTAAAGTAAAGGTATTAACCTCCGAACGGGCCAAGAAGAACTCCTCAGTTGATACTGATGCACAAATCACAGCTGAGGAGCTGGCGCTGATCAAAGGAAGGAGGGAGCAGAATCAAAGGCAGCCGGAGCAGGGAGAATCCAGTGGCACCAAGAGCAGAAGGCCCACGCACCAGCACCTTCTGAACAAGTGGCGGCGACAGAAAGAGAAATATCATCAGAGGCGGCTGCAGCGCGAAGAAGAGGAGTACCGCAGGTGGCTCCGTGAAGAAGAAGAGGCGCGCTATCACGAAGAAATGGCCCGCCACCGGGGAGGTGAGGAGGATCATTGGCATTGCCCATTCTTCCGACACTGCTGGAATGAAAGCTTGAGACTGCCAATGCTGCGCAACTACCCAGAATGCAGCGATCAGCACCGAGAGTACAGGCAGTCCCAGGTCAACCGCCGGTCTGTGCATCAGAGGCTGGGGAGCCCCCACAGCCCGCGGGATCGGCGTGAAAAAAGGAACTCGCGCGATCGACTTGATGAAGCGGTAGTTTGTCACACCCAATTTTAAGGATAAAATGGGATGCATAATCTTATGTGCGCCCAGAGATCAGTCACACACATAAGCCAACAAATTACATAAATTGTATCATAACCAATGTTTAATACATAGCGAATAATATCAAAGTCATTACACAGCGGATAATAAAGATAACTCTCGCGGTAGCTCCATAGCACAGGGACGTCGACTGGTGAAGCACAAGTCTAGTAGTCCTCTGGATAGTCTTCATCACTATCACCATCTGTTACCCATCCGGGATTTTTGACCAAGTAATGTAAAATAAACAAGCGTAAGTACATGTCGTACTCAACAAGACTAGGATGGGTTCATGAGGCTCAAAAGGTTGACACGGTTTAACAGCAGGTTGCTTTTAATTAATCATCCTTTTATGCAGTTGGATAGCAACAAGTTAATATGCCCATTCTCATGATCATGGTAAACATAATTAATGAGTAGCAATAAATAGATTTAGCAATAAGTAAGCATCACCCCAAAAGAATAACTACTCCATAAGACGTCCAAGGCCGCTCTTGACCGTGAGCTCGGCTAGTATACCAGTTTTACACTCTGCAGAGGTTGTGCACTTTCACTATGAGCCGTGATTCCCATCTGCTCGGGGTAATTACTCCCATAACACTACCAAGGTGAGAGAGCAGGGTTTCACTATGAAGCCTTTCAAAGGTTCGTCTAACATGTTAGGGCCGCGAGGTTTCCTCGGCAAGCAGATGTAGAGCTCCCCTTCCATATGGCACAAGGTCACGCAGGTTATACACATATGGACAGAGGCCGCACTATACCCGAGTCGGCAAGCCCCTCTTGCGCCTTTCGGTAACCTCTAACAAGCTAGAAAAGGTCCTCATACTGAGCTAAAACCAGAGCCATATAGCCCTCATAGTTGCACTGTCAATCCCGGCGTCATACTTACAGATCATTATCAAAGGTGAAGGATTTTGAGCATCACAAAACTATGCTCGAATCCTCCAGCTCCATGTTTCTAAAAAGGCATCTTATATTCATATTGCAGAATCAGTTAATCAAGTTCACATTATCATGATATCAATAACGCACTAGCATTAATTACCACATGCATAATCCCATAGGTTGCAAGGAACAGGATAACAAAACTAGGAGGTATCAATGGTTAACAAGGAACACACATGCAAATGTAATTATTTATTTGGTGAATAGGACAGCAAGGATGATCCATACTAATACTTGCCTTGATCAGCAAACTCCTGGTGATCTGGGTTGTCGCAGTACTGATCTTGATCGCCCACGTAAAGCTCACCGTCTATACTCGATCCATCATAACAACACACACGCATACAGGGGCAATCATGCATACAAACAAGAGTTTTCATTAGAACAGTACACCAACCGAGAGGAAATAAATTGAAAAGGTTATAAAACAAATCTACACGTTGCTACGATCACATCAATATCAAGTTTGCGCAAATCGGATTCGAAACGAGGAAGATATGAATTTTACAAGGTTTATAATAGAGTAATAATAGATTAAATATAATCTCGAATTTTAAGAGTGGAAAATATATGAAACAGTGGTACCATCAGATAGATTATGAAATTACGAATCTAACGCAATTTGAATCGTTCAAATCGGAGCTAAAACATGGAAATTATAATTGAAACAATTTTGAATTCAAATCTGAAAACACATTTTCATATATACCGAGAATAAGTAAACCTTCAAACGTAATCTACTGAATATGCTGAGGGCTGTGGCTAAGCCTTAAATCTGCAGGGGGTTATTCGCAAAAACGCCGGCCGAATCGGTATGGGCTGCTCGGCGGCCGTCCGATTCAAAATCGGCGGATCAGATTAAAAGAGAGAAGGGGTGGCGGTGCTCTCGGCCGGAAAACAGAGGCCGACGGCGGCGCCATGGCCAGAGGGCCGCCGAGGAAGGTGAACTCAGCCTTCGATGCTTGAAATAGGTCGGGAAGGGTACCCATAGATCGGGAAGAGCGTCGCCAGCTCACCTAGGGTGATGGGAAGATCGGAAATCGACTCGGAGATAGCTCGCGGCGTGATCCGGCGGACGGTGGGTCTCTGTAATGGCGGCGGAGGCGGTCAGTGCACAAATCGAAGGGGAAAAGTGCTCGGGAACTTCATAAGATCACAGTGAAGCTCCTAAAAGGCTTACCGAGAGGAAATTGGTGGCGAATCGAGCTAATTGCTCGCGGCGGCGGCTGCTCGGTTCTCGCGGGAGCTCGGCAATGGCGGCGGGAAGAGGCGGCTAGGGTTCGGTGATGGCTACGGGGGGGTGTGGCGTTGCTTAAATACTCCCGAGGTGTGGCGACAATCTCGGAGATTGAAACAAACTCGGCGAGCGGAGAAATCGGCTTCGGCCGTTTCTTCTCTGCTACGGACTCTCGGCGCGGCGATGAACTCGGCTTCGGCCGTTTCTTTCTTGCCCGCGTCGGACTCTCGGCGGGCAGCAGAGGGGAACAGGGAAGGGGCTGTCCTGTGGGTCCACAGGTCGGTAGCACCGAGCGCTGGGGTCGGGCTGGCAGTCACGGCAGAGGGACGCTTCGCGCGCGCGTGCTCGGCCACGGCGGATGAACACGGCAGTGGCGTCTCTGTTCGCGTGGTGAGGGAGGTGTAGAAGGAAGGGCTGACCCGTGGGTCCCACTCGTCAGTCAGATGGGGTAAGGGGAAAGGAAGGGAGCAGGTCGGCCGAGCTGTCCTCGGGCCATCCGACCTGGGTCTGCTGGCCAGGGAGTGGAAAACAGGCCAAGCTGCTGCTCAGGCCAGAAAGGAGTGGGGAAGGGCTCTGCTCTATTTCCTTTCCATTTTCCAAAAGGATTTTCAAATTGGGTTTTGAAATATTTTGAGAAGTTCAAATAATCTACAACAGTACAAAGAAGAAATGCTCCAGCATGAATGCATCATACATGTGTATGACCTAGGTTTGATTTTAGATTTGAGAAAAATTATTATTTCCCTATATTGGAATGATCAATTAATTGCACAATTAAATAAATTTCTACTATTTAAAGGAATGCAACTTTTCGGGTGTTACATAGTTGAACGCCGACAGCCGGTTTGGCAAGAGAGTCAGTGGTACCCGGGGGATCTAACTAGGAGCCAAAGGCGCTGGGTGCAGCGGCTCAGAAACAGAGAGCTCCAAGCTGAGGGGCGTGCCAAACAGGTGTGGCGCGAGAAGCCTCCACAAAATAATGGAAAGGCTGTAGCCGATGCACAGATGGTGTTTGTGCTGCCTGCCGAGTTCAGAGCCAAGAAGTATGATACCGAGTCCGACTCAGACGATTCGGGATCAGAAGATGGAGTGGCCAAGTTAGTGCTCGCATAGCAAGCTACTTTTGATAAGCCAGCCAAGAATCGACATCTGAAGGCCCTCTATCTCAAAGGTTATGTCGACGGCATGCCCATGACGAAGATGTTGGTGGACGGTGGTGCCACTGTCAATCTCATGCCCTACACTACATTCCGCAAGTTAGGCAAGGGTCCCGATGATCTAATAGAAACTGATCTGATGCTCAAGGATTTCGGGGGCAATTCTTCCAAGACTCGGGGGGCAATCAACGTCGAGCTAACAGTGGGGAAGAAGACAATGCTTACCACCTTTTTCGTGATCGACAGTAAAGGTGCCTACAGCTTGCTACTCGGACGTGACTGGATTCATGCCAACTGCTGCGTACCATCGACCATGCATCAGTGCCTCATTCAATGGCATGGCGATGAGGTCGAAGTGGTCCCGGCCGATGACTCGGTCAGCGTGGCGACGGCGGATGCCACATACTGGGAAGCTGGGGATCATGACTGTTTCTCTGGCAAGGCTTGGGAAGAAGGCTCCATCAAGGTCAGTGATGAGAGTCAACAGCCGATCAGGGCAATCGGCTCTGAGTCTTTTTATTAAATGGAGAATCCGATCGACGGCACAGAGGGTAAGTTGGGGCAAGGATTCACGTCGGCCGACAAGCTCGAAGAAGTGGATGTTGGACCCGGCGACAGACCAAGGCCGACGTTTATTGCCGCCAATTTAGACCTGGAGTTCAAGCAGGAGCTGATTCAACTGTTGAAGGAGTACATAGATTGTTTCGCCTGGGAATATTATAAGATGCCTGGATTGGAGAAATCTATTGTTGAGCACAGGCTACCTATCAAGCCAGGGTTTCGGCCACACAAGCAGCCTCCACGTCGTTTTAGAGAGGATGCTCTACCCGACATTAAGGCCGAAATCATGAGGCTGTTAGAAGCCAAGTTCATTCGAGCTTGCCGATATGCCGAGTGGATATCGAACATCGTCCCCGTGTATAAGAAAAATGGTAAATTGCGAGTCTGTATTGACTTCAGGGATTTAAATAGAGCTACACTGATGGATGGCTACCCTATGCCAGTAGCCGATATGTTGGTAGACTCGGCTGCTGAGCACCAAGTTATTAGCTTCATGGATGGCAATGCTGGTTATAATCAAATTTTTATGGCTGATGAAGACATCCCGAAGACCGCCTTCAGGTGTCCTGGTGTGCTTGGTTTGTTTGAATGGGTGGTCATGATGTTTGGTTTGAAGAATGCCGGTGCAACCTATCAGAGAGCTATGAATTATATATTTCACAAGTTGATCGGTAAAGTCGTTGAAATTTATATAGATGATGTGGTGGTGAAATCCAAGAGCAATAAAGATCACCTGGCCGATTTGAGGACCACTTTGGAGTGCACAAGGCGACATGGTCTGAAGATGAATCCTAACAAGTGTGCGTTTGGCGTGTCAGCTGGCGAATTTCTGGGATTCATGGTCCACCGCAAAGGGATAGGGATCGGCAGCAAGAGTAGGAAGGCGATCGATGAACTCGTACCTCCAACCAACAAAAAGGAATTGCAGTCTTTACTTGGTAAGGTTAACTTTATCAGAAGGTTCATTGCCAACTTATCAGAGAAGGTGCTGCCGTTCTCACCATTGTTGAAGCTCAAGAATGATCAAGAGTTCAAATGGGGTGACGTGCAACAGAAGGCTTTTGACGAAATCAGAGAATACATGAAGACTCCCCCTGTCTTAGTACCGCCACGGACAGGGAAGCCTTTTAAGTTGTACGTGACGGCCGAAAGCCATACCATTGGATCGGCCCTTTTTCAAGAGTTTGAAGGGAAGGAGAGAGCAGTTTTCTACCTGAGCAGGCGGCTCCTTGACCCTGAGACAAGATACACACTGACCGAGAAGTTGTGCTTGTGCCTGTTCTATTCATGCACCAAGTTGAGGCACTACCTGCTTGCCTCAGAGTGTGTGGTGGTGTCCAAGGAGGATGTCATCAAGCACATGCTTTCGATGCCTATTTTAAATGGTCGGATCGGCAAATGGATCCTGGTGCTTTCAGAGTTTGACTTGAGGTTCGAATCGGCTAAGGCGGTCAAAGGTCAGGCGATAGCCGATTTCATTACACAGCATCACGGAGGATCGGTTAATGTAGCGGATATAGCGCCATGGACTATGTTTTTTGACGGTTCTTCGTGCAAGCAAGGTGGTGGCGCCGGAGTAGTGCTCATCTCACCGCGGGGTGTGCATTTTGAGTATGCTTTCCAGATAGGGCCAATTGTCACAAACAATCAGGCCGAATATGAAGCCGCGTGGAAAGGTTTTCAGCTTCTGCATAAAGCAAAAGCCGATGCAGTCGAAGTATTTGGCGATTCACAACTAGTCATCAACCAATTGCTCGGCTTGTATGAATGTAAAGACGAGATACTCAGAGGCTACTATGATCAGTGCCAGGCTCTCATCAAGAAGTTCATGACGGTATCTCTCTGTCACATCCCTAGGGCCCAGAACCAGGAAGCTAATCGGCTGGCGCAGAACGCGTCGGGTTATCGGCCGATGCAGGAGATTTGTAACAGCGAGCAATCAGCTGATGACTGAAGGGGCGAGATCGCAGGTTACCTGGCAAATCCTTCACAACGGGTCAGCAGAAAGCTAAGGTACAAAGCCACCAAGTACGTGTTGTTGGATGGTCAGTTGTATTACAAGACTGTTGAAGGAGTGCTGCTCAAATGCCTGGGGGCAGAGGAATCAGTAAAGCTGATGAGTGAAGTACATGATGGAGTCTGCGGTGCACATCAATCAGCTCACAAGATGAAGTGGATCATCAGGATTACTGGTTACTATTGGCCTATGATGCTGGAAGATTGTTTCAAATATTACAAAGGGTGTCAAGAATGCCAGAAGTTTGGAAATATACAAAAGTCTCCAGCCTCTGCTATGAATCCTATAATTAAACCGTGGCCGTTT
This sequence comes from Eremochloa ophiuroides, assembly GCA_038502445.1. Taxonomy (NCBI): domain Eukaryota; kingdom Viridiplantae; phylum Streptophyta; class Magnoliopsida; order Poales; family Poaceae; genus Eremochloa; species Eremochloa ophiuroides. The sequence continues at coordinate 46,146,125 of JAHLJS010000004.1, forward strand.
AGGGGATGGGGTATTGATCTAATCGGCCAAATCTACCCACCATCGAGCAAGGGTCACAAATGGATCTTGGTGGCGACTGATTACTTCACCAAGTGGGTAGAAGCCATTCCTTAGAGGAATGCCACTTCAGCTGACGTGATCGAATTTGTGAAGGAGCATATTATTTACAGGTTCGGCATACCTCAGACGATCACAACCGATCAGGGGACAATGTTCACTTCAGAGGAGTTTATGACCTTTGCTGACAACATGGGCATCAAGATTTATAATTCATCGCCATATTACGCCCAAGCCAACGGACAAGCAGAAGCCTCCAATAAAATTTTGATCAAGGTCATCAAGAAAAAGATTGAGCAAAACCCCAGAAAATGGTATTTGCATTTGAGCGAGGCACTGTGGGCATATCGCATGGCACAGCATGGGTCGATCAAGGCTTCACCTTATGAGCTAGTCTATGGACACGCTGCTGTCTTGCCATGGGAGATTCAGTCTGAGACACGGCGTGTCACGTTACAAAACAAGCTTACAACCGGTGAATACAAAGACATTATGATGGACAGTTTAGAAGATTTGCACTGTCATCGGCTTAGGGCTTTGGAATACATTGAAAAGAATAAGGTACGGGTGGCCAAGTATTACAACACCAAGGTAAAAAGCAAGAGCTTCACCGAATCAGAGCTAGTATGGAAAGTCATTCTACCTACTGGTACCAAAGATAGCCGATTCGGTAAATGGTCGCCAAACTGGGAAGGCTCGTATCGTGTGGTGGATTGCGCTCCGGGTAATGCTTATATCCTTGAAGACTTGGAAGGGCAGAGACTCGCCAGAGCCATCAACGGGAAGCATCTGAAGAAATACTACCCTAGCATCCCAGTTGGGGGATAATAGCCGATTCATGTGAATCTGGCTCTAATAGCCGATGCCGTGCAAGCGGGTCGCCTTCAGGACAAAAATGGCCGACATCGTATTAACGAGTCGCCCTTAGCACATGGCCGACATCGTATTAACGAGTCGTCCTTAGCACAAAAATGAAATACCCTCGATGGGGCGTAACAGCCGATGCGATAAGCGTCGCCTTTAGAGCAAAAATAAAAAATATATACAGTCTTGCAAATTGGATTGTTTCGGGCATAACGAGTTCAGAAGTATCATATACATCAAAATGCCTAATACAATCTAGTTTGGATTATTGACGCCGTCTCGGATTATGTCCTCGGCGTCGATGGACACGGAGAGACCGTCGGCATGAGAGGCGAAAGCGGCCATCAGCGTGCCGAATTCCTCCATGTCTTGGCCTGCCTGGATCCCCAGTTCGATGTTTTCCAGCACGATGCCGGAGTTGATCTGGGCGGCATCCAGAGCTCCCGCGGCACCGTGACGGACGCCACTCATTGCCACCTGGCGGACGCGGTGGTGCACGTCCGCAAGCTGCTCTATCAGCGTTTGCCCCCGCGCGCGCAGGACGTTGGTGACGCTCGACGCAGCCGCGCGCAGTTCATGCAGCTGTGCTATCAAAGCTGCACAAACAAGGAAGGTTAGTGTTGGAAACAAGCCGTGCATACTGTCAGACAAAACAAGAGATTACCTGCCACGGCGGCCTGCGACTCCGCGAGGTTGGCCCGCGCCTCTGCCAAATCAATGTTGGCGGCAACGAGCGCGACGGCCTGGTCCTTGTTCTCCTTATCCAGCCGGCCGGCCTCTTTGGTAGCCTCGGAGTAGAGGTTGCGATACCGCACCATCTCATGGTGGAAGTGGCGGCCGTCGGCGGCGGTGTAGGAGTCGCGGGAACTCGAAGATGACTCTGAGTTTGATTCTGCTCCGGAGGTGGTGCTGCGAGCCGGAGCGTGAGGGAGGTTCGGTTGTGGCGCTGTGCGACGCACCGAGGAACTGGCGCCGATCGGTGCACCGGAAGGAAGATGGAGCGGGAGACGTTGGCTGAAAGGGACCATCAGATCAGGCACCCAGACTTAGCCAGATTTAAAGATCGACAAAAAGGGAGAATAAGATACCTGCTATGGACTCCCCGTCCGCTGACTTGCATCATACGCCTGATTGGAGCCCTTACAGGAGCAGAGGGCCCGGCGGCGTCACCAGCGGCGGGGGTTTCCGGGGTCGCCGTCCCACTTGCAGGAATGGCGTCACCATCCGCTGGGGCTGCCCGAGGAGGATCAGCGCCGGGGGCAGGGTTGTTCAGGCCGGCTAAGGGCCAGCAATGCCGCTGACGAGAGATGGTTGGTGACTGCAGAAACGGATCAAATCAGATAGAAACAGCGAGGAGATGGTAGGCTGACGGTTGAACTTACCCCAAAGTCTGCTCGATTCGGGCGACGCTGGCCCAGATGCGGCGGATACTCCGTTCCATCTCATCGCCGTCGACGGGCTCAGACGCCGGGCGCTTCCCATGGTTTCCATCGCCGGCCATGGTCGTAAACAAGGATTGAGAGCGGAAGCAAAGTGGATACAAGGAGGCGGCCGGGAGAGTTGGTCGGCGAGACGGATACGATGGTGTGTGATATTGCCTCAAGCCTGCCAACTATTTATAAGACAACACGGGCACCGAGGCGGTTTCTTTGGGAGGCGAGACGGCACGGTGGATTTTAGGTTGCAGTTAATCCACGTTTCTTGAATCCGGAACAGTTGCCAAATCAGGGAGACAAAACGCCGCCATCAATGGTCGCACGCCGATCGGTTTTTTGGGTCAGACTGTTTTAGCCGATCCTATTGTGAGTACCCACAAGCCGATTCGTAGTGAATTTAGCTGAGGGGTTAATTCTAAGGGAAAGCAGAATGAAGCCGATGCTAAGAAGCAGGCCCGAAAGCTGATTCGTATGTAGAACGGATCAGGCTGAGTAATCGATTCTAAGGTGCAATGCAAGCCTGAGAGCCGATTCGCATGCAGCAAAAAGTCATCGACATCTTTATCGGCCTAGAATGAAGGGACGTACATATAGATACGAAGAAATAATGGCAAATAAGACCTTTGAGAAGGACACACACGGCGTCTCAAGATCCTGCATCAGCTATGCCTTGGGGGCTTGGACTCGCAGCATGCACACGTTGCACTACATCAAGCGATCCATCACGAAGACGGACAAGACGAGTGACTTTCATTGGCTCCTACATCTTTAACGATGGTATGCACAACTCTACTCTCACAGTTTCAAAGTTTATAGTTGGAAATGTTTAAAGGCAAAACTTTGAAATCTTAAGGGTAATTCCACTCTACAAATATGTGATATAAATGTTTTAGTTTGTCCATTGTTGAAATGATTAATAGATGCTCTGTTTCATGTCTCACCCGTGTCTAGTTTATAATTTTGATTTCTTTAAGGTTTGAGTTTCTTGGTCTGATACTTGTCTTGAAGTCTTGAGAACCTGTGGGTTGCGTAAAGTTTGAACTTTGTCTAAAAGTGGCTGTACAATGTGAATGGAAATGGAATTTGCTATGACATTATTCTGAGAGATACTTGAAATCCGGAGAGTTTTATAAAATGATTAATAAAGATTAATTGATATCATATTGAGCCTTGTCAAATTATTGTGACCACTAGTGAGATTATAGTCATGCTCCTAAGATCAAGATTCACGTACACGTTATAAATTAATAAAATTCCTTGATGAGCCATGGACATTCTCTCTTTGATTAAGATAAGATATGAGGCTATTCTATAAACTCAGAAATAAAAACGACGGACACGTGTCCGTCAGAACTGAGAAGAGAAAAATAAAAAATGACGATCGCGTGATCGCCAAATAAAAATGAAAGATGGCCAAAGGCCCAATAGCCTTATAGTTTAGAATGATCAAAGAGAGTGGCATATGCACAGGGAAAATAAAAATACAAAACATATTTACAATATTGTTTTTTATCTCCTTAAGGTTCGGTTTTTTTGACTTTGCAATATTGTGTGATACAATTTATAAAAAGATAATAATAAAACTCCGGAAGAAAATTGTTCAAGGGATAACATATAAGCAGTTCTGTAGCTGTTCTATTTTGCAGTTGCTTGAGGACTTAGTGAAAAGTAAAAGCCCCATGGTTGAAGAGATAGATGGATGAGTAAAGTACCATTTTATTCAAATTTAAAAGAAATCTTGGTTATAAATATGATACTCTTGAGATGTAATCGACATTGTAGCATCTTCTGATCAACAATATCTAAGAATGGATAAAACTATAATATTTATACACATATGCATTTACTACTAATCTATTTCCACATGTATTGGAGGATTATTGTTTTACAGGACTTGCATACAGAGGTGTGGAAATATGGTGAGAACATGATTATATTTCAAGGGTTAAAGGAAGAAGACCTAGACGCACTATGGCTGCTAATGAGTTTCTCGGCACAAGGAAGACCATCGGATCATAGTTCGAAGCATGAAGAAATCATACTCCGAACTAGGGGGCCTGTGTTTACACCAAAATTTGGTAAATTTGCCCCAGAAAGAAAAGAGTTGGCCGATGGTATAGAAGCAAAGAAATACACAAAATTTTGGGCTGGGAGCCGATAGCCGATACTAAAGGGAGATAGCCGATACCAGAGGAAGATAGCCGATTTCGGAAGCAGACTCCGTCCAGCGGAAGGAAGGAAAATAGCCGATTGAACGGTGAATCGGTTATCGGACGAAGGTGACAGGAGGCGTGCAGCGTCGGTATTGGTGATGTCATCCAGAGTCCGCACTACCAAGATGCGATCACGATCGGAGTCCGTTATGAAAGGGAAGTTGGGACTCCAAGTTACCTTAGATATAGGATAGTTTGTTGGTTTCCTTATCTATTAATGAGTTGTAATTCGATTAGGACTCTAGCTACGCTCGGGGTATTAATATAAAGCCCTCAGCCATTGTAAAATACACAACAACATCAATACAACACAACTTTCGGCTCCGGCCAACAAAGCCTAGAGTCAGTCGAGTCCGACGAGTTACTTCATCCACGCTGGGTGTCATCCGGTGGACGCAGGCTTGCTTGTAAGTATCGTCAACCCCCTGTTAAACTATGTCTTTTTAGCGTCATCCGGTGGACGTGGAAGCATAGCGGACCAGGGTCCTTGCTAAGCTCTGTTTCTTTGGCGTCATCCGGTGGACGCGGGAAGCATAGTGAGTCAAGGATGATTCACGCTGGTTTACCCGATCAATCTGTGTTAACCGTCATCCGATGGACGAGATACAGATTAGGACGGTTTTCACGCGCGGATTAGTTATCGATTCGTGTTTGTTTGCTTGATTAATCTATTAGTTAATGTCATCCGGTAGACAGGCTATAGATTGAGATGGTTTGCATGCATGGATTAGTTATCGGCTCTAGTTAAATTTGGCAGTTTAGCTGGATTCATTAAGTTACCGATGTTGCTTATGTTTATTGTTTATTATTTAAAGCAATCATCAATTTGCCCGTCTTGATCCATATGCGTCGGCTTATATCTAATAGATCTATATGTTCAACGAATTATGTTTGCCATTCGTTTTATATTGATAAGATAGAATGCTTTGCACCAGCCGGTTGTATTTTAGATCTAGATTAGATACGGGTCGCACTCAAGTAATAAAATAAACTTTGTCTAGATTCAAAGGTTAACGGATCTAAGTTGCAACTTCATCATGACTGCCTAGATCCGCTCGATCTCCACTGTTGCAAGATTGTGATTTAGATCTATTAGCCGGAGAGTTAAAATATTGTTTGCTTTATAGGCTTGTATGTTGCTCGTATACACTAAATCGGCTGAAATAGCCGATTTATTCTTGTTTTACATTGAGACATCTTATGATCATGTCAGCTTGCTGTGACTACATCTTTTATAACATATTTCCGTCTAATGCAAGTATATGTCATTGAATTCATGTCTGAATCGGTTAACTTGAGTTATAATGCATGTTTCGCTACAATCGGTTCATAACATAACGGAATCGGCTTTCTAGTCGATCTCCCATTACATCGGCTCTTCGAGCCATACAGTTGGAACTACCTGGATACACCGGTTAGTTCCGCCCTGTGATTACTGATTACTATCTTTTCCTTGTCAATTGCAGGTCAAATTGACTGGCACGCTTGGGTGTTACTGACACTCTCAGTCCGGGTTCGAAGCTAGCTGGATCTGCGAGAGCTTTACTACCTCAAGGGTCGTTTCCGGCTTCGCTGGTGTGTTGGGCTTAGGGAACCACTTTTGGCGCCAACACCATCCTTGCTCTGCTTGCGCCGAAGGACGAGATCGCCGACCGCGAAGAACCTGCCGTTGACGTTCCGTTTATAATATCACCGTATCCCCTCTAGGTATTTGGCCGTGCGCACGCAGGAGGCTAGACGCTCTTCTTCGAGTCTGTCGATGTCCTCTGCTCATGCACCGTCGGACCTTTCTTCATTGTAGTTCTCAATTCTAGGAGCTCGGAAAGCGACGTCGGCTGGTAGTACTGCTTCTGATCCGTAGACCATAAAATATGGAGATACACCAGTGTTGCGACTAGGCTGTGTCCTCAAACCCCAGACGAATGCTGGCAACTCATTGATCCAGTTTCCTGGGCTTCTTTTGATGACTTCATGTAAGCGCTTCTTGAGGGCGTTGAGTAACATTCCGTTTGCTCTTTCAAATTATCTGTTAGCTCGAGGGTGAGCCACCGAGACATACTTTACCACGATGCTCCTTTCGTCGCAGAAATCCCAGAAGTCGCTTCCAGTGAAGGTAGTACCTAGGTCGGTGATGATGCTGTTCGAAAGGCCGAAACGATGAGAGATGTTATTGAAGAACTCCGCAGTTTTGGCCGCCGTTGCTTTCACCAATGGCTTGTACTCAATCCATTTGGAGAATTTATCGATAGCGACGTACACTCAATGGTAGCCCCCTTTAGCCGCCTTGAAGGGACCTATCATGTCGAGTCCCCACGTGGCAAAGGGCCAGGATGCAGGTATGGTCTGTAGCTCCTGCGCTGGGACATGTATCTGCTTTGCGAAAAATTGGCACGCCTCGCAGTGGCGTACAATCTTCTCAGCGTCCTGTACGGCGGTAGGCCAGTAGAATCCTGCTCAGAAAGCTTTGCCGACCAGGGTGCGTGAAGCTGCATGGTTTCCACACATGCCTCCATGTACTTCTTGGAGTATCTTGTTGCCCTCTTCGCGCGTGACGCACTTCTGGAATACTTCGCTTTTAGCGTTTTTACGCATGAGTTTCTGTCGATGAGGACGTAATTCTTGGACCGTCTCACAAGACGTTCTGCTTCTATTTTGTCTTTGGGGATTTTGGCTTTGAGCAGACTGGAGATGAAGGGTGCCCTCCAATCATCTGTAGAATCAGAGATGCAAGCTGCTATCTGACCGGACGGGAGCGCGTCGGCCTCTTCTTCTTCTGGGATGGAGGCGCGGATCAAGTCTTGAACGAAGACGCCGGGAGGAACATCAGCTCGTGACGAACCGAGCTTAGATAGCTCGTCAGCTGCTTGGTTTTCAGCTCGGACAACGTGGTGAAACTCAGTGCCCAAGAATTTTCCTTTGAGCTTTCTGATTGCGGCGATGTAGGCGTCCATCTTCTCGCTGTTACAGTCCCAATCTCTATTCACCTGGTTGATAACCAAGGCAGAGTCCCCATACACCATCAGTCGCTGAATGCCGAGCTCGGAGGTGATCTACAGATCGTGGATGGCAGCTTCGTATTCGGCCGCATTGTTGGAAGCTTTGAAATAAATTGTTAATACGTAGCGGAGACGTTCGCCGGTCGGTGATATGAGGAGTACGCCGGCACCTGCACCACCAATGCTGAGGGACCCGTTGAAATACATCGTCCAGTGTTCCTCATGCTCGGTGGGTACTTGCTCCTGCACTTCCGTCCATTCGGTGATGAAGTCAGCCAATACCTGAGACTTGATCATCGTTCGGCTGTGAAACTCCAGAGAATAAGTCAACAACTCCATATCCCACTTCATGATTCTACCGTTGGCGTCTTTGTTGCGTAGGATGTTGCCGAGAGGATGTTGGGTGACCACTACAATTTGATGAGCCTCAAAATAGTGACGGAGCTTGCGTGATGTGACGAGGATGGCGTAGATCAGCTTCTGGACCGTCAGGTAGCGAGCTTTGGACTCGTTTAAGACCTTGCTGATGAAATAAACTGGTCACTGAACCAGATATGTGTGACCATCTTCATCCTATTCGAGGACTATCGCCGTGCTGACAACATTGCTTGTCGCGGCGATATAGAGGAGCAGAGTTTCATCCTTTTTGGGTGTTGTAAGGAGCGGAGGATGTACCAGGAACTGCTTTAGGTCCTTGAAGGCCTGATCGGCTTCTTCCGATGAGACAAATTTTTCGCCTGCCTTGAGGAGCTTGAAGAAGGGGAGGCCTTTTTCACCCAACTTGGAGATGAATCGGCTTAGGGCTGCCGTGCACCCAGTGAGCTTCTGAACATCCTTGACGTTGGTCGGGGGCTTCATTCTCATGACAGCCTCAATCTTTTCTGGGTTGGGGAGTATGCCTCGTTTGCTGACGATGTTGCCGAGCAGGTTGCCCGACGGTACGCCAAAAATGCACTTGGAGGGGTTCAGTTTCCATTGGAATTCATCCAACTTCTCGAAGACTGCTTCAAGGTTGGAGACGAGGTCTTCAGCCTTCCGGGTTTTTATGATGACGTCGTCGACATAAGTTGCGGCGATGTCGAGAATGAGATCCTTGAGGCATGCCTGGATGGCCCGCTGGTATGTCGTGCCCGCGTTCTTCAGGCCAAAGGACTTGGTCTTGTTGCAGTAGGCCCCGAAGGGAGTAATGAAGGAGGTTTTTTCCTGGTCTTCTTTCTTCAAGGCGATCTGGTGGTAACCAGAGTAGCAGTCGAGGAAGCTGAGTAGCTCACAACCGGCTGTGGAGTCGATGACTTCATCGATACAGGGGAGACCGAAGGGGTCTTTAGGGCAGTGTTTGTTGAGATCGATGTAATCAACGCACATTCTCCATTCATTATTCTTTTTTCTTACAATAACTGGATTGGCTAACCAATCGGGATGATATACCTCTTTTATAAAGTCGGCAGCTAGGAGCCGAGCTATTTCTACCCTAATAGCCTCCTTCTTGTCTAGAGAGAAATGCTGGAGCTTCTGCTTGACGGGCTTGGTGGTCTTCGAGACATTCAAGGAGTGCTCGATCAGCTCCCTCGGTACGCCAGGCATGTCCGTGGGTTTCCACGCGAAAATGCTGATGTGCTTTCTGAGAAAGCTGACGAGCACGTCTTCCTATTTGGGATCGAGGTCTAACCCAATGCGAGTAGTTTTACTCGGGTCACCGGGAACGAGGATGATGTCCTTTGTCTCCTTGCTCTTGGTAGCAGCTCTGGGCGGGGTCTTCTCCGGAATGACCTGTTCTTCGGGCGCCAGCTTCTGTGCGTCCACTGCGCACGTATCCGTCAGGATGGAGACATCGGTGGCTTCTGCCATGGCGATGGCCTCCTTTTCGCAGTCGTATGTGACTTGGAGGTTGGAGCGGACCGTAAGGATGCCAGTCTCGGTTGGCATCTTCATGACGAGGTAGGTATAGTTGGGGATGGCCCCAAACTTAGCCAAAGCTGGATGACCGAGTATGGTGTGATACGCGGCGTTGAAGTCGGCCACCAAGAAGTCGATGTGCTCGATACGGAAGCACTGTGGTGTCCCAAACTGGACAGGCAGACTGATCTGTCCCAGGGGACAGGAGGGCTGCCCTAGGATGATTCCCAAAATGGAGCCGTGGTCGGCTCCAGATCTTCTGCTCGGAGTCCGAGCTCCTTGGCGGCTCCGGAGAACAGGATGTTGAGGCCGCTGCCACCGTCGATCAGCACCTTGCGAAAGCGTGTCTTGCGTATCACCAGGTCAAGGATCAATGGGAAGCGCCCTAAATATGGGATCTCCGTCCACTGGTCTTCTCTGCTGAAGGTGATGGCCTTGTGAGACCAAGGGGGAAATCTGGGGTCGGTGATGGAGGCGTCGTGGTTGGCGACGGAGTTGACGCGTCTAGCGACGAGCTTCTGTTCTCTCTTCGACTCCATGGCTATGCGGCCACCAATGATCGTGGAGACCGTTCGGTGAGCTTCAGTGAAACCTGGAGGCTGGTCGTTGTTGTCATCGCGCTTGTCTCTTTCGGACTCTATGCGAGCCTCTTCTTGTCTTCTTCTTGGAACGCCCTAGAGAAGCCATAACATTCTCTCATGGTATGCTTTTGGAACTTGTGGATCAGGCATTGACTATCGAGGAACTTGTCATAAGCCTCTTCATAATTGCGCTTTGGAGCTGGTCGGATGTTGTAGACTTGGTAGTGGCAACGCCTTTCTCTAGCCCTGGAGACTTCCGGTTCATCGTGGCAACGTCGATCAGAGCGATGTTGGTCGCGGCGATCGCGTTCGCCACAGTGGTTGTCTCGCCGGGCTCCTCGGTCATCATGGCGCCGATCAGATCGGTTGTCGGTGTCCTCGCGGCGTTGTCGGCCGGGGAAGTGGAGGCGGCTATGAACGGAGTGGCGGGCCGCCTCGCTTCCTTCGGCGTACTTATTGGCGATGCGCAACATCTCGGCAATGGAGTCTGGTCTGCTGCGGTACAACTTCCTCTGGAGCTCCTCATCAGGTCGGAGGCCACGTATGAAAGCGGAGATAGCCTCAGCATCCGTGACGCCTGGAATGTTGTTTCTGTTTCTGAGAAGTGCCGAATATAATCCCGCAATGATTCTCGCGACGCCTGTTGGAGCTTTTCAAGATCAAATTTTGTGCCAGGCTGCTTGCAGGTGGCACTGTAGTTGTTGATGAATTGCTCCCTCAGCTGGTCCCAAGTATCGATAGAGTTCGGCTTCAGGCTCAGCAGCCAATTATTGGCGGATGTGTTGAGCATAACAGGCAAGTAATTTGCCATGACGTTGGAGTTCCCCCCGGCGGATTTGACCGCGATCTCGTAGACGGTAAGCCACTTGGTGGGATCGGCGGTGCCGTCGTAGGTCTCGGCGCCAATGACCTTGAAGTTCGGCGGCCAGCGTACTGCCTGGAGTTCTGCCGTGAAGGGGAGTCCAGGAGCATTTTTGTCGTTGACCGGAGGACCGTGTGCCTCGTCATATTCTTTGCGGTGCTCAGTCTCTGCTGAGTGCCTAGCTTCCCTCCGATTCTCGATGCGCCCCCGGAGATCTCTGGTCTTCAGCTTTTCACCGAGGTCAGACTGGTTGACCTCCTGGTCTCCATCTTGGTAACGACGTCTCCGGCCGCCGCGGGAGTGACCACCATCGTCGTGGATGATCTTGGTGGCTGACACAGTGGAAAGTGATGGATGTGGAAAATGGCGTTCTTCGTTGATCTGGACCTGGGCTGCCTAGAGGTAAGCCGTAAGGCGCTCCACTTCAGGTGTCGGAACCAGCCTTTTGGCCTCTTCTATCCTGATGGCGACGTTTACACTTGGTGTCTTGTAGACCTGGTGTTTGCCGACTAGATCAAATTCTGGCTCTAAGTTCCGCATGGTGGTCTTCCTTGCCTCGGCTTGCAGTTCGCGACGCCGTCTTCGGTGGGCGTTTCTCCGCTCGCGGACTGCTCGGGCCTCTTCAGTTTCATTCGGAGGAGGAGCGTTGTCGTTGCTGATGGCGAGGACGGGTCCGCCGATGAACCATCCAGTGGGAGGTGGCAGATCAATGAGATCACCGCCTTCCACGTCGTCGAGGTCGGAGCAGTCGTTGTCGGCGATGATGAAGCTGAAGCTGGTGCCGACGTGCTCGGGGGAGGTGTGGTCGGAGGAGCATAGTAGATGCGTGAAACTGGAGGCCGCGTTCCGCAGACCGAACGGCATATAGTCACTCGGGAGGTCGTGGTCGGAGGCCCTCGAAAGCGTGACAGCTTGGGGCCGTAGCTCTACGACGTGCCCCCGAGGAGTAATAGTGATGGACAGAGTCATGTCCTGGCAAAGCGGGGAAGGTCATTGTGCCGTCGATGGGCGCTGAAAGCGGTCTGCAGTCGACTCCAAGATCTGGAGACTCTTGGATAGGCCTTGGGAGATCCGATCTATGGATCTGACCAGGTCGTCGTTGTCGATGACCTTCCGGATGTAGCGTGGAAGCTTTCTTGCCGGAACGGAGGTTGCTGGAGGAGTCGGAGTAGATGCGATCTGGGCCGCATCCAAGATCTTTCCTTCGCCGTCGGGACCGATGACCCAGGTGATGGATCCCACCGTAAAGATCTGGCCCGGCGTCGGGAGCTTGATGCAGCTTGAAAAAATCACCTTGTTCGCCATGGGATCAGGAAGCACACCCCCTACCTGGCACGCCAACTGTCGACGGAATACCGGCGATAGTCTACCGAGGGGTATGCCCAAGGTAGTAGATTGATCGGTGAAGGTGCGCCTGAGACGAGCAAGAATTATGCTGGAAGCGTGAGACATGAGATTTATTTAGGTTCAGGCCGCCGTTAAGCGTAATACCCTACGTCCTGTGTGTTGCTGTATTGTATTGCTAGTAGATGAGATGTTTCAGGGGGATCCCCTACCCGCCTTATATAGTCCGGGGGCAGGGTTATAAGTCGGTTTTACCATACATATCATATTACAATCCTAACCGAACAAGGAAACTAATCGTCTAGATACAAGGAAAGCTATTTCCTTGTCTGCCAAGTCTTCGGCGGATATACGTGATCTTCAGGTGATCGTATAGACGACGCGTCCTTGGCAGTCCGGGCCTGATCAGATGACTCAGCCCATGTTTAGCCATGCGGGTATACGGGTCTATACCCCCACAGAATCTCATGTGGTTGAGTTACAAGAGATCCCAGGTTGCTATATTATACCGCGATAGTAGATCATGTCACACCATAGCTGGGTGGATTCGTTTCCACATAAAGTGCAAACAAAAAAAATTTACTAGTTGTGAAGCTATAGTATGTCACAACCCTGAACCTCGATACTCGCGCGTGCCTAGCAGAATCTCTGGGTGGCCATGGCACGCCAGAGACCCTAGGTTTTGACGCGGCACCGTGGTCATAGGTCATGGCACCACTATAGGCACAATCATTACGACTGGGAATAACATGTTGAATTTTTGAGTGAGTGGTACGTGTCGGATCAAGACATGACACGCATATAGATAAAAGTCATGGTCTAGTGTTAGGTTTTCGTACCGAGTCTGTGGGCGAATTAGTGCATCCTAAAATTTCTGAAGAACTGAATTTTCAAATAAATGTAAAGACATTTATAAATTACCAGAAATCCATAAAACAACAGGGAATCCTCAGCGGATCGCAGATACCATTTCCAAGTGATTGGATCTTAGATACCATTTCCAAATCGGTTCCCGTTATTTTATCAGATGAAATTAAGATGATTGCAAGGACAAGGAATTTCGGGAATTCAGAAAGATCAGTTGTAAATTCTCAAAGCAGATTTTTCATATAGTTATAGACAGCAAAAGAATTTTAGAAATTCAGGAAGAAATATGGATATGAATTTTGTGGAAGAGATTTGAAAGAGAGTGAAAGCACAATAATTGCAGGCTAGGATCATGACCATTAACCCTGATAACAGCGAGTGTCCGGCAGTAACTTCATATGGTCGCGAGCCATAAGAGACCCCAGATTTCGACGCTGCATCATGGTCATGGATCATGATATCCCATAGACTACAATTACAATAGGTTTCAATCAACGCCTGTTGGTTTTCAATTTCAAGGAGATAGCATGTGTCGTGAAAGGAGAAAATCAAGGCTAACACATACGTTGATTTAGATAGTCAAAGATTTATCGAGTTTTGGTGTTGAGTTGACTGCACCCAGAAGTTCCCTAAGGACTGGAAACTTTTGCAGCGAAGATTAATGAGGATTTGTAAGAACCTAGGCTATGGCAAAATTTACCACCTTTTTAACACATCTATCACTCATAAACTTAAGTAGAAAACTTTTGCAAACGATAAAGGATTGTACATAGTTTTCACATTAGTAAACATTGACTACTAGCTTAGGTCGACTTGCTTCAACTTATTGAACTACCATTGCACCACCTTCCTACTGAACCAGGGCTTGTTATATTACAAAAGACACCCAACCCTAGGCTGGACCCGATCTAACACTAGGTGTAAGAAACCAGCTATCTTCATAAGCTACTTGACCTGGCCACTCACTACTTCTGATTCCGAGTCACTCGCTACTTCCTCTAAATCTTCATCGGCATTCTCTGCTGAACCAGACTCTTCCTGATTGTCAGCTGCTGGAATCCCTATATCTGGAATTGGATCATTCATGGCATGGAGCATTTGCACTTCTTGTTGTAGTTTGGAAATTTGTTGATGGGTTGCCTGGAGTTGTTGCTGATATGTGTTATGCAGGCCCCAAAACATCGCATCTTGATGCTACAAGTATCCAACGGTCTCGCTAAGACTTTTCTTGCCATCTCAGCAAAAGAATGAGCTTCCTCACGTTGCTAGATAAGGAGTCCTGTCTGAAGATGAAGACTATCCACCAGACTCGCCAATTCTTCTATGCGGTGCTGATCCGCTTGTTGCTGTGCCTCGAGTGCTTCTATCTGGACATCTAGTCCGATCTTTTCTACATTACTGATCTGAGCAGCCCCTTGCCACTTTAGGGCTTTCTTATTGGCCTTTTTCTTCTTTAGTTCTGTACTCTTGAGTGCTTCAAAGCATTCAGAGTAAAGTTCCTGCCATTCCTCGCATCCTTGCTCATGGGTCAGATGCAAGTTAAGGATGGCTAGCATAGCTCGAGTAGTGGCGACCAAAATGGGATCCTGTTTATCAGAACTTTCTTCCAGTTGCTTGGCTTGTTGTTGAAGACAGTCCCAATTCCCTGGCACCTCTGATGGAAACATTCTCAGAGTAGAAACTCTGACTTCTTTCTGACACCTAAAGCAGATCTTTCTTAGGACTTCTAATGCTGTAGCCTGAGCTCCTTCCCAGGGACTCATACCTTTAGCCTGTGCCTCCCAAGCTGGCCAAAACGGAGTAGTAGTACAAGCTGAGATCTAGAGAGACACTTCATACCACGGCCGACTAAGGAGAACAGTACGGGACCAACGATACTTGGGTGGTTATGAGTAGCCTACTTCCTGTACTAACTAGCACAACACCGTAGGAGTTCCAAACATAGCTAGGCACTCATCAATTCTAATGGCAGGGTCTTGTGGATCCATCTACTTAGAAGAAGGGTAGGAATTTTTTTTTAACAAACACATATTTTGAAATAAGTTTTACTTAGGAAGGTAGAGATATACTCCATAATGGGGGATTATTAATAGTTGTAATGTTAGGATGCATGAGCGTTCCAACGCAAATCAAAATACTCTGATATATACATACCATACCGGGTAAATTAGTTAGTAGAGTGACATGCACTCAATGTTTTGCAATATAGGGCATACTTAAAGTGCTAGTCCACTACAAACTCTAAAATTTTACTACAAACCTATAGAAATAATCGAGGAAAGATGCTATAGAATGAATGAGGAAAGTTCAGAAACAACTCGGACCAAACTACCTCATTAATTTTATTCATTCAAAATCATTTTCAAGTTTTTGTAAAGTAATACTGCAAGTACTTTACAATGAAATGCTCTGATACCACTTGTGATAGAACCGCCTAGATTATAGGGCCCACATGCATCATCAATGTCCTAAGGACCTCCGATTAGTCTGCACGAGTTCCCCTTAACCTAGGTGGTCTGCCGGGTTTCCTTGGAAACCCTAACTCACCCGAGGATCTCATTGTAAAGACCTTGCAAGTATTGCAACAGTTTACAAAAATAATATAAATCAGAGTGAAGAGTGCGGAAGTATTACATAAACATAGGTTTACAAATATAAATTACATTATTCCGAACCAGAGTTTCGTAGTGGAGTAGCAGTATACAACTAGACACCCAGCCCAAGGGTTATATCATATAAACATCTTCTTCTATGCACAGTCCGTCAACCGGCACGGTCCCACTTAGATTGGTACGCTCGACTTACCTGCAACAGGGGTTAACAAACCCTGAGTACATAGGGTACTCCGCAAGACTTACCCAACTAAGAAAAAGGAATGAGTCAAGGTAAGGCTTTAGCAAGATTCAAAGTATTTTGCGGAAAAGCAATACTAATTTTGGATCCTACTTTAAATATTTTAACTCCATATCATTTTAGTTGATAATCATGGATCTCAGTTCTTTCACATGTATCCTTCAATTCCAATCACTTAGTCATTCTCAAAAACATCCTAGTTCCAAACCACTTTTCGATGTAGGTGTGACGATCAAGTCTCCATAACCGAGGAGCAACGACGATTCGAATTGATTAAGTATCCTGTTTTCACCAATCGACACAACTAGAGGTCCCACACTCAAGGGGCGGTCCCACCTGCCAATGGTGGTTCGGCCGACCCCCATATTGTGGCCTTCTGGGCCTAGTTTTCTCCCACCGACTTCAGCATCCTTCTAGAAGACATGGGTTGGCCCCACCTGTCATTGGATGGGTCGGCCGAACCCCTCCTTGGGCCCATCCAGGTCGGTTGAACCTCCACCGTCTTCCTCATGTTGAACATGTGCTGGAAATCCCCCACCCTTGATCCTAAGGCGGTTATATGTCGGTTTGATCCAACAGTGCATGATGGAGATCACGCGTATTGATGACGTGGCGGTGGAGTAGCCCGTACAACACCTCTCTACTATAAATACCCCCTCACTCCCTCTCATTCAAGACACCACAAGGAGGAGCTCTCCACTCTCTCTCAAGATGTAGCACTAGTAGTACTGTTAGTGTTGTTAGGAGTTAGAGTGAGCCTCTGGTCTTCAGCTCTAGTCTTCCAGGAGTTCTGGTATGGTTCTAGTATGCCTTCTCTCTTTGTAAGACTTGAGTTATTTATATAGTTATCTTCTCTACTTTACCTTAGCACTTTACTTTATTGCAACAAGACTAGTTATGTTGTATTGGTTGTTAGTATAGTCATAGTTGTTTGATAGTAAGATAATGGTAGTATACCTTTGCACTGGTTCACCGCCCTTAACCCGGTGCTCTAATCAATTTCATCGGACATCAGATTAGAGTAGTGAGATATAGTGTAGACGTGGTGTCTAGACTATATGCTTGCCTGTGTCTGCGGCTTGTCCAACGGTTTATTTGTGGTACCTAGTAGGGGTGACAGACCTATCTAGACTTTGATCCCACCACGTTCGGGCTAGTTCTTAAAGCGTAGGCCTTATTGTGCTAGGCGGCTTAGCACCCTCCTCATCCCTTTCTGTTGCTAAGCGGTTTAGTGGCCTGAAGTGCAATTGTGTATGAACATTGACCTTACTTGATATGACTTGTCTTGCTAAGTTAGAACCACGCAAGTAGAGATAGATAATTGGAAACCTTATACTCGCTCGCTCTCCTCCTCGCTCGCTAACCTACTCTTTTATCATTGGAACTTTTCCTGTGTGTGTCGCTACACTTATCATATATATCATTTACCCCCACTCTAGTTTAGTTGGTATATTTGTTAGTAGATTATCATGGTTAGCTATCATATTCTTTAACCATTGCTTCCCTGAGGATAAATACGATACCCTGGAATACTCCTGGGTGAAATGCTACAACGATATTTCTGTGCGCTTGCGGAATATTCTACATGAGCATAACAAATACCAACAAGCATCTCTGGCGTCGTTGCCGGGGAAGCAATTGGTAAAAGATTTTGATACTAACCTTGATCTCTACTAATCCATATTACCACTAGCTATGTGGGATTACCCTTGTTCTGTTGAGTGTGGAATAAACAGGACATCAACCGTCTCGACCTTCTGGTATTTTCTTTCCACAAGAAAAAAAAAATCAGCAAAGAGCCCAGGGTGTCTGCTCATTCATGGACAATCAACAGTTCATCCCTATCATCTCACAGGTGCGTATATGTGTACATTATTCTAACCCTGTGCAGATATAAAGAGAAGCTCGTCGTCCGAAAGCAAACTCAACCATCATGTGACAGAGTGAAAACACTCACAACATTAGAGGTAAGAATGGACAAGGAAAGAACCAAAGTGGCTGGAGCCTCTAAGGTGGGGTCGGCCGACCCCACCATGGAGCCCTCAGCCCACCAGTCAACCTCCACTACGTTGAAGCATACTTCTTGACTGGTTTGACACTTTCCCTTCCTCTTCTTTAGTGTATTCCTCTTACTTTTGTCTTCAACCCTCTAGAAAAAATAGCTTCTTGTCTTCACCACTCATGCTCTTATCTCTAGTAGAATGAATCTTATTTATTCTATCATGCCTCCTTTTTCTATGTTAGCGTGCCTTGGTTTGGGTGTACTGATCGTTCGAACGATCATACCTCCATAGTCTTTTTAAATTAGCCATGGTGCTTAGGTTAAAAGAGACTACCTTAATCAAATATGACATGGTGTTAAGTTTGATTATTGAATCAAAACATACTTGAATAGAACTTGGTTGCACTTTTGGACTAACCCCTATAGCAAGAACCTCGACATCTTTATGGGTAAGTCATTAGATCATTCAGGGAGATAGATTGAGATCCTCATGGTCAAAAGTTAAGTTGTGTGGGCAAGAAGAACTTAAATGCAACTGAGGAGGACCACTTCTACAACTCATCATCTTTAAGGTAAGTGGCCACCTTCTTAGAGTTTTCCATTTACATGAACCTTTGAAAAAGAAGTTGACATACTAGAATTCATCCATGATAATGAATTGACATAATTAAAATCTACATGTCTTACTTTTTTTTAATTGTTTGTATAGCTTGATCACTAGATAGGTTCTCAATTAACTAGAAGTCCTTTCTTTCTTTACCTTGGGTCCTCAAAACCCCCAATTAGAAGTGGACAGCTGAAATTCGGTGACCACTTGGGACCAAAACTAGGCCAAGCTATATAATTTTCAGAAATGCATAATCTGGTCGCATTGGGCCATTCAAACCCAGGTTGGGCGACCCGCACTTGGCACAATTTAAAATTTTGGAAAATAGGACAATGTTTAGGAGCTCTTGTAGGCCACGTGACAAAAGTTTGGGGCAAATATATGGGTCGGCCGAACCGTACTTTTCATCTCCCAAACTCATCACGTTTAGGGAATCACTTGGCAATTGAGTGAAGAAGTGGCCACGGCCATATGACCCATTATTGGGGTCGGCCGAACCACCAATGTCAACCTAGTGTCACCCTTTGGCTCCAAAATGTTGTGCCAACGTTCCCCCGATGTTTTCTCACAATTTCAAAAAGGAGAATGTTGGCACTCGTCTTCTTAACCCCTTCCTCTCCTTCTTCCTTCCACCTCCATTCTTCACCATTGCAGCACCCTCCTTTGACCTTAATCCATCTGAGATCACTTTTCGAGACCCTAGAGGTCATCATGAAGGTCATGCTTGAGGTTGAGCCCTACGGTGTATACCAGCCCCTACACGCCTTCGACGCCCACCTTTCATGAAGAACCACATGGTCATTGGTGGTGGGCTGAGACAAGGGAAGATGTTGTTTCCCAGCTCACATACGAGGAGAAGAAGTAGTTGCGTGAGTAGAGAAACACCACTAGCTCCCCAAAGACCACCTAGCGGAAGGATAATCCTCCATGATCAATGGGCCATCAAGGCACTTTGAGGATGACCACACCAATCTTGGAGAAGTTCCTTTGTGTGGTTTCCACATCTAGGAACGACAATAGTGCCTTAGAGGAGCAAATAGCGAAGTTGAAAACATCTCACTTGGATTTAGAAGACAACTTTTGCGATCTTCGCATTAGCACTAGTGCGAAGATGAAGTGTATCTCTAAGGCCATGAGGCGTGAGGTCATCAACTTTTCACGCTAGATATCTTTGAAAAAAATAAAAATAAAAAATATATCTTCACAAATAAGAAAGGCACTTAGCTAGGTTTATTTCCTAGTAACTTGTGCCTATGTTTAACAAAATTTTGGTTCTGCTGGTGTGTTGCCACCAGCAGGGCCCCTGCACTTGACATTTCCTTTGTCTCTCTAACCTAGTATGTAGCAAGCCAAGTGTGGGGGGAGGCCGGTGACCTCCCCAACACACTCAGGAACAATTCTGAACACATCACGATGAGGTTCACAACGAGACACGTCTGCTCGACAAAACCTATCCCAAGAAGCCTTTAAATGCAGGTCGGGCAACGAGCACATGAACACAAAATAGAAGAACGCAAGTGCAGCAGTACCTTCAAAGGTGAGGATTCGAATGGCGACCACCGGAGTGGTCAGAAGCTCCATGGTGGGGTCGGCCGACCCTACCTGGGACCTCCAGACCCACCAGTCAGCATCCACCCGGCGTCTACTTGCTTTTCGACTGGTTTGCCACTCCTACTCCTCTCTGTTATTTCCTTTTTACTTTTTATTTGCTTTCCTTAGATGAAATAAAATAAAAATAAAAACAAGAAGACTTGCATCTAAAAATAAAAAGTGACATGATTTATGACATTTAAGGGTAAAAGCGTCACAAAGTTTAATTCTTGCATATACTTATACTTGTGGGTCACATATCTTGATAGGAATATCATATTGACTTAGTTGTTGACAATTGTGATATGGTTCTTAGCTCATGATTCATACCTTTTCTATTCAAAGTGCTTAGAGATTTATTTTTAAAAATGTCATAAAACCATAGTGTCACTCACACCTCAATTGTAAGAAAATTCCTACCAAAGCCATATGTATTCATACCATGATTCAAAACTCCTTCTATATATGCTACTTGTACTTGTGTTGAGTTTGGTCAAACCTTGTTGACCCTAGTTGAGAATTATGTCATAGTCCCAAGATCAAGATCACATACACGCCACATATACACATGCTGCTTCTACACTGGAAGTACGCAAAAACATGCCATCCATATCCATCATAAGTATGCTCCATGCTTTAAAGTTTAGAATATCTCTCTAAGTATGACTTAGTAGATGAGACACAAAGGCTATTCAAAAAAATAAGTGGACACATGAAGGTCCATTACCTTATTCAACAAAAGTGGACACATGAAGGTCCACTACTTTGAAAAGAAAAAAAAAGAAGAAAAAAATGCTAGCCATGTCTCAAATAAAATAAAGTAGAGAGAGATCTTATCAAATAAAGGAGCAATACATTCCATCATTTTCCACACACCTGCACATCTTGATCTAGGATTATGACAGTCTTCTCCTTGGATCCTTGTTTTGACTTTACAATATATGCAATGCAAGTATGCTATCTTATCCCTACCTGAGCCCCACATAAGTTTGATAGACGTAGGATGAAACAAAAGAAGGCAATCTTATGCTATGCCTTGGTGAGGAATCATATACTTACTGAGTGACTTGAGAGTACTATTTGAGGAGTAAGAATGAACTATGTACTTTCTTTTAAAATCATTATCAAAAACTCTATGTGCTAAGGATATGAAAATGGAAAGATGACTTTGCTTTGAGAACTGTTTCATTTTTCAACATCTGAAGGATATATGCTAGACAGTACCATATAACCCACTTGTATGAGATTTGTCTTGAGTAAAGCTTTGTGTTCGCTAATATTTTGAAAATGTCATAATCATATTTTATCATTCTCTCTAACCTTTTCTTGAGGACGAGCAAATACTTAAGTGTGGGGGATCTTGTTAACGGTAGTTATACCATGTTTTTAACCCATCAAAACCGTCAACAAGGCATTCTTTCTGGAAGGGAACCACCAAACACATAGTGACTTAGGTACAAATAACTTGGTTCCACATGTACTTGTCATTATTTGGTTGCGGGCACTCAGAACAGGTATTTTCAGTGTTCGGAAGCTCCATATGTAAGTTGGGAAACCACCGAAGTGATCAAGGGGTCCCACCACCTCATACTCACTCTAAAGGAGGTGGAGAGGGCTCACAAGGAAGGAGGATGGCCCCACTCATCATGGGGGGTCGCCCGAACCCCTTATGGGGCCCACCAGCCATCCTGTTTTCACCAATCGACACAAGAAGAGGTCCCACACTCAAGGGGTTGTCCCACCTGCCAATGGTGGTTCGGCCAACCCCCATATTGTGGCCTTCCAGGCCCAGTTTTATCCCACTGACTTCAGCATCCTTCTAGAAGACATGGGTTGGCCCCACCTGTCATTGGATGGGTCGGCCGAACCCCTCCTTGGGCCCAGCCAGGTCGGTTGAACCTTCACCGTCTTCCTCATGTTGAACATGTGCTGGAAATCCTCCACCCTTGATCCTAAGGCGGTTATATGTCGGTTTGATCCAACGGTGCATGATGGAGATCACGCGGATTGATGACGTGGCGGTGGAGTAGCCCCTACTCCACCTCTCTACTATAAATACTCCCTCACTCCCTCTCATTCAAGACACCACAAGGAGGAGCTCTCCACTCTCTCTCAAGATGTAGCACTAGTAGTACTATTAGTGTTGTTAGGAGTTAGAGTGTGCCTCTGGTCTTCAGCTCTAGTCTTCCAGGAGTTCTGGTATGGTTCTAGTATGCCTTCTCTCTTTGTAAGACTTGAGTTATTTATATAGTTATCTTCTCTACTTTGCCTTAGCACTTTACTTTATTGCAACATGACTAGTTATGTTGTATTGGTTGTTAGTATAGTCATAGTTGTTTGATAGTAAGATAATGGTAGTATACCTTTGCACTGGTTCACCGCCCTTAACCCGGTGCTCTAATCAATTTCATCGGACATTGGATTAGAGTAGTGAGATATAGTGTAGACGTGGTGTCTAGACTATACGCTTGCCTGTGTCTGCGGCTTGTCCAACGGTTTGTTTGTGGTACCTAGTAGGGGTGACAGACCTATCTAGGCTTTGATCCCACCACGTTTGGGCTAGTTCTTAAAGCGTAGGCCTTCTTGTGCTAGGCGGCTTAGCACCCTCCTCATCCCTTTCTGTTGCTAAGAGGTTTAGTAGCCCGAAGTGCAATTGTGTATGAACATTGACCTTACTTGATATGACTTGCCTTGCTAAGTTAGAACCACGCAAGTAGAGATAGATAATTGAAACCTTATGCTCGCTCACTGTCCTCCTCGCTCGCCAACCTACTCTTTTATCATTGGAATTTCTCCTGTGTGTGTCGCTACACTTATCATATATATCATTTACCCCCACTCTAGTTTAGTTGGTATATTCGTTAGTAGATCATCATGGTTAGCTATCATATTATTTAACTATTGCTTCCCTGAGGATAAATACGACACCCTGGAATACTACTGGGTGAAATGCTACAATGGTATTTCTGTGCGCTTGCGGAATATTCTACATGAGCACAACAAATACCAACACTAAGCATTTTTCAAACATTTTATTTTAAAATGGTTTCCAGATATTTCAGTGGTCAAGGTTGGTAATGCATCATTTGGGTTATCAATCAACTCCTATAAACCTAATGTAGTAGATTAACTCAAGTTATAAATTTTATAAAACACAAGGAGGGGGCTGAATGCACCGGGGCTTGCCTGTGTTGCAGGTGAATCACTCCTTCCGAAATACCAGAGAAAACCCACTTGACTTCTCCTGACGGAAAATTCCGCCGTCGGATACCAAACGAGTCTTCCGAAAACCCGCTTACTACACGTAAAATAATAATGCATATTAACATGGTGTCATGTATGCCATGATGCATGAGGTGTACCAAATGGTGAATTAAATAAAAGTAAACTAAATTTACAAAGTTGAGTATAACTTTCCTTTGCAAGTCAACTTCACTAAACAGCGTGGTGACTTCGTAATTAACTTATTGACCATTTTAACAGTCATTGAAAGCAACATTAACTTTCTTCAATTACTACTAACCAAATCATTAATCGCTAACGATAGATATTGATTACATGAACCATCATTACTAACTCTAACTTACCAATTTAATTATGAGATCAAGCATAAATTAAAGTGCCAAGGATCATTTGTAAGATGATGATCCAGGGTCAACACGTAATCCGAAAGTCACTTCAAACCTAAATCATTAGGGTGATTAAACTATTCCCATTTGACCCCAAACTTTTCCAACAGATTGTTCTAAGTATAAAATAGTACCAAAATAAATTTCATGATTTTTGGATCAAGATAGAATTTATTAAAATTCACCAAGTTTGCATTTATTAATTTTAAAGGCTCATTTTTAGTTGCTTCAAAAATTACTTAAAATCATCATTTAATATTTTTTATATAATACTACATGTTTCACAAAGTATATAGAATTAGTTTCATCATTTTTGAAGCAGTAAATTAATTTTTATAAATAAAACAATCTGCAACCCTATTCATTCTTTCTGTAAATTAGAAAATCTACTTAATTCGTGGTAAAATGAATAACTTCAATTCGGCCTGAACCGCCCCGAAGCGAAGCAAGCCGGCCCAACTCAGCCTCTCCCTCGCGCGCTGGCAAAACTAGCAGATACCCCCTGAAAGATCTAACCCTCAACCCGCAGTCCAATGGTACTATTCATGTGAGCCCTCTGATTCGCGCTTAACCCCCTGCCTCTTTTCATCTTGCCACTCAAAGCCCCTCCCTCTCTCGTGCAAACACAGGCAGTGCGCACGCGGCGGCGCCGGCCGCGTAAGCAAGTCGCTGGTGACCTCTCCGGCGAGGGAAACATGACCTGAGTGCTACCCCTACACCTCTCGCACGCACCCAGGTGGCTAGTGGGGCGGTTCATGGCCGCGAGCAGGCCTGTCCGGGACCATGGCGGCTCACCGGCTCGGCACACGGTGACATGCCGCGTTCCGGCCGGGACCGAGCGATAACGTAAAAACTAAGGGCGCTGCGAACACTATGAAATCACCTTGAGCCTCTTTTTTGCGTTGGTTAGGGATGGAGACACCTCGGAGCTAGCAACCGATGTTGATGGCCGTGGCGGCGGGTTCACCCGTGGATTTCTCCGGCGTTCTGGTGGTTCCAGAGCAGAAAGAGCAAAACCGATAGGCCCGTAAGCTTCGTGACGTAGAAGCAAGGAAGAAACGGTGGGTGGAAATGGGGACTACCTCACTGAAAAGGGCTCTCCACGATGAGTTGCCGTGCGGTGGCGCTCCTGCCGTCCGCCAGGGAGATGGGCTCGCCTGAGAGGTTCAGACAACTAGAAGCAGCGACAAGTGGCACAATCGATGCGCAACAAGTAGTAGAACCTATCCTCGAGATGGAAAAGGTGATGGTAGACTATGGTCGATGAATTTCGCCTTCAACCGAGAGATGGCCGGCGGGGCAGAGAGGGAAGAGAGAGGGGAAGAACGATGACGGTGCGCGTTTTATAGGGCTGTGGAGACGTACACGACATGGAAAGGACCCCCATGGACCCGGCATCGACGGTGACAGGTCCTTGGCCGGCCCCGGGCGGCGTCAGCGTGCGACGTGGGCACGCGCGGTCTCTGCTCGTGAACAGAGCACGAGCAGAGCCCGAACCCCCTTGCCAACACTGTAGCAAGGCATCCCAAGTCAAACCCTAGTGATACAAATTATACCCTATTTCAAGTAGTAATAGCGGGAACACCTAAAATAAAAGTTGTAGTAAATTTAATTCTGAATAACTTTCGTTTTTGAACCAAATTCAAATTTTGAACAGATTTGAAGTTATGGAAAAGGGGGTAGAAGTTCAATTTGAAATCCATTTCAAATTCAACCAAATTCTCCAAAGTTTTCCGAACAACATGAAAATCTTTGAAAATAAAATTTGTTTTATTTGTTAAGCTTTACAACTTTCAATAAATGAGTTTTGCCAGATTCTTCAAAGTTTTTGAAATATCATTTCAAATTTAAATTCTAAAACATCATTAGGGTTTAATTTGAAATCTCAATGCATAAGTTCAAAATTCCCAAATATAAAAGTTGTTCAACTTGAAAAGCCGTACAACTTTCATTAAAGGAGTTTGCCCAAATTCTTGATAGTTTTTGAAAGGGCATTTTAAATTTGAATAAACAAACACTAATTTGGGGTTTAATTTGAAATTCCGCTCAATATATTTAAAACCTCCAAAAATGAAAGTTGCTCCATTTTAAAAGGTCTAAAACTTTTGTTAAAGAACCATCATCAGATCCTTGCCAGTTTTTTGAATTTAAATTTCAAATTTAGATTTTCAAGCATAGATTAGGGTTTTATTTGAAATTATTTTTAATAACTTCAGAATTAGCCAAAATAGAAGCTACTCAAGTTTTAAAGATTTACAACTTTTGTTTAAGGCCCAACCTCTAATTCTATTTAGTTTTTGCATTAGGGTTTTGGGTCCGTTGTAGGGTTTATAAATGTTTTTCTTTTTATTTTTCCAATTGGACTTAGATAAATACACACAAACAAGTACTTTTATCTTAAAATCACTCTTAGGCACCTATGCACAATGATATGCAAGAATAAAATTTATTTAGTTTATGCACACTAACAGGGTTAAATGCGGCATGATTTACATGCAATCATGATGACATGGCAGGTTTTAGCTATAGTAACCCCAGGGGTGTTACAAAGAGGAGATCAAGCTGCTCACTGAGGACTTCAAGGTAGCCCGTAGGGACCACTACAGGGATGTAAAGATGGTCGCCGAGCTGCAGGGTGAGGTGGACCGTTTGACCCGTGAGAAGGAGAAGGCTTGGGCACGTGAGGACGTGGCCCGGGCAAGGGTCCATGAGTTGGAGATCTAAGTGGAGCAGATCGAGGCCTACAATGACGCTCTGCATGAGGAGGTGCATAGGCTGAATGATCAGCTTAATCCTATCCGGGAGCCACGTGTTGAGGATCCCGAGATGGGAGTTGTCCTTGGTCCTGAGGAGGAGGAGACCGAGGAGGACGACGTTGAGGAGGCAGTTGATCCCATGGAGGATGTGATCGTGGAGGATGACGACGAGGAGGATGTGATCATGATCGACGATGACTAGGCTAGTCATAGGACTAGGGATGTTGGCCTATCGTTGTCCTTTGTGTTGTAATGTTGGTGCTTGCCAAGAACCTTAGCTATGGGTTGGGAACTTCGTAAGTGTTGTAATGTTTAAGTGTGTACTGCCACTCTGTTTCGTTTAAGTAATGCTAATCCTAAGTTTGGTTTGTTATTAAACAGATGCCTGTCAACACTCGCTCTTCTGGTACTGGAACCTCTGAGGAGGGGGAGGGTGCTCCCCACGCACCACCTATTCCACCAACCTTGGTTGATGCCATTGCGGCTTTGGCCAACGCCGCCGCACTGCTTGCACAGAACCAGGACAACCGTGGTGGACATCGTGGCCGCCACAATGAAGATGAGACCACGTATGTGGACTTCACTGACACCCGTCCACCGGTGTTCAGCAAGGCTGATGAACCTTTGGAGGTTGATGATTGGCTCTGTACCATGGAACAGAAGTTTGGTCTGATTCACTGCACTGAAATTTAGAAACTACTATTCGTAGCTCAGCAACTACGGGGTCCAGCAAGCGCATGGTATGCAAACCTCCTGTCCGCACAGGCCGATGGACATCAACTTACTTGGGCGGAGTTCCGGGAGGCTTTCCGTGCTCATTACATCCCTGCAGGTGTAATGAAGATGAAGCTAGATCAATTCCTGGCCCTGTAGAAGAAAGAATCCACCGTCATGCAGTACGTTGGTCAGTTCAATCACCTGTCACAGTATGCCCTTGAGCATACCAACACCGACCAGAAGAAGAGGGACTGCTTTGTCAATGGTCTGAACTACAAGATTCAGAGAAGCTTGTCCAACAACCTTCACTGCACCTATCATGAAGCTGTCAACAATGCTATAGCTTTTAAAGAGAGTGACCGCAAGCATCAAGAAGAAAAGAAGAAGAAGAAGCCTGGGTCCGCTGGGTTTTTTGGCAATTAGAAGCGCCAAAAAGTCATCTACCATCCCACCCATCACTCTCGTCCACCATATCCCCATCAGGAGGTCATAGTCCGAACTGCTGCTACTGTTGGCATTTCTTAACGTTATTACAAAAGATAGACTAAAGGTCCATCCCTGGCAACGGCGCCAGAAATGCTTGTTGGCGTTTCTTAGCATCACAACTAAAGATAGACTATAAGTCTATTCTTAATAATAATACTAGAAACGAAAGTTGACATCCCCAACCACCTTTACTTCAGAAAGGTAACCCTTGGCCCTTAAAGGCGCCGGCCTAGGTAATGTAGTCTGGTAATAGCAGTAAGAAGTGCCGGATTGGCCTTCCTAACCAACATTACTTACGATATGCAAAACTGTGACACGGCGCCGCGGGGTGCACAAGAATTACAATCCTTAAGCAATGGTACTTAGGTATGCCAATCGATAGCTCAGTAAGAAATAAGATTACTGTGCAAGCGCACAGAACTATCATTGTAGCATTTCAACCCATGAGTATTCAAGGGTGTCGTATTTATAATTTCCCGAAGGAGGGCATGATGAATTTCATCTAGCTTTGGTATAAACATGATCACTTATTTGGATGCATAGGTAGGCATAGCATAAGCAGGGGTTAAATCAAGTTTATAAGATAGTGGACACACGCATCGGAGCAACCTCAAGGATAAAAAGGGAAAATAAAGAATAAAAGGATACAGCTAACTGAGCAGGCATTGGTCGTATACAGCTGTGCAAAGAATAGCATTTACATCTAACTAGCAAGACTAGAATTAGGACTAAGTCTAGGATGATAGGGAGATCCCCGCAGCTGGTCTGCCAGCCGATAGAGACTTTCTGAACTCCTACTCAATACCCGAACGTGGGGGAGTGCTAGGGATGGACAGGGCTGTCACCACCTACCCACCTACCCCTCTGCCCGTGGGGTACCGACATATTCGCTGATCTCCGCATATCCGAACACCATGCTCGCGTAATTGGAAACAACTCCTAACCTCCCGAGACCCCAACCCTTTGGATTGACAGGCTCGGCTAGGAGCAACCATGACAGCACAACGAACTATTATCCCATCCATAGTTCTTCCTCTATTCCTACTAATTTGATGAACGATGAAGAACTTTGATGAACATATCAAGAACATAACACATAGACTATGAACTAGTTCATACGTTATGACAATAATATGAACAAGATTATACTCTAATTCAGATGCATTGCTATAAACACAAGATGAGAACTTGCTCATAGAGGAGAACTGAATTATATTCATACCAAGATGTTCTTGATTCCTCCAAGGAGACAAGCTCTCCTTGATAGCTTTGCCTTGCTCTACTACTACTAAACTAGAGAGAACAAGTATGAAATATGAGGTGTAGTGCTCCAAATATTGGTGTGTGTGAATGATGAAGGAGCACCATCTATTTATAGCTAGAGTAGGGCGGTTTGGGCATCTCCAGGATTGGAAGTAGGTGAAACCGCCCTTGGGAAACCGCCTTGAGCACCACCTCCGAAGACTGGGCCCGGGAGGCTCCACCTGGGGGGCAGCCGCACCCGGGGGCGGTTGGTCCCCTGGCTGGGCCTTCTAGCCACCACCTTCGAGTGGTCGGTTGCTCTCTGGGCCTGGTTCTCTCCTGTGGTTACGGATGGATCTAGTTCATTGTTGGTGGTCCTTAACAACATAAATATAACATCATTTTAATACTAAAACAAAAAGAGAATAGGGCTTTATCTAACCTTTCCATGAGTTTTGTTGTGCACCTAACTTACAGAGATAGCACGTGGAAATGCATCAAAGTATCAAGGAAAGCGCACTTCCAGGAAACGCATTCAGAAAAGGCGCAAATCAAGAATAAAAGAGAAAAGCCCATCAAAGCATCCAACGGGATCCTTCCGTAACCGCGGGGGAGGCCCAGGCCCAGAGAGCAACCGACCACCCGAAGGCGGTGGCCAGTTGCCGCCTCCCAGGGACCGACCACCCCCGGGGGCGGCGGCCCCCCAGATGGCACTTCCCGGGCCCAGTTTTCAGCCACATGCTCAAGGCGGTTCTCTGAAGGCGGTTTCACCTCCTACCATACTTAGAACGCCCAAACCGCCCTTGATCAACTATAAATAGATGTGCTTCACCCCCTCCAAAATACACACCAACATTTGGAGCACTACACCTCACATTTCTTACTTGTTCTCTAGTTTAGTAGTAGTAGTAGAGCAAGGCAAAGCTATCAAGGAGAGCTTGTCTCCTTGGAGGAATCAAGAACATCTTGGTATGAATACACATCGGTTCTCCTCTATGAGCAAGTTCTTATCCTAATAATATAGCAATGCATCTGAATTAGAGTATAGTCTTGTCCATATTATAATCATAACATGTAAACTAGTTCATAGTCTATGTGTTATGTTCTTGATATGTTCATCAAAGTTCTTCATCGTTCATCAAATTAGTATGAATAGAGGAAGAACTAAGGATGGGATAATAGTTTGTTGTGCTGTCATGGTTGCTCCTAGCCGAGCCTGTCAATCCGAAGGGTTGGGGTCCCGGGGGGCTAGGAGTTGTTTCCAATTACACGGGCGTGGTGCTCGGGTATGCGAGAATCAGCGGATATGTCAGTACCCCACGGGCAGAGGGGTACCTGGGCAGGTGGTGACAGCCCTGTCCATCCCTAGCATTCCCCCACGTTTGGGTATTGAGTAGGAGTTCATAAAGTCTCTATCGGCTGGCAGACCAGCTGCGGGGATCTCCCTATCATCCAAGACTTAGTCCTAATCCTAGTCTTATTAATTCGATGTAATTACTATTCGTTGCATAGCTGTATATGACCAATGCCTGCTCTCGCAGTTATTCTTTATTCTTTATTTTATCTTTTATCCTTGTAACAACCCTAAAAATCCACACAACCTAAAAATCCCAACCAATTAAAATTTTTCATTTATTTATTGTGAAGACCCATTTTCCTTGTGCAAGCATATAGGTTTCATTATGAAATTGGTAAATAAAGGAGTGTAGTTTGCATTTTAATTCCATTCACATAGAATAATAACTTATGCATCACATTTGGGATTTATTGCAATTTATGTTTGTATTTACTCAATAATTAAAATGGGCAATATATGTATATATACACTAAACTGAAAATAAAAAAAGAGAAAGAGAGTTCGGCCAGCAAGCCAGCCCGAGCCCGCCCGACCTTCCTCTCCTCATCTCACCGCGCGCGGCCCACGTCGCGGCTCGGCAGCGCACGCGCGCGACCGGCACACACGCGCTCGCGCTCGCGCTCGCTGCCAACCCGGCCCCGCCTGTCAGCCACTCTCGCCTCCACTGTTCTTCTTCCTCACGAAGGCGACGCGCCAGCCGGGGGTGTCGCGCGAATGGCGTGACCCCGGTCCCACAGCCGACAGCATGGCAGAGCCCTGGACCCCGCTGTCCCCCTCCTGTCCCCTCCTTTCTTGGCCGCCAAGCGAACCCGCGCCATCCGGAGCCCTAGATCCACTCGAGCCACGGCCCTTCGATCGGCCGAGCGCAATCGGGACCGTTCGCCATTGGAGACTGGCCAAGCTCGCCTATAAATTGGAGCACCCCGAAGCCTTACCCTCATTTCCCCTCGCCGCCACCGCAGCACAGACCGGCACACCGCACCAAGCCGAGAGAGAGAGCGTAGGAGAAGGGCGGAGCAGGGGAGGAGAAGCTGCCGGAGCGCCGCCGCCGCGGAGCACGCCGGAGCCGGACACGGAGGAGAAGCCGAGCTACGGACGAGGAGCGGCACGGCACTGCGATCGCTCTGCACGGCTCCGACTCGCCACTGCACCGCCATCCTAGCTTCACCGACACCACGGTGAGCCATCGCACGCCATGTCCGAACCTTGCCCTGCTTTTGCCATGGCGTTCCACCCTCGGGACGCGCAGGCACGAGCCTATACCGGCTCGGGAAGATCACCTGCACCATGCACTCACTCGACCAGCCAAAACCCCCGGACTACAAGCTTGCTAGACCGAGAACGCAGCACGACGCGTTCTCGGCGGAGTGCGCTCACCACCGACGCGTTCCGACGCCGAATCACCCGTTCCGAGCAATCCGTCTAGCAACCGTATAGGTTAGAGCGTCGTGGAGCACCGCCACGACCCTCTTGAGCTAGCTACGCGGATCTAAGCGCTAGGGGAAGCCTGAATCGCCTTGGCCGCGTGCGCCGCGACCTTACCGGAGCGCCGCCGCGAGCCGTAGCCAAAAGAAGGTCATGCCGTGGCTAAGTTCGCCACCAGAGTGTTGTATGCCTCTCTGGCCTCACCAATTTGACAAGACCGCATTCGATTGAACCAATACTTGGTCGTAGCCGCGATGCCGCTTTCCGCCGTCGTCGGCGACACGCCGCCGCCACAACCGAGCACCTTGGAAAGCTCGGTAGCCAAAATTGGTAGTTGGTATACCATCGCCTTGGACCCTGGACGCGTATACATCTCCTAGAAGACCTCCTTAGCCCCGCCGGAACCTCACCGTCGCGACGACATCGCCGCCGACAGGTTCCGCCTCGCCGAAATCCGTTCCGAGTACCCCCGGACGCCTCGCGCTGCGAAGAAAGGCCGCCGAGGTTCGCCAAGTCTGCCTCGGCACCGCCGCTAGATAGCCGAGCCCTGTCTTGCCGAAATATGGCCATCGCCGCCCTGTCACCGACCGCCACACCGGAGAGACACCGCCGCCTTGAACAGACGCCCTGGAACCCTGCTCGCACCAAATTTCCGATTCGCCCGAGCCTCCCCAGGAGAGCTCGGGAGAGCAGCCCCTTCGGCGCCCAAATCTCCGATTCGCCCGAGCCTCCCCAGGAGAGCTCGGGAGAGCAGCCCCCTCGGGCGCCCAAATGTCCGATTCGCCCGAGCCTCCCCAGGAGAGCTCGGGA
The DNA here is from genome assembly GCA_038502445.1 of Eremochloa ophiuroides. Taxonomy (NCBI): domain Eukaryota; kingdom Viridiplantae; phylum Streptophyta; class Magnoliopsida; order Poales; family Poaceae; genus Eremochloa; species Eremochloa ophiuroides. The sequence goes on from JAHLJS010000004.1 coordinate 46,178,715, forward strand.
GAGCAGCCCCTTCGGCGCCCAAAATTTCCGATTCGCCCGAGCCTCCGCAGGAGACCTCGGGAGAACGGCACCCTCGGGCACCCAAATTTCCGATTCGCCCGAGCCTCCGCAGAGACCTCGGGAGAACGGCACCCTCGGGCACCCAAATTTCCGATTCGCCCGAGCCTCCGCGAGAGACCTCGGGAGAACGGCACCCTCGGGCGCACCCAATCTCCGATTCGCCCGAGCCTCCCCGGGAGAGCTCGGGATAGCGGCACCCTCGGCGCCCCGAATCTCCGATTCGCCCGAGCCCCGCCGAGCTAAACCAAGCTACACCGAGCTCCGCCGAGATACCCCCAACCACAGCCGAGCTACCACCGACCACCGCCGAGCCACGCCGAGCTACGCCAACTCCGGCAACTCTCTGGGAACCAGCATCGAACACCTGGACGACCATCGGGTCTGTGTTCTGTTGAGGCGTCACATGCCGCACTACTGGACCCGCGCGCCACATCCCAAGCTGCCCCTGATTAACCGACTAGTTTTCCCATTTTCAGAAAATAGGATAATCTTCGGAAATTCATAACTTATTCATACGATGTCCAAAAATTGCGCACCATATATCAAAATTCTCAGGAAAATGAGATCTACAATCTAAGACTATGTTTGAGTGCATTTGGCTCTTTGTTTTATTGGATTTTTCTGAAATACTCTATAGGAGTCGCTGACGCGACTATTTCGTGTTCGATTTCAGAGCCGGAGGAGGATCTGACTAAGGAAGACGACCACGAGTACTTCCAAGAGCTAGGAGACGACTACGGAGGTGCCACGTCCCACCAAATCCTTAGATCCTATTACGCATTGCAAATGACATTGTTGCTATTGCTTTATGATTATGTATGGATTGGTTGCATGGTAGTATATTTGAATTCCCTGCCTTGATAAGACTTTACCCTGCTATCCGCTGTTAGGTTAGCTGCTGCTTAATTTACTGTTACTCTTCCACTACTTTCTACTTGCTATATGCTATGTGGTGGAATTGGGACGGTGTATAACCAATTATAACCACTGGGAGAGAGTGCTGCGTGCGTCTTGGGTGCGTGGTAAGGGTTGATGTCGACCAAGTGGGATGTGAGACGAGCCCATGGGGCAAGTCGTGCCGGGGGTGCAACCTGGGCATCCCCAAGCGAGATACCTGTGGCGGGTAAAGTTGTTGAGGAGGTTCCGGGTGGGATAGCCTTGGTGGTTTGAAGCCCGTGGACGGAGGTGCTGTGATGGCACGGGGAGAGTATCCCCTAAGTGGAGATGCCTGCTTGGTCAAACCTAGGATGGACTAGTTTCAGGTTCATGGGAATCCTTTTCTACTCACTCGCTTCTGATGGGCGGGAGACGGCTGGACTACTTGGTAGGACGGTGCCACTACTGCTAGGTTGAAAGGTGATAAGGGTGGGCGGAGACGGTCGATGGGTTCCCGTTCCGTCCTAGATGCACAGTACCACTGGATGGGCCCGGTACTGTGTCTCCCAGTCTCAGCATAACGGTGTAGGATCCGGAATATCCCAGGGCTGAGTGGTAGGGTGGCATCGACCTAGGCAAGCAAGCACCCGGAATTCTGCCTAGGTGTTTGCGCAACACCTATGATGGCTAATCTTGTGAGTAGTGAAACCTCTGCAGAGTGTACGGTTGATCGATCGATACATATGCCAACCTGTTGGCTATGGACCTTTCCTGTGAAGCTTCTACTAGTGTAGTGAGTGTTCTCTTCTCCCCCTGGATGACATTTTTCCGGCAGTGTACCCGTTGTGGTAGTGTGCCGCTGAGATAGGCCCGAGAGGGAGTTGGGCCTGTCGAATGAGAGCGAGGTGTGTATGTGAGGTGTGGTGATGGGAAAAGGGATGATGGTGTTAACTGGTGATAAAACTTGACTAATTAAACATTGATTACAGCTGCATAGGAAAACCTCAGCCTATAGGTCTGCTTGTATAGCCTTGCATCCACTTTCCACAAAGCAAATGCTGCATAGGTGGGCTCCGTGGCCAGTACAAATCGTACTGATAAATTTGCTGTCAGGTGACGAGAATGAGTACGACTTCGAGGGAGATGATGACGAGGAATAGGGTCACGTGCTACACTCAAGTTGGCCGTGAAGGATGAATCGCTTCCGCATCTTCTAAAGCTTCTCTGAATGTTGATTCCGCCAGTGTGGCGATGTAATAAATGTTTATGTAAGACTTATTTACCGTTGTATGGATCCTGGTGGCAACTGAGATATGGGTAATTTCATGGATTGTTCCAAGCAATCTGTTGAATTACAATTCGAGCCTGTGGATTTCCCTTCGTGGAAATCGAGGTCGTTTCAGTTGGTATCAGAGCCATACTTGACTGTAGGACGAGACCCATAGAAAATGGACGTTAGAATAGGAAACCAGACTCTCTTTCGGTTATATTACCGACCTTGCATTCACTTTTTATGCAATGGCTTATCTAATACAAGGACCTGCTAATCCGTTTCTTGAAAAATTTGCAGATGACCAGCCTTGGACCACCACTTCGACCACTGCACGACGGCACTATTGAGATCCCGATCAAATGGCCATTGACCTTATGCACCAGTAGCTTATGGGACCCTGCGTGGCCTTTAGACTAGTGATACCATGAGTTATCCTGTCATTGGCTATCTGCGCATAGCACGATCTTCTTAGCAGCTAGGAACATCCTTTATATAATAATAACCATGTGATGAGTGACATTTGGATCTTATGCTTCTTATGGTTCTCTATGCTTCTTTGGTTGAGTGTAGGATAGCCTGAAAAATGTTTTAATTCATTTAAATCGTTGAAAACATCTAACTCCTACTTAAACCACTACAAGATTATTACTGCACTGAGCACGTACCTAATAGCTTCAGATGTCGATGAGACGTTCCGCGCGCCTGGAGAACCGCCAGCCCTCCCCCGCACCTGCGCCAGGATACGGGCGTGGTCGCAACCGTGGACGCCCAGCTGGCAGACGTGCTGGAGTTAACCTGGAAGAAGAGCTGCGCCGGGCAGAGGATGCACCGCCGGTGATCGATCCGCCACCACAAGGCGAGAACGTGCCTCCGCCACCGCCACCGCCGCCGCCACCGACATTGGCGGAAGTGATGGCTCAGCAGACCCAGCTGCTGAATGCCATAGCTACTGGGATGAACAGGCACCACGGGCCACCCCAGAATGACTTCCAAAGGAAACTGGAGGGTTTCCTGAAGCTGAGGCCACCTACCTTCGACGGGACCGACAGCGATCCTCTCGCTGCCGACGATTGGCTTAAGGAGATGGAGAAGAAGCTGGACCTGACCACTTGCTCCGACGAGGAGTGTGTTGGGATTGCTAGCCACCAGCTGACCGGTGCTGCACGGGCATGGTGGGACAACTACACCAGCGCTCACGAGGACCCAGCCCGCATTGACTGGGATGAGTTCACCGAGGCTTTCCGTGACCACCACATTCCTGAGGGAGTCATGGAGGCCAAGGAGAACGAGTTTCGCAACATCTCCCAGGGAGCTGACCGGATCCACGAGTACACCACCCGCTTCAACTGCTTGCTCCGCTACGCACCTGCGACTTGCGTGAGTTCCGAGAAATAAAAGATGTACTACTACAGGAAGGGACTTCAGACCAAGATCAGGTTGGCTCTGTCAGGGAACAAGAGCTACACTCTGCGTGAGCTGATTGACCGCTGTATTGAGATCGAGAAGGATCGCATGGAAGCACGACTGGAATTCGAGGCCCAGAACAGGGGAAAGAAGCGCCGCTCTGAGGGACCCGCTCGCACTACTCCACCCCAGAGACAGCGAACGGGTGCACCTCCGTCTTTCCGAACCCGCCAGGGACCTTCTTCGGGAACGAGCCGTGGTGGTACCAACAGCAGCAACTATCACCGCCCCGCTCAGACCTACCCTGCGCCGACTCGAGCTGTGCAGAACACACCCGCCCCCGCTGCCAACACGCCAAGGACAGGCAATTGGAAGGCTCCTGCGACAGCTACAGCAGGCAGTGCGCCCTTCACTTGCTTCGGATGCGGAAAGCCTGGACACCGTGTGGCTGTGTGCCCCGACCTCAACCGCGCACCAGCAGCTGCACAGGGCACACCGAACCGGGGATCTGCTACCCGAGGAAGACTGAACCACATGACCGCTGAGGAAGCTGAAGCTGCACCTGATGCTGTGTACGGTACGTTCCTAGTTCAGGGTAACATGGCTACAGTTCTGTTCGATTCGGGAGCTACATGTTCATACATTTCATCTGCATATGCACGTAAGCATAACATACCGGTAACCCCGAGGGCAAACCCCATCCTAACTAGCTCGCCCTTAGGAACCTTCAGAAGCATTCACATATGTAGGGGAGTGATAATCACAATCGAGGGACTTGACTTTCGAGCTGACCTAACCCTACTACCCTCCAATAGCTTAGATGTCATCTTAGGCATGGACTGGCTAACCAAACACCGGGGAGTGATATCTTGTTCACCTAGATATGTTCAGGTAACCCACCCTTGGGGAACAGCTGTCCGATGTGTACCCCAAACCGAGAGAGTCCAAGCCCTCCTATGTGCCCTGGAGACTAAAGCAGATAAAACAGAGCTGACATTCAGAGATGTGCCAGTAGTCTGTGAATTCAATGACGTATTTCCAGAGGAGTTGCCAGGAATGCCACCAGATAGAGATGTGGAGTTTGTTATAGAGCTGATGCCAGGGACTGCACCGATTGCCAAAAGACCCTACAGAATGTCGGCTGATGAGTTGAAGGAACTCAAGAAACAGCTGGGAGAATTACTGGAGAAGGGCTTCATTAGGCCTAGTGCTTCGCCCTGGGGATCTCCCGTTTTGTTTGTCAAGAAGAAGGATGGCACGATGAGGATGTGCATTGACTACCGGAATCTGAATGCGGTTACAGTCAAGAATAAGTACCCATTGCCCCGCATCGATGATCTGTTAGATCAATTGAGTAAGGCCAAGTACTTCTCAAAGATCGATCTCCGATCAGGGTATCATCAGATGAAGATCAGGGAAGAAGATATCCCGAAGACTGCATTTGTCACTAGATATGGACAATATGAGTGCACAGTAGTCTCATTTGGACTCACTAATGCTCCGGCATACTTCATGAACATGATGAACAAGGTCTTCATGAATGAGCTAGACAAGTTTGTGGTGGTATTCATTGATGATATATTAGTTTATTCAGCCACAAAAGAGGAACATGAACATCATCTGAGGACCGTATTGGAGAGGTTGTCTCGCAACCAGCTATACGCCAAATTCTCCAAGTGCGAATTCTGGCTTGAGGAAGTTGCTTTCCTTGGACACGTACTGTCAGGAGAAGGAGTCGCAGTAGACCCAGCCAAAATTGAAGCTGTGAAAGAGTGGGAACAACCCTGTAATGTGTCAGAAATCAGAAGCTTTTTGGGACTTGCAGGATACTATCGCAGATTTATTGAGAATTTCTCCAAGATTGCAAGACCCATGACCAACTTGCTGAAGAAAGAGAACAAGTTTATATGGACTCCTGAATGTGAGAAGAGTTTTCAGACCTTGAAGGAGAAGCTCACTACTACACCTGTACTAGCCCTGCCCGATATTCACAAGGATTTTGTTGTATATTGTGATGCCTCTCGGCAAGGTTTGGGCTGTGTACTAATGCAAGAAGGAAGAGTGATAGCTTATGCCTCAAGACAGTTAAAGGAGCATGAGCAGCGATACCCAACTCATGACCTAGAACTTGCAGCCGTGGTACATGCACTCAAGATTTGGAGACACTATCTGATAAGCAACAAGTGTGACATCTACACTGACCACAAGAGCCTGAAGTACTTCTTCACTCAGGAAGATTTGAATATGAGGCAGCGCAGATGGCTAGAACTCATCAAGGACTATGATCTTGAGATCCATTATCACCTAGGAAAGGCTAATGTTGTCGCTGATGCACTTAGCCGCAAAAGCTACTGCCATACCCTCATCACCAACTCTATGCCACCTGAGCTCAGGAGAGAGTTTGACGCGTTCCAGCTCGAGGTAGTCTCCTATGGCATGCTAAATGAGCTTCGCGTCGAGTACAATCTCACCTCACGAATCCGTGAAGCGCAAAAGAACTGTCCTGAGATAGACTATATCCGTGGTTTGATGAAGCTGGGAAGAGGCCCTGAATACCGAGAAGATGAGCAGGGAACTGTATGGTACAAAGATAGAATCTGTGTACCGACGGATTCAGCGATACGAGAAGAGATTCTGTCAGAAGGCCATGACTCCAAATATTGCATTCACCCAGGGTCAGCCAAGATGTACCATGATCTAAGGAAGCACTTCTGGTGGGAGAATATGAAGACAGACATTGCAGGGCATGTAGCCCGATGTGATACATGCAATAGAATCAAGGCCGAACATCAGAGACCAGCAGGGTTGCTACAACCAGTTGAGATACCAGAATGGAAGTGGGAGTGCATATCCATGGACTTCATAATAGGACTGCCCCGATCCGAGCATGGATATGATTCTATATGGGTAATAGTGGACCGTCTAACCAAAGTTGCACATTTTATACCGGCCAAAAGGAAATATAGAGTCGAAAAGCTAGCAGATCTGTACGTATCAAACATTTTGAAGTTACATGGGGCGCCTCTGAGTATTATATCTGACCGAGGCTCACAGTTCGTATCACAGTTCTGGAAATCCTTGCACAAGTCCATCGGAACCAAGCTCGACTATAGCACCGCATACCACCCGCAAACGGATGGGCAAACAGAGAGAGTGAACCAGATTCTCGAGGACATGTTACGTGCTTGTGTATTGAGGTACAAGGAAGGATGGGAGAGCTGTCTACCCCACGCCGAGTTCTCATACAACAACAGCTATCAAACAAGCCTCAAGATGTCACCGTTTGAAGCATTGTATGGGAGACCCTGTAGGACCCCACTAATGTGGTCAGAACCAGGTGAGAGGACATTCTTCGGTCCTGCTAAGATTGTGGAAGCAGAAGAAGGTGTTGCCCAAGTAAGAGAGAATTTGAGGATTGCACAGAGTAGGCAAAAGAGCTATGCAGATAGAAGACGTAGAAAGCTTGAGTTCGAGGTTGGGGATTATGTCTACCTCAAGGTATCTCCACTTCGTGGCACTGTCAGATTCCACGTAAAAGGGAAATTGGCACCAAGATATGTTGGGCCATACAAGATCTGCAAAAGGGTTGGAAAGCTTGCTTACAAGCTGGAACTACCGGAGGAATTATCTGGAGTACACCCCGTGTTCCATGTCTCGCAATTAAGGAAGTGTTTGAAGCTTCCCGAGGAGCAAGTTCCTACAGATGCATTAGACCTACAAGACACACTTGAATACAAGGAACATCCGATCAAGATCTTGGCACGGGATACCAAAGAGACGCGAAACAAAACCATTCCGATGTGCAAGGTACAGTGGAGCAATCACACTGAAAGGGAAGCTACGTGGGAGAAGGAATCGGACTTGCAGATTATGTTTCCTTACCTCTTCGATGGGTACGTTAACTCTGAATCTCGAGGTCGAGATCCTAATGAGGGGGGAGGACTGTAACAACCCTAAAAATCCACACAACCTAAAAATCCCAACCAATTAAAATTTTTCATTTATTTATTGTGAAGACCCATTTTCCTTGTGCAAGCATATAGGTTTCATTATGAAATTGGTAAATAAAGGAGTGTAGTTTGCATTTTAATTCCATTCACATAGAATAATAACTTATGCATCACATTTGGGATTTATTGCAATTTATGTTTGTATTTACTCAATAATTAAAATGGGCAATATATGTATATATACACTAAACTGAAAATAAAAAAAGAGAAAGAGAGTTCGGCCAGCAAGCCAGCCCGAGCCCGCCCGACCTTCCTCTCCTCATCTCACCGCGCGCGGCCCACATCGCGGCTCGGCAGCGCACGCGCGCGACCGGCACACACGCGCTCGCGCTCGCGCTCGCTGCCAACCCGGCCCCGCCTGTCAGCCACTCTCGCCTCCACTGTTCTTCTTCCTCACGAAGGCGACGCGCCAGCCGGGGGTGTCGCGCGAATGGCGTGACCCCGGTCCCACAGCCGACAGCATGGCAGAGCCCTGGACCCCGCTGTCCCCCTCCTGTCCCCTCCTTTCTTGGCCGCCAAGCGAACCCGCGCCATCCGGAGCCCTAGATCCACTCGAGCCACGGCCCTTCGATCGGCCGAGCGCAATCGGGACCGTTCGCCATTGGAGACTGGCCAAGCTCGCCTATAAATTGGAGCACCCCGAAGCCTTACCCTCATTTCCCCTCGCCGCCACCGCAGCACAGACCGGCACACCGCACCAAGCCGAGAGAGAGAGCGTAGGAGAAGGGCGGAGCAGGGGAGGAGAAGCTGCCGGAGCGCCGCCGCCGCGGAGCACGCCGGAGCCGGACACGGAGGAGAAGCCGAGCTATGGACGAGGAGCGGCACGGCACTGCGATCGCTCTGCACGGCTCCGACTCGCCACTGCACCGCCATCCTAGCTTCACCGACACCACGGTGAGCCATCGCACGCCATGTCCGAACCTTGCCCTGCTTTTGCCATGGCGTTCCACCCTCGGGACGCGCAGGCACGAGCCTATACCGGCTCGGGAAGATCACCTGCACCATGCACTCACTCGACCAGCCAAAACCCCCGGACTACAAGCTTGCTAGACCGAGAACGCAGCACGACGCGTTCTCGGCGGAGTGCGCTCACCACCGACGCGTTCCGACGCCGAATCACCCGTTCCGAGCAATCCGTCTAGCAACCGTATAGGTTAGAGCGTCGTGGAGCACCGCCACGACCCTCTTGAGCTAGCTACGCGGATCTAAGCGCTAGGGGAAGCCTGAATCGCCTTGGCCGCGTGCGCCGCGACCTTACCGGAGCGCCGCCGCGAGCCGTAGCCAAAAGAAGGTCATGCCGTGGCTAAGTTCGCCACCAGAGTGTTGTATGCCTCTCTGGCCTCACCAATTTGACAAGACCGCATTCGATTGAACCAATACTTGGTCGTAGCCGCGATGCCGCTTTCCGCCGTCGTCGGCGACACGCCGCCGCCACAACCGAGCACCTTGGAAAGCTCGGTAGCCAAAATTGGTAGTTGGTATACCATCGCCTTGGACCCTGGACGCGTATACATCTCCTAGAAGACCTCCTTAGCCCCGCCGGAACCTCACCGTCGCGACGACATCGCCGCCGACAGGTTCCGCCTCGCCGAAATCCGTTCCGAGTACCCCCGGACGCCTCGCGCTGCGAAGAAAGGCCGCCGAGGTTCGCCAAGTCTGCCTCGGCACCGCCGCTAGATAGCCGAGCCCTGTCTTGCCGAAATATGGCCATCGCCGCCCTGTCACCGACCGCCACACCGGAGAGACACCGCCGCCTTGAACAGACGCCCTGGAACCCTGCTCGCACCAAATTTCCGATTCGCCCGAGCCTCCCCAGGAGAGCTCGGGAGAGCAGCCCCTTCGGCGCCCAAATCTCCGATTCGCCCGAGCCTCCCCAGGAGAGCTCGGGAGAGCAGCCCCCTCGGGCGCCCAAATGTCCGATTCGCCCGAGCCTCCCCAGGAGAGCTCGGGAGAGCAGCCCCTTCGGCGCCCAAAATTTCCGATTCGCCCGAGCCTCCGCAGGAGACCTCGGGAGAACGGCACCCTCGGGCACCCAAATTTCCGATTCGCCCGAGCCTCCGCAGAGACCTCGGGAGAACGGCACCCTCGGGCACCCAAATTTCCGATTCGCCCGAGCCTCCGCGAGAGACCTCGGGAGAACGGCACCCTCGGGCGCACCCAATCTCCGATTCGCCCGAGCCTCCCCGGGAGAGCTCGGGATAGCGGCACCCTCGGCGCCCCGAATCTCCGATTCGCCCGAGCCCCGCCGAGCTAAACCGAGCTACACCGAGCTCCGCCGAGATACCCCCAACCACAGCCGAGCTACCACCGACCACCGCCGAGCCACGCCGAGCTACGCCAACTCCGGCAACTCTCTGGGAACCAGCATCGAACACCTGGACGACCATCGGGTCTGTGTTCTGTTGAGGCGTCACATGCCGCACTACTGGACCCGCGCGCCACATCCCGAGCTGCCCCTGATTAACCGACTAGTTTTCCCATTTTCAGAAAATAGGATAATCTTCGGAAATTCATAACTTATTCATACGATGTCCAAAAATTGCGCACCATATATCAAAATTCTCAGGAAAATGAGATCTACAATCTAAGACTATGTTTGAGTGCATTTGGCTCTTTGTTTTATTGGATTTTTCTGAAATACTCTATAGGAGTCGCTGACGCGACTATTTCGTGTTCGATTTCAGAGCCGGAGGAGGATCTGACTAAGGAAGACGACCACGAGTACTTCCAAGAGCTAGGAGACGACTACGAAGGTGCCACGTCCCACCAAATCCTTAGATCCTATTACGCATTGCAAATGACATTGTTGCTATTGCTTTATGATTATGTATGGATTGGTTGCATGGTAGTATATTTGAATTCCCTGCCTTGATAAGACTTTACCCTGCTATCCGCTGTTAGGTTAGCTGCTGCTTAATTTACTGTTACTCTTCCACTACTTTCTACTTGCTATATGCTATGTGGTGGAATTGGGACGGTGTATAACCAATTATAACCACTGGGAGAGAGTGCTGCGTGCGTCTTGGGTGCGTGGTAAGGGTTGATGTCGACCAAGTGGGATGTGAGACGAGCCCATGGGGCAAGTCGTGCCGGGGGTGCAACCTGGGCATCCCCAAGCGAGATACCTGTGGCGGGTAAAGTTGTTGAGGAGGTTCCGGGTGGGATAGCCTTGGTGGTTTGAAGCCCGTGGACGGAGGTGCTGTGATGGCACGGGGAGAGTATCCCCTAAGTGGAGATGCCTGCTTGGTCAAACCTAGGATGGACTAGTTTCAGGTTCATGGGAATCCTTTTCTACTCACTCGCTTCTGATGGGCGGGAGACGGCTGGACTACTTGGTAGGACGGTGCCACTACTGCTAGGTTGAAAGGTGATAAGGGTGGGCGGAGACGGTCGATGGGTTCCCGTTCCGTCCTAGATGCACAGTACCACTGGATGGGCCCGGTACTGTGTCTCCCAGTCTCAGCATAACGGTGTAGGATCCGGAATATCCCAGGGCTGAGTGGTAGGGTGGCATCGACCTAGGCAAGCAAGCACCCGGAATTCTGCCTAGGTGTTTGCGCAACACCTATGATGGCTAATCTTGTGAGTAGTGAAACCTCTGCAGAGTGTACGGTTGATCGATCGATACATATGCCAACCTGTTGGCTATGGACCTTTCCTGTGAAGCTTCTACTAGTGTAGTGAGTGTTCTCTTCTCCCCCTGGATGACATTTTTCCGGCAGTGTACCCGTTGTGGTAGTGTGCCGCTGAGATAGGCCCGAGAGGGAGTTGGGCCTGTCGAATGAGAGCGAGGTGTGTATGTGAGGTGTGGTGATGGGAAAAGGGATGATGGTGTTAACTGGTGATAAAACTTGACTAATTAAACATTGATTACAGCTGCATAGGAAAACCTCAGCCTATAGGTCTGCTTGTATAGCCTTGCATCCACTTTCCACAAAGCAAATGCTGCATAGGTGGGCTCCGTGGCCAGTACAAATCGTACTGATAAATTTGCTGTCAGGTGACGAGAATGAGTACGACTTCGAGGGAGATGATGACGAGGAATAGGGTCACGTGCTACACTCAAGTTGGCCGTGAAGGATGAATCGCTTCCGCATCTTCTAAAGCTTCTCTGAATGTTGATTCCGCCAGTGTGGCGATGTAATAAATGTTTATGTAAGACTTATTTACCGTTGTATGGATCCTGGTGGCAACTGAGATATGGGTAATTTCATGGATTGTTCCAAGCAATCTGTTGAATTACAATTCGAGCCTGTGGATTTCCCTTCGTGGAAATCGAGGTCGTTTCAATCCTTGAGGTTGCTCCGATGTGTGTGTCCACTATCTTATAAACAAGTTTTAACCCCTGCCTATGCTATGCCTACCTATGGATCCAATAAGTGATCATGTTTATACCAAAAGGTAGATGGAATTTATCATGCCCTCCTACGGGGAATTATAAATACGACACCCTTGAATACTCACGGGTTGAAATGCTACAATGATAGTTCTGTGCGCTTGCAGAGTAATCTTATTCCTTATTGAGCTATCGATTGGCGTACCTAAGTACCATTACTTAAGGATTATAATTCTTGTGCACCCCACGGTGCCGTGTCACAGTTTTGCATATCGTAAGTAATGACGGTTAGGAAGGCCAATCCGGCACTTCTAACTGCTATTACCAGACTGCATTACCTAGGCCGGCGCCACTAAGGGCCAAGGATTACCTTTCTGAAGTATTGGTGGTTGGGAATGCCAACAAGCATTTCTAGCGCCGTTGCTGGGGATGGACTTTTAGTCTATCTTTTGTAATAACGTTAAGAAATGCCAACAAGCATTTATGGTGCCGTTGCCGGGGAGGGCAAAAAGAAAATATAAACATCTAGCTTTGGCATAAACTTTGATTACAAAATAAGAATTGGTAGCCATAACTTATGCAGGCTAACTTTGCTGTTTTCTTCCTCTTTTTATTGGAATGAAAACAGGATAGTGTATGAGCGGTTTCAATCTGCCAAAAAACTTCGTTAAAAATCCAGAGGCACTCCTAAGGAAGAGAAGGCCTCGTACCATCTCTTCTTCTGCTACTCAGCCGGCAGACGAACCGGTCACTTTCACATCATCCGCGAGTATTCCACCCCCGCTATTGCCAACGTGCCTGTTGAGCCCACTGCCAATATCAGGAACGAAAACTTTGAACTCCGCACTGGCCTACTCACGATGGTGCAGGTGAACCAGTTTAGTGGTTTGCCAAGTGAGGACGCAAATACGCACCTGCAAAACTTCCTTGAGCTGTGCGAGACCATCATCATCAAAGATGTCGCACAGGACACCATCAAACTCCGGTTGTTTCCCTTCTCCCTTTCGGGGAAGGCGAAGCAATGGTTTTATCAAAGCCAGGAAGCAGTCAACACGTGGGACAAATGTTCCGCGGCGTTCCTCGCTAAATTCTTTCCCATAAGCAAAACAAATGCTCTATGGGGAAAAATATCAAACTTCCAGCAGACTACACTCGAGTCCATTCCCGAGGCTTGGGATAGGCTTCAAGAATACATCCAGGCCTGCCCCCACCACGGGATGGAAGACTGGCTTGTGCTCCAAAATTTCTATGAAGGTCTCACGGCCATGTCTAAGGGGCACATAGATGCCGCTGCTGGAGGCGCATTCCTCTCCCTCACTATCGAGAAAGCTACGGTGTTAATCGAGAAGATGGTGGCCAATCAAAGCTAGGGAGAGGGAAGCAAAACACAAAAAGGCATGCACACCATGAAGGAGATGGATCTGCTTGCCGCAAAAATAGAATTAATAATGAAGAAACTTGAAGGACGTGCCACCGATCCTACCACCGGCACTGTCTAGGCCATGGACTCACACATGACGTGTGAAGTCTGTGGAGATGTTGGCCATTCAGGGAACAACTGTCCCGAAACCCATGAAGAAGCTTCCTATGTTAACAATGGGTTTCACCAACATCAGCAAACAGGTAATGGGTGGAGCAACCAGAATCGCCCCCAAGGTAATTCTTCCAATTTTAATTCGAATTTGAATTCCTCCCAACCTTCATTAAAAGATCTTATTATAGGACAAGCTAAAATAAATGAAAATCTTACAAACAAGCTTTCTCGTAATGATAAAATGTTTGAAACTATAAATACTAAGCTTGATAGCCTGTCCTCATCTGTTAAAAATCAAGTAAATTTTAATAAAAAAATTGAAATTCAAATCGCCCAACTTGCCTCTGCTGCAAAATCTGCCATTTAAATTTCTAGTTCTGTTGAGAATATAAATTTGGTGACCACGAGAGGGGGTAAGACCACTCGTGATCCTCCACATCCTAACCAAAGAACAGGCAAAACACCAAGACAATAAGAGGAAGTACCGGTTGGCTCGGCACAACCACATGAAGAATCAATGGAAGAAGAGCCGACACCGGAGGGCTATGGGGACACCACAATGTTGCCTTTTCCCACAAGGATGAGAAGAAAGAAGAAGGCCGGAGATGAACAGTTTCTCCGATTCGTGGAGATGGTCGAGAAGACACACGTCAGCGTTCCGCTGATGGATGTCTTGCACATACCATCATACGCTAAGTTCATCAAAGATATCATTAACAACAAGCGACCATTACCGTCCTCGGAAATTGTCATGCTGACGGAAGAGTGTAGCGCAGCTATATTCAATCATCTACCTGAGAAGAAACAAGACCCTGAGTGCCCCACAATCACATGCTCTATAGGCACCTAGCAATTTGATCACGCCTTATGCGATCTTGGGGCGAGTGTGAGCGTAATGCCAAAATCAGTCTTTGATAGACTGAATTTCACCAATTTGGAGCCTACCAACATGACACTTCAGTTGGTCGACTCCTCAATTCGGTACCCAGTAGGGATTGCACAAGACATCCCTGTAAAAATTAGAGGGTATTATGTTTTGGTGGAATTTGTGGTGCTCAACATGGAACTCACCAAAGAAACACCACTCATCCTCGGAAGGCCATTCTTGAGCACAGCGGGAGCACAAATTGATGTTGGAGCTGGAGAAATCCGCTTCAATATCAATGGACAAGAAGACAAGTTCGAGTTCAGGCCTCGCCATCGAGAAGAATGCAACATGATACGCATTCGATATGGGCCGAATCCCCAAGGCATAAAGGAGGTAGAGATTCAGCCTCAGCTTTTGAAAAATATATTAAAAATCTCAAAAGAATCAAAGAAAAAGCCAGAGCCAAAAGAAAAGGTGGCTCCCAAACAAAATATAAAGGAGCAGAAAAATAAAATGGCTCCTAAAAAGAGGGAAGAAATCCCCAAGCCTTCACCAAAGAAGACGGTGTGAAAACCCAAGGTAAAAATTGAAAATACTACCACACCGCCCAAAACTACTCGCAAAGTATGGAGGCCCAAGCAAGCGCAGCCGTCTACCTCTCCCAAGATGGATGCACCATCATCAAGAATACAATGGAGGGAGAAAAGTCCTGCTTAGCGGACTTAAAAAGCTGAGCCCTTACCGAAGGTAAATCGGTAAGTTATCCGTAATATTTACCTTAAATATTTCAAAATTTCTTTTCAATAAATGCTTAATTGATTCCTCTAATAAAATAAAATTAATAATAATAATAAAAATATATATATAAAATAATATTTCAAACTAAATATATGAATGCTTGATGATAATGTTGCATTTATGTTTTGCTAAAATAAACCTATGTTTAAACATAAATCTTTGAGATCATAGGGATATTCCTTCATAAATGCATGATAGTGTGATCTTAAACAAATTTTCAAAAATTTCAATCAAATCCATTATCATATCATACACATGATCATACTAATCTACTTCGCATCAAGCCTGATCGTAACTGGGATAAGATTCTGCATAGTCAGCTTAACACATGGCCAAAAGACAGAGGCTGGCAGGCGGGCCCAGGGGACCAACCGCCCCCAGGACCGACCGCCCCCCTGTCCATGCCAATCCGTTCCAATCTTTTTCGTACCTCACTTTGATCACCTCATCATCACGTCCCTGGTTACGATCAAGTTGCTTCCTTGCCAAAGACCTTGATAGCACTTATTTAAACCTCTAAAGGTCTCTTTTTCCTTACACCAACCTTGTTCTTCTCCCTCTAGCAATGCTTGCTTAGCTCTCTCATCTTTTAGTGTCAACCATGTCTAGCTATGCTCTCTCGCTGATCAACGCTCCAAAGGCCATAGCAAACCTAGACATAGCACCCTCTCAAGAGAGTTCTTTAGCAAGGGAAGAAGCCCGTGTTGTGAAGGAAAAGCCTCTAGCGATCTTGCCAGCACGCTCTCATGCACCCAAAGGTGGCGCCAAGAAGAAATCCGCTGCTGCCCATCCTACCAGCACTCTAGGCCTCAAGAGAAAAACACCTAGCGGTAGTAGGCCTAGCAAGCGCGTTGAAGATAAGTCTGCTAGCAAGCCCGCATTTTCGGCCAAGGAAGAAGAATCATCTAGCACCCTTCCTAAAATTAGGAGGCACCTACCTCGGCCTCCTATCAAACGTCGTGCAGGGTAGTACGAAAGCAGTGAAGATGAAGACGACTCTAAGAGCCTCACCGACCTTAGAGCTAAACATACTAGCTTGCGTACTCTTCTAAGGGCTTTAGAAGAAGACTTAGAAACCAAGAATACAGAGATTAAAAACCTTAGCGACGACATCAATAGCTTCCGCTTCAAGTCCAATTCCAAGCTAAGGAAAGTCGCTAAAGCCCTAGGTGTCGAGCATCATCTTGAGTATCTTTAGGCTGCACCTGCTGCACGAATAATTAGGCACACATTTCACTTTCATGTTCTTTTAAATTTTACTGTCAATGTAAATGTGCCTATTTGAGTTCATCAATAAAATAAGGTTTTATGTTGAGCACTTGTTCTCCCTATATATGTATTTTGTGACTAATCAAGACAGGGAAGAAAACAAGTGTGGGGGAGGATTCTTCAAGACGATTGCACAATAAAAATCAAAATTCGGTTCGTGCAACCCTTACCCTTCTCTCATTTTAAAAAGCTTTGAAGATAAAATTTAAAATGATGTTTCCTACATACTCCATTAATCATGTCTTCCTACATTCGAAATGTTTGCATACTTTTTATTCCCTGCTAAAATTCCTACAGATTTATGAACACTGTTTAGGGACCCCATTTCGATCTAAGTAATTGACGGATGAGATATAGTAGGATGTCATGATACTTGCTCGTTCTTGCAAAAGTACTTGGGATTTATCTTACAAAAACAAAAACTCAATAGCATGCTCCTTGAATGATTGACAAATACCTACCAAGGCCATATATGATTCTATTTGATGAAACCTTCTACATATGCCGCTTATTCTGTGTTGAGTTTGGTCAAATTCCTGACCGCTGTTGAGAGATGTTTCATATTCCCAAGATCAGATTTCACTTGTACCCACCAAATAAAGCCAATTCTCACCTTGAGAGTTGAGCAAAACATGCACTTCATCCATCCACCAAATAAAAGTGTCGGTTCTCATCCTAAGAACCGTGCATCCCTTCTACAAAATTTTACTCCATTCATCTACCATCATAATATCTCCTTAAGTTTTTCATATGCCAATAAAAGATATGAGGCTATGATATAAAAAAAGAGAGAGATCATGCCAAGGGCATAAGAAAATAATGGGAAAGAAAAGGTTTAAATACCCGTTCAAAAATATATATATATATATAAAGATCCTATGGCCCATATCTTCTTAAAGTTTTATCCAAGGAGAATCATGATGCATGGAGTACCAAAAAGATTTAGAATTAGGTTTCCACTTTCATACTCTCCACACACATGCACATTCTGATCTAAGAGTATGACGCACTCCCTCCGATATGGTCTGGGGTTTGACTCGACAACATATGCAGGGTAAGTGTGCCTCATCATTTCTCATTCCTACCTAAAACTCCAAATAAGCCTTCTTAGAGGTAGGATGATCAAAGTGAAGGCATCACCTTTTCATGCCTTGGTGAGGAACCACTTACAAAAATGAGCGACTTGAGAGAATCATTCAAGAAACATAGGCTATCTTTATGTTTTCAAAATCTTGCAAAAGCCCAAGCATCTACGCAAGGACAAGAGTAAGAAGATTTGATTCCAAGCTATTCCATTTTTTAATTACTCAAGGTGAATTGGTAGACACTTTGAGGTTCATAAATCCAGGTGAAGCTTAGAATATCCTATATGCAGATTCTTTTGACAAGGAAGATGAACCCATTTGGTCCTTCGCACTTTACTCGAGGACGAGTAAAGGACCAAGTGTGGGGGAGTTGTTGGCAGTCCTTAACAACATAAATATGACATCATTTCAATACTAAAACAAATAGAGAATAGGGATTTATCTAACCTTTCCACGAGTTTTGTTGTGCACCTAACTTACAGAGATAGCACGTGGAAATGCATCAAAATATCAAGGAAAGCGCACTTCCAGGAAACGCATTCAGAAAGGCGCAAATCAAGAATAAAAGAGAAAAGCCCATCAAAGCATCCAACGGGATCCATCCGTAACCGCGGGGGAGGCCCAGGCCCAGAAAGCAACCGACCACCCGAAGGCGGTGGCCAGTTGCCGCCTCCCAGGGACCGACCGCCCCCGGGGGCGGCCGCCTCCCAGATGGCACTTCCCGGGCCTAGTTTTCAGCCACAAGCTCAAGGTGGTTCCCTGAAGGCGGTTTCACCTCCTACCATACTTAGAACGCCCAAACCGCCCTTGATCAACTATAAATAGATGTGCTTCAACCCCTCCAAAATACACACCAACATTTGGAGAACTACACCTCACATTTCTTACTTGTTCTCTAGTTTAGTAGTAGTAGAGCAAGGCAAAGCTATCAAGGAGTGCTTGTCTCCTTGGAGGAATCAAGAACATCTTGGTATGAATACACATCGGTTCTCCTCTATGAGCAAGCTCTTATCCTATTTATATAGCAATGCATCTGAATTAGAGTATAGTCTTGTCCATATTATAATCAAAACATATAAACTAGTCCATAGTCTATGTGTTATGTTCTTGATATGTTCATCAAAGTTCTTCATCGTTCATCAAATTAGTATGAATAGAGGAAGAACTAAGGATGGGATAATAGTTTGTTGTGCTGTCATGGTTGCTCCTAGCCGAGCCTGTCAATCTGAAGGGTTGGGGTCCCAGGGGGCTAGGAGTTGTTTCCAATTACACGGGCGTGGTGCTCGGGTATGCGGGAATCAGCGGATATGTCGGTACCCCATGGGCAGAGGGGTAGGTGGGCAGGTGGTGACAGCCCTGTCCATCCCTAGCATTCCCCCACGTTCGGGTATTGAGTAGGAGTTCGTAAAGTCTCTATCGGCTGGCAGACCAGCTGTGGGGATCTCCCTATCATCCCAGACTTAGTCTTGATCCTAGTCTATTCGTTGCATAGCTGTATATGACCAATGCCTGCTCTCGTAGTTATTCTTTATTCTTTATTTTATCTTTTATCCTTGAGGTTGTTCCGACGTGTGTGTCCACTATCTTATAAACATGTTTTAACCCCTGCCTATGCTATGCCTACCTATGCATCCAATAAAAGATCATGTTTATACCAAAAGCTAGATGGAATTTATCATGCCCTCCTACGGGAAATTATAAATACGACACCCTTGAATACTCACGGGTTGAAATGCTACAATGATAGTTCTGTGCACTTGCAGAGTAATCTTATTCCTTATTGAGCTATCGATTGGCGTACCTAAGTACCATTACTTAAGGATTGTAATTCTTGTGCACCCCACGGTGCCGTGTCACAGTTTTGCATATCGTAAGTAATGACGGTTAGGAAGGCCAATCCGGCACTTCTAACTGCTATTACCAGATTGCATTACCTAGGCCGGCGCCACTAAGGGCCAAGCATTACCTTTCTAAAGTAATGGTGGTTGGGAATGCCAACAAGCATTTCTAGTGCCGTTGCCGGGGATGGACTTTTAGTCTATCTTTTGTAATGACGTTAAGAAATGCCAACATTCATTGTTTAAGATGGGCTTTCTTCTTTTCTTGGTTTGTGCCTTCTCTGAATACGCTTCCTGGAAGTGCGCTTTCTTGTGGATTTTACGCATTTCCACGTGTCAAACCTGCATGTTATATACACAACAAAACTCGTGGAAAGATTAGATAAAAGCCCTACCTTCTATTTGTTTTAGTATTAAAATGATGTTGTATTTTTAGTTGCTAAGGACCGCCAACAACTCCCCCACACTTGGTCCTTTGCTCGTCCTCGAGTAAAGTGCTAAGGACCAAATGGGTTCGTCTTCCTTGTCAAAAGAATCTGCATACAGGATATTCCAAGCTTCACCTGGATTTATGAACTTCAAAGTATCTACCGAATCACCTTTAGTAATTGAAAAATGGAATAGCTTGGAATTAAATCCTCTCACTCTTGTCCTTGCGTAGAGACTTGGGTTTTTGTAAGATTTTGAAAAATATAAAGATAGTTGTGTTCCTTGAATGATTCTCTCAAGTCACTCATTTTGTAAGTGGTTCCTCACCAAGGCATGAAAAGGTGATGCCTTCACTTTGATCATCCTACCTCTAATAAGGCTTATCTGGAGTTTTAGGTAGGAATGAGAAATGATGAGGCACACTTTCCCTGCATATGTTGTCAAGTCAAAACGCAGACCATACCGGAGGGAGTGTGCCATACTCTTAGATCAGAATGTGCATGTGTGTGGAAAGTATGAAGGTAGAAACCTAGTTCTAAATCTTTTTGGTACTCCATGCATCATGATTCTCCTTGGATAACACTTAGGAAGATATGGGCTATAAGATCTTTATATATATTTTATATATATATATTTTTTGAACGGGTATTTAAACTTTTTCTTTCCTGTTATTTTCTTATGCCTCTTGGCATGATCTTTTATATTTTTTTTAACATAGCCCCATATCTTTTATTGGCATATGAAAAACTGAATAAGGAGATATCATGGTGGTAGATGAATGGAGTAAAATTTTGTAGAAAAAATGCACGGTTCTTAGGATGAGAACCAACACCTTTTTTATTTGGTGGATGGATGAAGTGCATGTTTTGCGCAACTCTCAGGGTGAGAATTGGCTTTATTTGGTGGGTGCAAGTGAATTCTGATCTTGGGAGCATGAAATATCTCTCAACAGCGGTCAGAAATTTGACCAAACTCAACACAAAATAAGTGGCATATGTAGAAGGTTTCGTCAAATAGAATCATATATGGCCTTGGTAGGTGTTTATCAATCATTCAAGGAGCGTGCTATTGAGTTTTTGTTTTTTATAAGATAAATCCCAAGTACTTTGCAAGAATGAGCAAGCATCTTGTCATCCTACTATATCTCATTCGTCAATTACTTAGATAGAAATGGGGTCCCTAAACAGTGTTCATAAATCTGTAGGAATTTTAGCAGGGAATAAAAAGTATGCAAATATCTCGAATGTAGGAAGACAAGTTTTGATGGAGTATGAAGGAGACATCATTTTATCTTAAAACTTTTCAGAATGAGAGGGAAAAATAGTTGCACAAATCGAATTTTGATTTTTGTTATTGTGCAATTGTCTTGAAGAGTCCTCCCCCACACTTGTTTTCTTTCCTGTCTTGGTTAGTCACAATATATATGTGGCGAAAACAAGTGCTCAACATAAAAACTTTATTTCATTGATAAACTCGAATAGGCACATTCACATGGATAGTAAATGATTGTGAAAAAGAGAAGTGCCTAATTATTCGTGCAGCAGGTGCATTCTAAAGATACTCAAGATGATGATCAACACCTAGGGCTTTAGCGACTTTCCTTAGCATAAGATTGATCTTGAAGCGGAAACTATTAACGCCATCGCTAAGGTCCCTAATCTCTGTGTTCTTGGTCTCTATGTCGTCTTCTAAAGTCCTAAGGAAAGCGCGCAAGCTAGCATGTTTGGCTATGAGGTCATTGATGATACTAGATTCGTCTTCATCGTCACTACTTTCGTACTGTCCTGCACGTCGCTTGATGGATGGCTGTGGTAAATGCCTCCTAATTCTAGGAAAGGTACTAGCGGAAGCTGCCTTTTTGGCTAAAAGTGTAGGCTTGCTAGCCAACTTTTCACCAATATGCATGCTAGTCCCACTACCGCTAGAAGTCTTCCTCTTGAGGCCTAGAAAACTGGTAGGATGGGTAGCAGCGGTCTTCTTGGCGCCACCTTCGGATGCATGAGAGTGTGCTGGCAGGATCGCTAAGAACTTCTCCTTCACAACATGAGCTTCTTCCCTTACTAATGGACTCTCTTGGTAAGGTGCTATGTCTAGGTTTGCTATGGCCTTTCGAGCGTTTATCAGCGAGAGGGCGTAGCTAGACATGGTCGGCACTTCAAGATGGGAGAGCTTAGCAAGCTTCGAAAAAGGGAGAAGGGTAAAGTTGGTGTGAGGAAAAGAGAGACCTAAAGGGGTTTAAATAGGTGCTACCGAGGTTTCTAGCAAGGAAGTAACTTGATCGTAACCATAAACGTGATGCTGGAGGGATCAGAGAGGGATACAAAAAAGTTTGGCACGGATTGGGCCAGCTAGGGGGGCGGTCGGTCACGGGGGCGATCGGTCCCCTGGTCCACCAGCCAGCCTCTGCTTTTTGGCCAGGTGCCATGCTGACTGTGTAGATCTCTATCTTGATTACGATCAAGTTTGATGCGCAGTGAATCAGAGTGATAGTGTGTGATTGAGTGTGGGAAATGATTGATACTTATGAAAATATGTTTTAAGATCACACTATCATGCATTTATGAAGGAATATTCCTATGATCTCAAGGATTCATGTTTATGAAAGGAAAGAATCATAGGGTTATTTTAGTCAAAACATAAATGCAATACTAGCATCAAGGCATGCATATATTTATTATAAAAGTTTAAAATAGATAAATATTTATTTATTTATTATTATTATTTTTAGAATAAAGAGATTACTTAGGCATTTATTGAAAGATTTGTTAAATTTTTATTTAAAGTAAAAATTAAAGGTAACTTACCGATTTACCTTCGGCAAGGGCTCAGTCTTTTAAGTCCGTTGAGCAGGACTTTTCTCCCTTCATTTCTTGCTTGATGATGGTACATACGTCTGGGGAGAAGTAGACGGTTGCACCTGCTTGGGCCTCCATACCTTCTGAGTGGTTTTGAGCAGTGTGGTAGTATTTTCGACTTTTGCTTTGGGTTTCCACACCGACTTCTTTTGTGAAGGCTTAGGGATTTCTTCCCTCTTTTTAGGAGCCATTTTGTTTTTCTGCTCCTTATTTATATTTCTTTTAGGGGCCGCCTTTACTTTTGGCTCCGGCTTTTTCTTTAACTCGTTTGAGATTTTTGATAGATTTTTCAAGAGCTGAGGCTGAATCTCTACCTCCTTATTGCCTTGGGGGTTCGGCCCATATTGGATACGTATCATGTTGCATTCTTCCTGACGGCGAGGCCTGAATTCGAACTTTTCTTCTTGTCCATTGATATTGAAGCGGATTTCTCCAGCGCCAACATCAATTTGTGCTCCGGCCGTGCTTAGGAATGGTCTCCCAAGGATAAGTGGTGTTTCTTTGGTAAACTCCATGTTGAGCACCACAAAATCCACTGGGACATAATACTCTCTGATTTTGACAGGGATATCTTGTGCTATCCCTGCTGGGTACCGAATTAAGGAGTCAGCCAACTGGAGTGTCATGTTGGTGGGCTCCAAGTTGGTGAAATTCAGTCTATCAAAGACTGATTTTGGCATGACGCTTACGCTCGCCCCAAGATCGCATAAGGCGTGGTTAAATTGCTGGGTGCCAATGGAGCATGTGATCGTGGGGCACCCAGGGTCTTGTTTCTTTTCGGGTAGATGATTGAGTATAGCTGCGCTACACTCTTCCGTCAGCTTGATAACTTCTGTGGACGGCAATGGTCGCTTGTTGTTGATGATGTCCTTGATGAATTTGGCGTAGGACGGTATGTGCAAGACATCCATTAGCGGGACGCTGACGTGTGTCTTCTTGACCATTTCCACGAATCGGAGGAACTTCTCATCTCCGGCCTTCTTCTTCCTCCTTATTCTTGTGGGGAAAGGTAGCATCGTGGTGTCCACATAGCCTTCCGGTGTCGGTTCTTCTTCCGCGGATTCTTCTTGTGGTTCCGACTGTACCGGTACTTCCTCTTGCTGTCTGGGTGCCATGCCTGTTCTATGGTTAGGGTGTGGTGGATCACGAGTGGTCTTACCCCCTCTCGTGGTCACCGAGTTTATATTTTCAACAGTCCTATTAGGTTGTATGGCAGATTTAGCAGCAGAGGCAAGCTGGACGATCTGAGTTTCTATTCTTTTATTAAAACTTACTTGATTTTTAACAGATAAGGACAGGCTATCAAGCTTAGTATTTATAGTTTCAAACATTTTATCATTGAGAGAAAGCTTATTTGTAAGGTTTTCATTTATTTTAGCTTGTCCTATAATAAGATCTTTTAATGAAGGTTGGGAGGAATTGAAATTTGAATTAAAATTGGAAGAATTACCTTGGGGGTGATTCTGACTGTTCCACCCGTTACCTGTTTGTTGATGCTGGCGAAACCTGTTGTTAACGTATGAAGCTTCTTCATGGGTTTCGGGACAGTTGTTCCCCGAATGGCCAACATCTCCACAGACTTCACACGTCATGTGTGAGTCCATGGCCTGGACGGTGCCGGTGGTAGGATCGGTGGCATGTCCCTCAAGTTTCTTCATTAGTAACTCTATTTTTGCGGCAAGCAGATCCATCTCCTTCACGGTGTGCATGCCTTTTTGTGTTTAGCGTTCTTCTCCCCAGCTTTGGTTGGCCACCATCTTCTCAATCAATGTCGTGGCATTCTCGATGGTGAGGGAAAGGAACGCGCCTCCAGCAGCGGCATCTACGTGCCCTTTAGACATGGCCATGAGGCCTTCATAGAAATTTTGGAGCACGAGCCATTCTTCCATCCCGTGGTGGGGACAGGCCCGGATGTACTCCTGGAGCCTTTCCCAAGCCTCAGGAATGGACTCCAGTGATGTTTGCTAGGAGTTAGATATCTTCCCCCGTAGAGCATTCATTTTGCTCATGGGGAAAAACTTTGCGAGGAACACCACAGAACATTTATCCCACGTGTTGACTGCTTCCTTAGCTCGGTAGAACCATTGCTTCGCCTTCCCCGAGAGGGAGAAGGGAAACAAGCGGAGCCTGACGTTGTCTTGTGCGACATCTTTAATGATGATGGTCTCGCACAGCTCAAGGAAGTCTTGCAGGTGTGCGTTTGCGTCCTCACTTGGCAAACCACAGAACTGGTTCACCTGCACCATCATGAGTAGGCCAGTGCGGAGCTCAAAGTTTCCATTCCCGACATTGACAGCGGGCCCAACGGGCACGTTGGCAATAGCGGGGGTGGAATACTCGCGGAGTGACTTGGCCATGGTGGTAGTAGCGGATGGTGCGGAAGTGACCGGTTCGTTTGCCGGCTGAGTAGCAGAAGAAGAGATGGTATGAGGCCTTCTCTTCCTTAAGAGTGCCTCTGGATTTTTAACGAAGTTTTCTGGCAGATTGAAACCGCTCATACACTATTCCAATAAAAAGAGGAAGAAAACAGCAAAGTTAGCCTGCATAAGCTATGGCTACCAATGCTTATTTTGTAATCAAAGTTTTATGCCAAAGCTAGATGTTTATATTTTCTTTTTTTGCCCTCCACGGCAACGGCGCCAGAAATGCTTGTTGGCATTTCTTAACGTCGTTACAAAAGATAGACTAAAGGTCCATCCCCGGCAACGGCGCCAGAAATGCTTGTTAGCATTTCTTAACGTCGTTACAAAAGATAGACTAAAGGTCCATCCCTGGCAACGGCGCCAGAAATGCTTGTTGGCGTTTCTTAGCATCACTACTAAAGATAGACTATAAGTCTGTCCTTAATAATAATACTAGAAATGAAAGTTGACATCCCTAACCACCTTTACTTCAGAAAGGTAACCCTTGGCCCTTAAAGGCGCCGGCCTAGGTAATGCAGTCTGGTAATAGCAGTTAGAAGTGCCGGATTGGCCTTCCTAACCGTCATTACTTACAATATGCAAAACTGTGACACGGCGCCATAGGGTGCACAAGAATTACGATCCTTAAGTAATGGTACTTAGGTACGCCAATCGATAGCTCAGTAAGAAATAAGATTACTCTGCAAGCGTACAGAACTATCATTGTAGCATTTCAACCCGTCAGTATTCAAGGGTGTCGTATTTATAATTTCCCGAAGGAGGGCATGATGAATTTCATCTAGCTTTGGTATAAACATGTGTTAACACCAAATTTTGGACTGGGAGCCGATAGCCGATACCAGAGGAAGATAGCCGATCTCGGAAGCAGATTCCGTCCAGCGGAAGGAAGGAAAAAGCCGATTGCACGGTGAATCGGTTATCGGGGCAAGGTGACAGGAGGCGCGCAGCGTCAGTATTGATGACGTCATCCAGAGTCCGCGCCGCCAAGGTGCGATCACGATCGGAGTCCATTATGGAAAGGGAAGGTTGGACTCCAAGTTACCTTAGATGTAGGATAGTTTGTTAGTTTCCTTATCTATTGATAAGTTGTAATTCGACTAGGACTCTATCTTCTTACGCTCAGGGTATAAATATAAGCCCTCAGCCATTGATATCAAAAACACAACATGAATACAACACAACTTTCGGCTCCGGCCAACAAACCCTAGAGTCAGTCGAGTCCGGCGAGTTACTTCATCCAGGCTGGGTGTCATCCGGTGGACGCAGGCTTGCTTGTAAGTATCGTCAACCCCCTGTTAAACTATGTCCTTTTAGCGTCATCCGGTGGACGCGGAAGCATGGCATACCAGGGTCCTTGCTAAGCTCTGTTTCTTTGGCGTCATCCGGTGGACGCGGGAAGCATAGTGAGTCAAGGATGATTCACGCTGGATTTACTCGATCAATCTGTGTTAATCGTCATCCGGTGGACGAGATGCAGATTAGGACGGTTTTCACGTGCGGATTAATTATCGATTCGTGTTTGTTTGCTTGATTAATCTACTAGTTAATGTCATCCGGTAGACAGGCTATAGATTGAGATAGTTTGCATGCATGGATTAGTTATCGGCTCTAGCTAAATATGGCAATTTAGTTAGATTCATTAAGTTATCAAGATGTTATTTGTTGTTTATTGTTTATTTATCTGTATAACATCTCTTTGCCCGATCAAGATTGCATAGTATTGGCCTCAGATCTTCATGAGAGAATGTTCATTATATTCCGTCCATGTTTATGCTTTGTTATGATATTTATTCGATTCGACCAGTATTATCGCAATCTTGTTCGTACGTGATGAGAGAGCTTAGCAAAAGTCGATCTGAATGAATATAGAGCTGCCGGCCTTCTAGACCAGCTTCATATTCCTTTAGATCTACTTGTGGTTACTTTCGAGAATAAATCTAAATTGGTATAAAGCCGCAGGCCTTCTATACCAGCTTCGTGTCAGTTTCAGATTTATACTTGGGACTAGTCACCGCTAAGTTTTCTGCTTCACGGACCCTGGATCGGCTAGTTAGTGTGACAGAACCTCCCGAATTACCATGGCCCACGTGCACCTGCCGTAGTCCAACGACCTCCGACTGCTATGCACGGGAGACTGATAACTCCGGAAGCCCTGTCGGGTGCTCTTGCGAACACCGTAATGTCCCATCGAGGATCATTTCACGGAACGGAAACCAACCATCTTATTACATTCATTCATTGAGTTCAAAATACATCAGAGTAAAAAGCGGAAGAGAATAATTATAGTTTACAAATTCCAGTGATAGTCTTTACAGAAACTCTTGTCGATAGAGACAAGATAAGGTAGCTCTTACACTTATAAATAATATAGATGACATCTTGCCCAAGAAAGTGCTGATAAGCACATGTCATCTACTGCATATCGCATCTCCTCAGGCGCCACTAGCTTGGCGATAGTCAAACCTGTACAGCTCCTATCTTTAACCTGCAACAGGGGGTTAACAAACCCTGAGTACATGGGGTACTCCGTAAGACTTACCCGACCAAAAATTAGGGAGAAGACTCAGGAATACAGGCTGAGGGGAATCAAGGTTAGGCTTTAGCAAGAATCAAAGAGTTTTGCCGAAAAGCTCTCTAAATCAGCTTAACATTTAATCTCAAAGCTAGATTGTTTCATTCAGTTATCTCGTCATCAATTCCCTTTCCCTTTCCCACCTTTACCTAGTTCCGAACCACTCTTCGCTGTAAGTCGAAGGATCAAGTCTCCATTGACCGAGGAGCAACGACAATTCGAATCGATTAAGTACCCAGCTGGGGATCCCTATCCACACTGCATATGTAGCACTTAAGCTTGCATATGCCAACCCCGCCTACCACGGCTTTTCCAAAACTTGAACCGGTCCTGCGCCACCCGAGAGCACAGTACTCCTCTCCTCTCCAGGCACGCCGACCACGAGGGTACACGCTACTCTCGCCATCTCTCCACTCCCAGTGCGTGGTTGTCGGTTCAAGTAGAGGAGCGACCGGAGTCAGAGGCTTTCCGTAGTATGTGGCTAGTTGCAAAGTCTTGATCCAGCAGGCCGACAACGAATGGTCCCTAATGGATTCCATTTCGTTTTCTTAATAGACAGTCAGAGACAGTACATTGAGATTCCTTTCTCAATGCAAGTCTACTGCCCTGTCAAACAATTATAATAGTTCATAATAGTATACCCAAAGCATACAAAATGTCTTTTTCAAAAAAGCTTAACTATTAAGCAAGGCTAAGCATTTTATAAACATTTTCCTTTAAATCAGGTTTCAAGGATAATATATCAAGGCAGGTAAATGCAGCAAGTAGGTGACAATCAACTCCTATCAACCTAATGCAGCAATTTAACTCAAGGTGATAAAGATTTATAAAACACAAGGAGGGGCTAATGCACCAGGGCTTGCCTGTTGCCTTGGAGCAGATACAACTCTGAAGTCAATTACCGAGGAAGTTCCGCGTTTACGGAGTGAAGACCAACTCGGGATTTGCTTCAGATACGAATATCCCGCGTTCACTACACGAAATATTAATGCATGATGAAATGCATGGCATGATGCATAATGGAAACATACAAATACATTACATTAAATATTCAAAGAAAGTTAAATACTACTTTCCTCTGTGATAAAGTTACAAGCCAACAAGACTAGCTTGTTGTCCAACAACTTGGGTTAGCGGTCTATGGGTACCTATATGGAATTCTATGCACGACTTAGGGTACGGAAAGGTTCCAAAAGAAGTCGTTCTATTTGGATGTTTTTACCCATGAAGTTGCATCTTAAAGAAACAACCTCATGACACTACAGGTCAGGATAACCTGTAATTAAGGGTTACTTTGTTTTGGTAAACCTCAAGGTAATTACCAACTAGCAATAAGGGTCATTAAGTTCTTATTAAGATTCTATTATCATGGTGGTTATTATCTCACCTAATCATTTTATTAACTATTATTAACCACCACATAACAATAATAAATTATTGTACTAAATAAGTTGCCAAGGATTATTTAAAGTGTTAACAATCCCTAGCCTTCACTCAATCCAAAAACCACAAGGCACAATACATTTCATATATTAAGAAAGAAAATAAATAAATTTATTTAACTACTCAGCCTCTACTGTTGGACCGGCCCGAACGACCAACACGGTCCAGATTGGCTCCCTTAGCACTCCCAATACAAATGGCCCGGTCCAATCCGGCTCCAGCCCGCTCTGGCCAAGCCAGAGGGGTGAAGCCATGGCCACCGGCCGGACAGGCCAAGCTCGGCCATGGCCACAAGCGGCCGGAGGTGGCCGAGAGGGTGACAACGGGTCGCAAAGCTCCCAGACCCCTAACTAAGCTCATGGTAATCTCAGTTCCCTGATTCGATGATCCGGAATAAACCCTAAGCCATTAATACTAAACACCATTTTAATTATTAATTAATTAGGGATAAATTACAAAACAATTAAAATCTATTCAAATGAGCTACAGATTTTTGTGGAGGTAGCTCACAGCAAATAACAGCTATTACAAAAATTTCATAATTTTTGGATCAATATTTGGAGCTATAAAAATCAGGGAAATGTCATTTATTAATTAAAATATATATTTTTATAATCTACAGAAAATACTCAAAATGCCTGTATAATATTTTTCATAAATACTACACCACACAAAGAATCTACCACATTTACTGCATAATTTTTGGAGCTGTATAAATATCTATACAAAATAAATAAAACTGAGCACTATTCCTTTAATCCGAAAATGAAAAATCAATTTGCCAGCTCCACTGGACCGGCCCACTTCGGCCCAGCCAGGCCCAGCGTGCCTCATCTTCTTCCTCCATCCGTTGACGGGCTAAAGCAGGCAGGGGCATGCGCGTGCGCGCGCGGCGGCCGTAGCCGCGGCGGCTTCACCGGCGATGGTCTCACCAGCGATGGGGTCAGCACCTACACGTTCTCCACAAGCTCGCGAACCTATTTGGTGTGTCGAACAGACGGATTGGGGACCGGAGCAGAGCCAACCGTGGCCATGGCGGCATGGCCGGCGCTCTGCACGGCGGCGCAGGATGCTCCGGCCGTCTCCGATCGGTAGAGCTCAAACAGTCGGCACTCAGTGCATCAGCGTCTCACCTCAAGACTCGTGCTCGCACTGGTTGAGTCGGGAACGGCGCAGACGCGACCGGTTGACGCGGTCCGCGGCCTCGGCGGCGAACTCCGATGGCGAACCTCCGTTCCGGTAACTGCGGTGCCCCAAAGAAGAGACGACCGAATCCGTGAGCATCACAAGGATTCGGCGAAGCATGGACAAATCATAGACGGAGCAAAAAAAATCACCACAACAGCCTGGCCGCGTCGCGCAGGGGACGGCGGCGCTCCCGCCGGAAACCGAGAAGACGACCGGCCTCCAACCGATTTCGGCAACGATAGAACGTGTGGGTGGGCTCTATGGACGCGTAGGAAGGTGATAAAGCTTCGTGTGTACTCAATTTGGCAGGTTAGCAAATGGAGAGAGCGAATTCGGAGCTTGAGCAGAGAGCTCGCCGACGACGACGAAAACGAAAAAAAAGAGCGAGTAGTACTCCATTTCTGGACTTAGGGGAAACCGACCTCGGGGTCTCGACACGTCGAAGCGAGGTTCGCCACGTCGCCCAGAGCAGCGCCACGCGCGCAGCTGCGTGCCCTCGCACGGAAAAGCGGCGGCGGTGACGCAGACCCTGCGTGTCGAGCTGCCCCCACTCGGGTTACTGTAGCAGTCATAATCTGGATTTCGAATTTATGAAATTACTTCTGATTTTACTATATAACTTGAAAAATGGTCAAAATAAGAATTGTGTAAAATAATATTCTAGACAACTTTAGTATTTGAAACATTTTCAAATTCAGAATATTTTTGAAATTATTTAAAAGGGGGTAAATGACTCTTTTTAAATTCAATTCAAATCTCAAATATTTATTGAAGAAGTTCAAAATCTTTAAACATCAAAGTTGGTCAGTTTAGTGAGCTTTACAATTTTTATTTAAGACTTAACTTCAAATTCCAAGTAATTTTTGAATTGGAGTTTTAATTTCTAATTTGAGGAAAGAAATTCAAGTTTAACTTAAATTTCCAAATAGTAACTTGAAAAACTTTGTATACCAAAGTTGCTCCACTAAATAAGAGCTACAACTTTGCTTTTGGGACCAAGGCCCAATTCTACATAGTTTTGAAACTAAAGTTTTAGCCCGATTTAGTGTTTTAAATTAATTCCAAATTGTATTTTTAAGTAGTGATTAATTAATACACCCAATTAACAAGCCATCAGAAGATAAAATTAAATCACTCTAAATTACTTAAGCACAAACAACTTATAAAATTAAATTTGTTTTAATTTCTATGCATAATAAATTGAACTTAATTATGAATGCGGTGCAGTTCATATGATGGCATGTCCGATTTTTACTTTAGTAACACCAGGGGTGTTACAGTTAGCCGATGCAGTTGTGCTTCACGAGAAAGACCAGTTAACCGATTGTTCCCTGCTAAATCGGTTAAATAGCTGATTTCTGTCTGTTTGACGTTCAGATAGCCTGAACTGAATGATTTGACATGTTAATATTAATCGATTGTGCTTTAATCTATCATAACTATCTGCATAAACTTGTTTAATGTAGGTTGTTCTACCTGTTCATACATATCAATCGATTATGCATCATTTCAGTATCTATTTCCGTGGCCAAACACGTATACATGCCGGAATCGACTCTTTAGTCGATTTCCGATTGAATCGGCTCTCAGAGCCACATAATTGGAACTACCTAGACACACCGGTTAGTTCCGCCCTGTGATTACTGATTACTATTTTTTTCTTGTCAATTGCAGGTCAAATTGACTGGCACGCTTGGGTGTTACCGACACTCTCAGACCGGGTCCGAAGCTAGCTGGATCTGCGAGAGCTCTACTGCTTTCAAGGGTCGTTTCCGGCTTCGCTGGTGTGTTGGGCTTAGGGAATCACTTTTTGCGCCAACAACATGATCACTTATTTGGATGCATAGGTAGGCATAGCATAAGCAGGGGTTAAATCAAGTTTATAAGATAGTGGACATACGCATCAATGCAACCTCAAGGATAAAAAGGGGAAAATAAAGAATAAAAGGATACAACTAACTGAGCAGGCATTGGTCATATACAGCTATGCAAAGGATAGCATTTACATCTAACTAGCAAGACTAGAATTAGGACTAAGATTGGGATGATAGGGAGATCACTGCAGCTGGTCTGCCAGCCGATAGAGACTTTCCGAACTCCTACTCAATACCCGAACGTGGGGGAGTGCTAGGGATGGACAGGGCTGTCACCACCTGCCCACCTACCCCTCTGCTCGTGGGGTACCGACATATTCGCTGATCTCCGCATACCCGAACACCATGCTCACGTAATTGGAAACAACTCCTAACCTCCTGGGACCCCAACCCTTCGGATTTACAGGCTCGGCTAGGAGCAACCATGACAGCACAACGAACTATTATCCCATCCATAGTTCTTCCTCTATTCCTACTAATTTGATGAACGATGAAGAACTTTAATGAACATATCAAGAACATAACACATAGACTATGAACTAGTTCATACGTTATGATCATAATATGAACAAGATTATACTCTAATTCAGATGCATTGCTATAAACATAAGATGAGAACTTGCTCATAGAGGAGAACTAAATTATATTCATACCAAGATGTTCTTGATTCCTCCAAGGAGTCAAGCTCTCCTTGATAGCTTTGCCTTGCTCTACTACTACTAAACTAGAGAGAACAAGTATGAAATGTGAGGTGTAGTGCTCCAAATATTGGTGTGTGTGAATGATGAAGGAGCACCATCTATTTATAGCTAGAGTAGGGCGGTTTGGGCATCTCCAGGATTGGAAGTAGGTGAAACCGCCCTTGGGAAACCGCCTTGAGCACCGCCTCCGAAGACTGGGCCCAGGAGGCTCCACCTGGGGGGCAGCCGCACCCGAGGGCGGTCGGTCCCCTGGCTGGGCCTTCTGGCCACTGCCTTCGGGTGGTCGGTTGCTCCCTAGGCCTGGTCCTCTCCTGTGGTTATGGATGGATCTAGTTCATTGTTTAAGATGGGCTTTCTTCTTTTCTTGGTTTGCGCCTTCTCTGAATACGTTTCCTGGAAGTGCGCTTTCTTGTGGATTTTACGCATTTCCACGTGTCAAACCTGCATGTTATATACACAACAAAACTCGTGGAAAGATTAGATAAAAGCCCTACCTTCTATTTGTTTTAGTATTAAAATGATGTTGTATTTTTAGTTGCTAAGGACTGCCAACAGCTACCTCCCACACCTCCAACCAACAAAACACCACTCAGCCGAATGCCCCTGGCGTTCGTATCACCACTCCTCAGTCAAACTACAACCACCCTTGCTACAACTGTGGCAAGATGGGACATTGATCCCGCAACTGTCCATTCCCAAAGCAGTACAACCAAAATGCACAGAAGGGTCCTAGTGGTTAGCAGCAGCAGCAAGTTCGGCATCGTGGTCATCAGCAACATGCCCAGAAAGGGAAAGTGGTGAAGAAAGCAGGTCAGGTCTCTACACCCATGTTGGTGATATTCCCGAGGGAGAACCCGTCATGATGGGTAGGCTTCCTATTGCAAGTCACCCTGCAATTACGCTTTTTGATTCTGGTGCATCTCATTCATTCATCAATCGCACATTTGTCATCAAGCATGAGATTCTAATTGGGGAAATAAAGGAAGATTTCCTTATACAGTCGCCCGGAGGGCATATAAGTACTAAGGAAGTAGTACATCAGGTGCCTATAGAACTGGACGGGCATGTATTCCCGACCTCAATGATAGTGCTGAAAGACCAAGACATAGATGTGATATTAGGCATGAATTGGATGTATCAGCATAAGGCCCTCATTGACGTCCTGAATAGAACCATCAGGGTAAACCTGTCTAATAGTCAAACTCAATTTCTCATTCAACTCCCAATCCCTCAGAGAGCTGTTGGAAGGGTGTGTGTAACCGCAGTCAAAGAGATGCAAAACATTCCGGTAGTTTGTGAATTTTCGGATGTGTTTCCTGATGATTTGTCTGGTTTACCTCCTGATCGTGATGTAGAGTTTGCCACTGAGTTGAAACCTGGAACGACACCTATTTCTCGTAGCCTATAGGATGCCTCCCAAGGAACTGGCAGAGCTCAAAGTTCAGTTGCAAGATCTGTTGGGTAAGGGTTTCATTAGACCTAGCTCGTCTCCTTGGGGTTGTCCTGCTATCTTTATGAAGAAGAAAGATAAATCCATCTGACTCTGTGTTGGCTACCGTCCACTCAACGAGGTCACCATAAAAAACAAATACCCTTTACCTCATATAGATCTTCTCTTTGACCAACTTGCTGGGGCCAAAGTATTTTCTAAAATTGACCTTAGATCTGGCTACCACCAAATAAAAATCTGTCCCGAAGACATTCCAAAAACAGCCTTCGCCACCAGATATGGCCTATATGAATACCTAGTTATGTCTTTCGGCCTAACCAATGCCCCTGCCTATTTTATGTACCTCATGAACTCCTATCTTCATGCCGGAGCTCGACAAATTTGTGGTTGTGTTTATTGACGACAACCTTGTCTATTTCAAAATACCTGAAGAACATGCCAAACATCTCCGTGTTGTCCTGACTCACTTGAGAGAACATCAACTTTATGCCAAGTTCAGCAAATATGAGTTTTGATTAGATAGAGTCCCATTCCTCGGACATATTCAGTCGGCAGAAGATGTATCAGTTGATCCAAGCAAGGTGGAGGAAATCTTGAATTGGGAGCCACCAACCACAGTACATCAAGTCCGTAGTTTCATGGGAATGGCGGGATACTATCGTAGCTTTATTCGAGACTTTTCTAGAATATCCAAACCTATTACCAGTTTGCTGAAGAATCAAGTCAAATTTGTCTGGTCACCAGAGTGTGAGAAAGCATTTCAGACTTTGAAGAAGTTGTTGACCACAGCACTAGTCTTAGCTCATCCGGACCCTGAAAAGTCATTTGATGTGTATTGTGATGCTTCTGGCACTGGTTTGGGTTGCGTCTTGATGCAAGAAGGCCGAGTCGTTGCTTATGCTTCATGGCAGCTCAAGCGTCATGAAGAGAATTGTCCCACTCATGACTTGAAATTGGCAGCTGTGGTACATACTTTGAAGATATGGCGTCATTATTTGCTAGGCAATACTTGTAACATCTACACTGATCACAAGAGCCTGAAGGTTTACTCAAGAAGAGTTGAACATGAGGCAGAGAAGATGGCTCGAGTTGATAAAGGATTATGATATTGAGGTGCACTACCATCCAGGAAAGGACAATGTGGTTGCCGATGCACTCAGTCGGAAAGTTCACTGTAACTGTTTGACCGTAAGGCCTTATGACCTATCGTTGTGCAATGAGCTAGAAAGGTTAGGTATAGAAATAATCCCACAAGTTAGTTTGGCCAACATTAGCATAGAGACACCTATTTGGGAGCAAATCATTGCTACTCAGAAAGAAAGCAAAGGAATCAAGCACATTAAAGAGAAAGTCCAGGTCGGCAAGGCAGACTGTTTCCGAATTGATGAGGAAGGTGTCGTATGGTTCAAGGATCGTCTGGTAGTTCCAAAAGTACCTGAGTTACGTCAAAAGATCCTTGATGAAGCACATTTAACAAGATTCTCTATTCATCCAGGAAGTTATAAGATGTACCAGGATTTGAAACAAAAATTCTGGTGGACTAAGATGAAGATAGAAATTGCTCGGTATGTAGTCAGGTGTGATACCTGTCAAAAAGTGAAAGCGGTGCATATGAAAACTGCCGGGGAGCTGCAACCATTGCCTGTCCCTGCATGGAAATGGGAAGATATTAGCATGGATTTCATCACGGATTTACCCAAGACTGCAAGAGGTTTTTTATTCAATCTGTGTTGTTGTGGACCGTATCACTAAGCAAGCGCACTTCATACCAGTCAAAACCATATATACGGCCATGACTTCTGCAAGGTTGTATATAGAAAATCTGATGAAGTTTCATGGGGTGCCAAAGACCATTGTCTCAGATCAAGGTTCTCAATTCATCTTGAATTTTTGGAGGGCTTTCCATAAGTCACTAGGAACAAAGCTTCTGCATAGTACGGCTTACCATCCGCAAACTGACGGTCAGACTGAGAGAGTCAACCAAGTTCTGGAGGACATGTTGAGGGCATGTGCACTCACATACACCAACACATGGGATGAATGTTTGGCACTAGCATGTCACAGAACCGACCAATTCATACGAGCACAAGTACAACGATCGCATTTTAATCGCAATCCAATCACACTTGAGCCAATATAAACCCGGTAGTCCGGAAATCTCGAAGGATTTCAAACATTTCATACCCCAAGGATCATTTATTCAGCAATACCCGATCACATGACACATAAGTTCGCAACCGAATTTAAACATCAGAGTACAACATAGTCTTTTACACAAATATAGTAGTAGCAGAAGTCAACATAGTTTTACATCACAGAGTTCAAATACGAGTACCATCAAATGACCCTGTCACAGCATTCTTACAACATCTAAGGATAGATAATGACCCTGCCCTCGGGTCTAGTCTTCTT
This sequence comes from Eremochloa ophiuroides, assembly GCA_038502445.1. Taxonomy (NCBI): domain Eukaryota; kingdom Viridiplantae; phylum Streptophyta; class Magnoliopsida; order Poales; family Poaceae; genus Eremochloa; species Eremochloa ophiuroides. Next base: position 46,215,413 of record JAHLJS010000004.1, read on the forward strand.
CGCCCGCAGGGGTGAAGCAATTCCTGCAATACGCGTAGTAGACTACACCATCTGCAACAATGGGAATAAAACCCTGAGTACTCAATTGTACTCAGCTAGACTTACCCGACAGGGAGTAAATAAAAAGACTCTCAAGGATATGCAAGGCTTATTTGGTGGAGCTCAGAGGGTAGCATCATTTTTGCATCAAAAGCATTACTACAGTAGAACCTCAACTTATTCATTTTAATTGTGATAAGCTTTGATTTCAGTTAAGCTATTTACTAAGATTAGCCACTATACTAAGCATTCACTGAATATTGTAGCAATCAATAAAACCATATGATTTCCGATATCCACCGATATCAACCTCATCTCACCATAATCATTATGTTCAAGTTATTAGCCTCTACCTCACCAGAAGATCAGTTCAGTTTCTCACTAACCAGGAGAGATGGTGATTCGAATCGATTGTACCAGCTGGCAAATATGCCAATCACAAACCCTGTCAGCCGAGCCACTGGCTTCTTGGGCCACCGTTAAATCTTTCTGAGACATAATATGTATCGCGGGCTTGCAGGGGTCCATATTCTCAGAGACAAACCCACTTCCAGGATGCATCAGGTCCCTGACCTGCCCTTGGTAAGATGGTGTCTCTGCACATCCTTCCTACCTCCAGAATATGTCTGCCTTATCACGCCCAATTCCCGGCTCAGAAAGAAATACTCGGCTTCGTGGTCAGAACGACTTATCTGGCCAGCTATGTGACGACGTCTTTCAATCTCAACTGATGTCTGGTGGCCTCAGTCCTAGTCGGCCGCAAGCAGCACCGAAGACGGCATGACCTCAACCATGTCATGCGGCTCCCCGCTACCTAGCCTTGATTCTCTCATTAGACACTGTGGCATGGTGGCACATATAGTCCATCATGTGGAATCCAACCCCATCATCATTAGTAACCACCTATGCTCGCGAAGGACAGGAAATCCCTCGTCTTCTACCGGTCTAAGCATGGCTAAGCATAAGATCGAACCCATCCCTTATCTAGTAATACTTCAGGATCAAGTATAAGTGGACAAGATATAAATGCAGCAACGGCATCATATCAACTCCTATACTTAAGTGCACAATCATACGATTTAATAAAGACCAGTGCATTTGTAAAAAGAGTAGGTGGAGACTTAGGGATGCTCCGGGGCTTACCTTTCACAAAGTTAGTAGGTTGGTGATCAGGGTACTCTGGAAGTTCAGCTTCTTCTTCCTGACCTTCGGGAACATCTGGCACTTCAATCTCCGGCGGAACTCTCTCCTCCGGTGGATCGAACTGCAACAGCGTCACGCCTCCCGTTGATCCTGTATGCATAATATGCATATATGAGAACTGAGAATGCACATGAAATGCAAGATAGAGATGCACAAATTAACCCATGATATGCAATCAGTTTAACAATCCACACTCATTTACTGAGTACGTGCATATTTCTTCCCTAGACAACCAACTCATACTCACCCTTCTTAAGCAAAGCATAGAACAATTTCTCGTCCCGGGTGAGAGGTCTACAACCTGCACTTAATAATTAACATGCATCAACTAACCTACCACAACAAACTTATAATTAACAAGCGCGAGCAACATCATATAAACAAAATATTAACCTTGCTGCCCTAAGCTCAAAGTAGGATCAGCTCTACTGTTTAACATAGGTGATAATGCTTAGCATCACAGAAACACATAAAAACACTCCCCAACCAAAAGATATTTGCTTAGAAACAATTAAATAAACCCTAGCCTATAACTGGACCTACTGTTTACTGTGACCAGAAAAATCCATAAAAATTACAGTAGGTATTACACATCTATACTAGCCTACTAACAAAATTTCAAGTCATTTGGACAAGTATAACAGTCTACACAAAAATAACAAGCAACCAGCCTTTTAAACAATGGAAAATACTTAACAGAGTGAAAAGTATCAAACAACAGATTTCTCAATTTTCTTAGCTTCTTTCTAACATAACATGGTCCAGGAAAAATATTCATGACCATAACCTTAACACATTAAGCATGGTGATTTTTGCAAGATTAAAGCATAAAAGGCACATTATACTAGACATCATATAAATAACAGTGAAACACCAGCAAACATATTTTTCATAGATTCTACTTCCCTAAACAAGATGAATGCAAGTGGAATCACATTTTTAGCACATTCCTGCAATTACTTATGCATTTATCAAGTTTGCAAGCAATTAACAATTTGAATATAACTGCACAGAAAAAGTATTCCAAAAGTACATTTTATATTTTCTCTTGATAGAGCTCAGAAATACAAACATAACAAAATTTGGTTCACCCCAAATGGACACTCCTAACTCCAAATATGAATTTTGGAAGATTTTACACATTTTCTGGAAATTCATTTTATAAATCATAAAACCCAAACCCGATAGAAACTGCTACGTGCACCCGGCTCAGTGAACCAGAGGGGCACCCGAACGGCTGACTCACGGGCCCCGGGGTCAACCCGACCCCACGCGTCAGAGAGAGAGGTAGAGCCGCCGGCGCTGACCGGCGAGAGCTCGCCGACGGCGAGGTCTCTGGCGACGCCGAGGCTACCTACCGAGTCGTGGCAACGAGACGAACCCGATGGACCAACTGCCGAGGGTCGTACCCCACCGGAGCGAGCTCGACGGCGGCAATGGCGGACGGCGGTGGTCCGGCGAGCGTGCGCCGGCCGATTCCGGCCGTTACTCGCGCGGCTAAGCTTCGTTCCGTGTCCCTAGAACCCTAGCGGACCCATGCGTGCGACGAATCGAACTATTGCACACGGGAGCTCACTGACCGCGCTCGCATGGCAGCACGGCGGCGAGCGGGTTCACGGCGAGCTCGGGTTCCGGCGAACCTACGGCGAGACCGACCCATCCGACGGCCTAGACTGGATATACAGCTAACTTAGACTCCTAGACGAGCAATGGAGAGAGAAGCCGACCCCGGCATCGCCCTCGTCGCGGCGACCCGAGAGCTCGGCGGTGCTCCGGCAATGGCGCGGCGGCGAGAAGGCCAAACCGTTATACCTTAGCTCGGCTGAGGTCGGCAACAGGTCGAGGATGAAGAGCAGAGCAAGGCGAAGTTACGGCGGAGGTGCAGCGGTCGGAGACGGCTCGGTGACGGCGGATTTCACCGCGGCGACGGCGCGGCGGAATGGCGACGGCGGAGGGGAAAAACGGCGAACCGAGGGCGAGAGCGAGCGAGTGAGAGCGAGAGGAGCGTGCGGGGGACAGAGTGGAGTGTCGCCTTCGGTTTATGCAGAGACGCGGCAGACAGGCGTGGCCCGATGCCGGTGTACGGTCGCCACTTGGCGCCGTTGGTCTGCGGTCGCGGCCAGCTGTTCGACCGAACGCCGATTTGAATCAGCCGGATTCAGTTACAGAAACCGACTGAAACTCGACTTTTGATCGATCTCTAGCTCTTGATCCAGTGCGTTTCAGTGAAAACTTCACTAATATGGATTGAAGAGCTACATGAGTAGATCATTTGGTATTAAGACACTTTACCCTAGATCGGCCTGGATTGAGAGATACAGGTCGATGAACAGGGGTACACCGAAACTGAAAACCAGTTTTAGACTTAGGAAAATTTTGAAACTTCAAAACAGCTCCAAATCTGCACTAATTCAACTTTTTGATCACCTTCCACCCATTTTCATGAGTTGACCCAAAAATAAAGTTTGTTGCTTATAAAATTCTACACAACTTTGATTAAGGGTGCACTGACATGCAAAATCTCTAAAATGCCCTTCTTGTTTGGTCAAATAGATTAGCTTTTAGAGGGCTCTCTAGTCAACTATGAGCTAGAGGGGTATTTTGGGGATTTCACCAACATGAACATTGTTCCAAATGTTATCCCAAACATGTCTAAAGCATTCAGAATAGTAAACAAGCATCACATTTGCATGCTAACATATCTACCACACATAAGCATAAAGGAAACATATAGTATAAAAGAAATGCAATTTGACTTGAATAGTGATGATGCATGAAATGACATGATAGGTGCTTGATGACATGCAAATGCAAGTGTGAAAATAGTAACTAACACTAGGGTGTTACAGCCCTTTCCCCCTTAAAAGAATCTCGTCCCCGAGATTAGAGTTAATTACCATTGTTTATAGAAAGAAGGATAGACTTCCTTGAGGTAATCTTCCCGCTCCCAAGTCGCATCCCAATAACTTTGGTTGTTCCATACCACCTTATAGAACTTGATCACTCGGCTACGGGTGATTCTCTCTTTGTAATCTATTACTTCAATAGGCTTTTCTTCATAGGTCAAATCTGATTTCAACTTGATATCACCAAAATCCACTTGTTCTTCCGGTACTCGTAAACATTTCTTGAGTTGGGATACATGAAACACATTGAAGATAGTGGACATGTGTGGTGGCAACCGTAACTTGTATGCTACTTTCCCACTTCTTTCCAGAATTTGAAAAGGACCTACAAACCTTGGAGCTAACTTTCGTTTCACTCCGAAGCGTTGTACGCCTTTCATAGGTGACACTTTCAAGTATACGTAGTCACCCACTTCAAATTCCAATGGCCTTCTTCGCTTGTCCGCATAACTCTTTTGACGAGTCTGAGCGGCTTTGAGATGTGTTTGAATGGCATGCACTCTCTCTTCGGCCTCTTTCACAAAGTCAATCCCGTAATATCTCCTTTCGCCTGGTTCAACCCAATTGAGAGGAGTTCTACATTTGCGCCCATACAAAGCTTCAAAAGGAGCCATTTGAATACTCTCTTGATAGCTATTGTTGTATGAGAAGTCGGCCAAAGGCAACCATTCTTCCCACGAACCTTTAGACGATAGAACACAAGCTCTCAACATATCTTCGAGGATTTGGTTTACCCTTTCAGTCTGACCAGAAGTTTGAGGATGATAAGCTGAGCTGCGAACCAAATTGGTTCCCAAACACTTGTGTAGATGCTCCCAGAAGCGTGCAATAAATTGCGGGCCTCTGTCGGAAACTATCGTCCTCGGCACACCATGTAACCGAAGTATCTGAGCAAAGTAGAGCTGTGCCAACTGATGAGGACGATCTGTAGTTCGAACTGGTAAGAAATGTGCAATCTTATTCAATCGATCTACAACCACCCAAATAGAATCATGGCCTTTTTGCGTTAGAGGTAACCCAGATATGAAATCCATGGTTATCTCATCCCATTTCCAACCTGGAACTGGTAAAGGTTGCAATAGACCTGCTGGCTTAAGATGAATAGCCTTCATGCGACAACAGGTATCACACCTGGCCACATAGGCTGCAATTTCCTTCTTCATTTTGGTCCACCAGAACCTAGGTTTCAAGTCTTGATACATCTTACTACTACCAGGGTGGATAGACAACTTGGACAAATGAGCCTCGTCCATAATCTGATTCCTCAACTCACGGTCTTTCGGTACTACCAATCGATCCTTGAACCACAATATACCTTTTTCATCTACTTGGAAATGAAGCATTTCTTGTTCTTTCATCTTCCTCTTGATATGATATATGCCGGGATCTGTTTTCTGACCTTCAATAATCTTGCTTTCCAAAGTACAACTGAGAGTAATATTATTCAACACCACTGGATGCACAAGGTTGAATCCGTCTGCTAGCAAAAGCTGCAATACATTGCAATGAGACTTTCGGCTCAAAGCATCGGCTACGACATTGGCCTTGCCCGGATGATAGTGTACTTCTAGATCATAGTCTTTGATCAACTCCAACCACCTTCTTTGCCTCATGTTCAACTCAGGCTGAGTGAAAATGTACTTGAGACTCTTGTGATCGGAATAGATATGACATTTGTGACCCATCAAATAGTGGCGCCAAATCTTCAATGCATGAACTACAGCGGCAAGTTCCAAATCATGAGTAGGATAGTTTTGCTCATGTTTTCTCAATTGACGCGAGGCATAAGCAATGACTCGGCCTTCTTGCATGAGAACACATCCTAACCCAGTGCCACAAGCATCGCAGTACACATCAAAAGGCTTTTCAATATCAGGTTGTGCGAGAACTGGAGCAGTGGTCAACAACGTTCGCAAGGTGCGAAAAGCTGTTTCACACTCCTCACTCCACACAAACTTGGTATCCTTGTGCAATAACTTGGTCATAGGTTTAGCTATCTTAGAGAAATCTTGGATAAAGCGGCGATAATACCCAGCTAATCCCAGAAAGCTACGAACCTCAGACACATTGGTAGGTGACTGCCAATCCAACACCTGCTGAACTTTTGACGGATCTACAGAAATACCTTCAGCTGATAAGATATAGCCCAGAAAAGGTACTTTAGTCAACCAAAACTCACACTTGCTGAACTTAGCATATAGCTTATGCTCCTTGAGTCTAGTCAAGACTATTCTCAAGTGTTCAGCATGATCCTCCATGTTTTCAGAGTACACCAGAATATCATCAATGAAGACTACCACGAACTTATCCAACTCAGGCATGAATACCGAATTCATTAGATACATGAAATGTGCAGGAGCATTGGTTAATCCAAAAGACATAACCAAATACTCATACAATCCATACCGAGTAGAGAAAGCCGTCTTGGGAATATCTTGTGGTCTGATCTTAATTTGATGATGTCCAGATCTCAGATCAATCTTGGAGAAAACCTTGGCCTTGGACAATTGATCAAACAAGATATCAATACGAGGTAGAGGATACTTGTTCTTAATTGTCACAGCATTAAGTGGCCTATAGCCCACACACATACGTAAAGTTTCATCCTTCTTCTTAACAAAGATTGCAGGACAACCCCACGGAGAAGAACTAGGGCGAATGAACCCTTTGTCCAATAACTCCTGGAGTTGTTTCTTGAGTTCATCTAATTCATGACGAGGCATTCTATATGGCCTTCGAGAAATAGGTGCCGTACCGGGAATAAGTTCTATTGCAAACTCCACATCTCGATCAGGAGGAAGTCCAGGTAGATCATCAGGAAAGACATCAGGAAACTCACACACTACCGGAATACCTTGGACGGTCTTGCCCTCAACTGCGAAAGAGAGATTAAAAAGATCCCCTCTTCGAGGTAAGGAAACTTGAAAGGTACCCCCATCCTGGGGCGCCTTCAACGTCAAAGTTCGGTTAGCAACGTCCAATACCACACCCTATTTGTTCATCCAGCTAACCCCTAGAATTACATCCAGACCTAGCCCAGGCAACACAATGAGATGACTGATAAAACTCCTATCATTAATCTCAATACTCGCCTGCTTGATACCCTCACGTGTGCATATTTCAGCCCCAGCTGAGGTTATCTGGAAATTACAGCCCAAATCAACGATCTGAAAGGCATGCCTTTGTGCAAATGCTTGACTTATGAAAGAATGCGATGATCCAGAGTCGAACAAAACAATGGCAGGGTGCTGGTTAACTGAAAACATACCCGCAGTGACTGGTTCACCTTCTGGAATTTCTTCAATAGTGGTGTGATGCACTCGAGCCTGCTTTGGATGAGGGCAATAGCGAGCAAGATGCCCCTGTTGACCGCAGTTAAAGTATGGCCCCAGACCTTGGTTGGTCCTCACTTGAACGGCGTTGCTTGGAGGAGCATTGTTCTTGTTCAAAGGCACTGTGAAGCCTTTCTTGTAGCGTTGTGGCGCTGGCTGCTTCTTTGGAGGGGGTCTGAATTTTGCTCCAGGAACAGCCGGACGGTAAGCAGGGCGATTTGCCACCGCACGACTAGCTGCTGGAGTCCTTGATTGAGAAGAGCTTCCTTCGAATGGCCTCTTGCCTCCCTTGGAAGCAGTGTGCAAGTTATTCTGTTTCTCTTGGATATAAGCTTCACTGATGAACTCGTTAAAAGTTGTACGAGCGTTGTTCGCCAGAGTCTTCATAAGCTTGGTACTAAGACCTCTCTTGAAAGTTTCGATCTTCTTTTCATCTGTATCCACCATCCACGGGGCATACCTTGACAGATTGTTAAAGGCATGATGATACTGAGTGAGGGTCTTGGTACCCTGAGTAAGCTGCATGAATTCATTGACCTTCATCTTGATCAAGCCTGCTGGAATGAAATGTCCCCTGAAATCCCTGGTGAACTGCTCCCAGGTGATATCAGCGACTACAGGGTAGGCGGTCTTGCGATTGGCCCACCATATTCCAGCTTGGCCTTGCAGCAACATAGCAGCAAAGCTAGCCTTCATGGTTTCAGTCAATCGCAGCACAGAGAATGACTGCTCAATAGTGTTTAACCACTCATCAGCTTCCAGCGGTTCAACGGCCTGCTTGAATACCGGAGGCTTAGTGTCCATAAAGTCCTTATAGTTACTGTACTGGTCCTCATCGTTTCCGCGGCGTCCATCTCGATTGCGATTGTGGGTGTTACTAGCAACCATCTGCTGCAGAATCGCTTGCTGAGTGTGCAAGAACTGAGCAAACATCTGTTCCTGGGTACGCGGTGGAGGAGGCGGCAACTCTTCATCTTCATGTTCGTTCCCACCACCACTGGTTGACCCATGACGACGGGTATGAGGTGCCATCTATAGCAACACACAACAACCATTGTTAAGTGTCAGTTATGCCAAAGATAACCGAAAGATTATGCCCAAAAGATATCAATGATCATTTTTGATAACCAACAAACGGCACAATAATTCAATAATCATCACACAACCGCACAATAACAAGGCGCAACCAAAAAGGGTTTTTCAAACTGCATAAGTTACCATTACTTAATTAAAAGTTTGATGGTTCCAGCCCTGAACACACAGGGTTCTCTCATTACAATTCAGGTTCTACCCATTACATGACATTAACGGTTTTTCCAATACAAAAGTGTGCCGATCATGGCAAGATCACTAGAAAGAGTCTAGTCATCGTGGTCACTGTCCATGCCGGACACGTTCCCACCATGGTCATCACTCTCGTCAATAGGCACGATCTCCTCGGGGTCTTCTTCCTCTTCTTCCTCACTTGCTTCACCATCATCAGCCGCAATGAAGATCTCAGGAGCAAACTCCGCTGCACCCGGAGGATGAAACGGATCAGCACGGTTGTTCAGACGATGAACATCCTGCTGCAACTCCCAAACTTGCTACTGACTAGCACGCAACTCCTGCAGAAACTCATTGCGCTGACGTGTCAAGCTCATATTGCGATTGTCAAGCTGGCGGCGAAGATCTGCATTCTCCCTCTCAAGCACCTCGACACGGCGATCAGCCGCCAACAAGGCGCCAGTGCATCGTAACAACTCATTGCGACAGGCAGTTAGAGCTACCACCAAGTCATCTGAGCTACGACGAGCCATACGTGCCCACTCTTCAGCTTCTAACTTCTTCTCCACAGCATCATGCAGGGCTTCAACACACTTCATCCAACCATCCCTAGTGGAATAATGCATCCTCAGGACAGCAAACATAGCACTCATAGAAGCACCCGTGCTATGAGCACGCTCATCCCTGCCTCGCTCCAAAGAAGCTTGGCTAGACTGAGCCCACTCACCCTGAGAAGCATCCACCCTGGGAAAAACATTTGCTGGCCCCAAATCAGCTCTCTTGTTGAACCGGCTGCAAATATCCGTCAACACCTCGGAAGCTGCAAGCTGCGCACCATCCCATGGCGTCCTCATGTCAACTTCCACCTTTATTCCTGGAAATGACCAACCCCTTTCAAGCACAGGGATAGTCACCCAAACATCAAACCAAGGCTGCATGATTTTCGCTAGCTTCCAGAAATACAGTGGTGGCTCTGCATATCCCACAGACTTCAACAACCTCCATAGCACAGTGGGTGTGCCAAACTGCTCCAGAAACTGACCACTCTGCGGCTCACCTTCAGCTGCCATCTGGTACATTACAACATCTTTCAGCATTTAGAATAAGATAGGGCAGCACAAATTTTACCATAGGGATGGAAATAGTACAAATAGGTTGAATTAATTTCATGATCATGATGCATGCACGTGCCAACGACCTCACACATAATATATTTTAACTAACGTTATAGTCGGTGGCATACCACGTGCTCTCATATACGTAACTAACCATGCTATACGTTTTGCGTGGTTAGTGTACCTGCAGAAGATTCATTTCAGCCCAATTCCCAATGTATGCAGGGCAACAAGAAGCACTTTTTGCCGGAAATGTTCCCATGAACATTTGCGACCCCAAAAGTAATTACTCCACCTTACTTCCATAAGTACACATATGGATCACATGTACTCACTTCAGTAACCATACACTCACCATCGATCGATGGTTGTTCGATCTTACACTCACATCTCACCTTACCTTAGGCGACGTGGTACATTGACCCATAGGAAGCAATAAGAAACCGACAGTTCATAATTATCCGCACGATAAAACCAAATGAACCACAAATAGAAACATGATGCCATTTCCCCCAAGTCAGTACTTACATAAGCCACCTAATTACCACATATATATATAGGGCTATAGGACTTGGTCATTGGTACTCATAAGTTTCGCAAACACTTGGTTTAAATCACCTATACACACTACCAGTTGGCAATTAGTTTGTAAAACTCGAAACACTTTTAGTTTTTAAATAGTCAAGTGACGGTATATGCTGAATTATGCTTTGGTACCAGCTGTCACAGAACCGACCAATTCATACGAGCACAAGTACAACGATCGCATTTTAATCGCAATCCAGTCACACTTGAGCCAATATAAACCCGGTAGTCCGGAAATCTCGAAGGATTTCAAACATTTCATACCCCAAGGATCATTCATTCAGCAATACCCGATCACATGACACATAAGTTCGCAACCGAATTTAAACATCAGAGTACAACATAGTCTTTTACACAAATATAGTAGTAGCGGAAGTCAACATAGTTTTACACCACAGAGTTCAAATACGAGTACCATCAAATGACCCTGTCACAGCATTCTTACAACATCTAAGGATAGATAATGACCCTGCCCTCGGGTCTAGTCTTCTTCGCCCACAGGGGTGAAGCAATTCCTGCAATACGCGTAGTAGACTACACCATCTGCAACAATGGGAATAAAACCCTGAGTACTCAATTGTACTCAGCTAGACTTACCCGACAGGGAGTAAATAAAAAGACTCTCAAGGATATGCAAGGCTTATTTGGTGGAGCTCAGAGGGTAGCATCATTTTTGCATCAAAAGCATTACTACAGTAGAACCTCAACTTATTCATTTTAATTGTGATAAGCTTTGATTTCAGTTAAGCTATTTACTAAGATTAGCCACTATACTAAGCATTCACTGAATATTGTAGCAATCAATAAAACCATATGATTTCCGATATCCACCGATATCAACCTCATCTAACCATAATCATTATGTTCAAGTTATTAGCCTCTACCTCACCAGAAGATCAGTTCAGTTTCTCACTAACCAGGAGAGATGGCGATTCGAATCGATTGTACCAGCTGGCAAATATGCCAATCACAAACCCTGTCAGCCGAGCCACTGGCTTCTTGGGCCACCGTTAAATCTTTCTGAGACATAATATGTATCGCGGGCTTGGAGGGGTCCATATTCTCAGAGACAAACCCACTTCCAGGATGCATCAGGTCCCTGACCTGCCCTTGGTAAGATGGTGTCTCCGCACATCCTTCCGACCTCTAGAATATGTCTGCCTTATCACGCCCAATTCCCGGCTCAGAAAGAAATACTCGGCTTCGTGGTCAGAACGACTTATCTGGCCAGCTATGTGACGACGTCTTTCAATCTCAACTGATGTCTGGTGGCCTCGGTCCTAGTCGGCCGCAAGCAGCACCGAAGACGGCATGACCTCAACCATGTCATGCGGCTCCCCGCTACCTAGCCTTGATTCTCTCATTAGACACTGTGGCATGGTGGCACATATAGTCCATCATGTAGAATCCAACCCCATCATCATTAGTAACCACCTATGCTCGCGAAGGACAGGAAATCCCTCGTCTTCTACCGGTCTAAGCATGGCTAAGCATAAGATCGAACCCATCCCTTATCTAGTAATACTTCAGGATCAAGTATAAGTGGACAAGGTATAAATGCAGCAACGGCATCATATCAACTCCTATACTTAAGTGCACAATCATACGATTTAATAAAGACCAGTGCATTTATAAAAAGAGTAGGTGGAGACTTAGGGATGCTCCGGGGCTTACCTTTCACAAAGTTAGTAGGTTGGTGATCAGGGCACTCTGGAAGTTCAGCTTCTTCTTCCTGACCTTCGGGAACCTCTGGCACTTCAATCTCCGGCAGAACTCCCTCCTCCGGTGGATCGAACTGCAACAGCGTCACGCCTCCCGGCGATCCTGTATGCATGATATGCATATATGAGAACTGAGAATGCACATGAAATGCAAGATAGAGATGCACAAATTAACCCATGATATGCAATCAGTTTAACAATCCACACTCATTTACTGAGTACGTGCATATTCCTTCCCTAGACAACCAACTCATACTCACCCTTCTTAAGCAAAGCATAGAACAATTTCTCGTCCCGGGTGAGAGGTCTACAACCTGCACTTAATAATTAACATGCATCAACTAACCTACCACAACCAACTTATAATTAACAAGCGCGAGCAACATCATATAAACAAAATATTAACCTTGCTGCCCTAAGCTCAAAGTAGGATCAGCTCTACTGTTTAACATAGGTGATAATGCTAAGCATCACAGAAACGCATAAAAACACTCCCCAACCAAAAGATATTTGCTTAGAAACAATTAAATAAACCCTAGCCTATAACTGGACCTACTGTTTACTGTGACCAGAAAAATCCATAAAAATTACAGTAGGTATTACACATCCATACTATCCTACTGACAAAATTTCAAGTCATTTGGACAAGTATAACAGTCTACACAAAAATAACAAGCAACCAGCCTTTTAAACAATGGAAAATACTTAACACAGTGAAAAGTATCAAACAACAGATTTCTCAATTTTCTTAGCTTCTTTCCAACATAACATGGTCCAGGAAAAATATTCATGACCATAACCTTAACACATTAAGCATGGTGATTTTTGCAAGATTAAAGCATAAAAGGCACATTATACTAGACATCATATAAATAACAGTGAAACACCAGCAAACATATTTTTCATAGATTCTACTTCCCTAAACAAGATGAATGCAAGTGGAATCACATTTTTAGCACATTCCTGCAATTACTTATGCATTTATCAAGTTTGCAAGCAATTAACAATTTGAATATAACTGCACAGAAAAAGAATTCCAAAAGTACATTTTATATTTTCTCTTGATAGAGCTCAGAAATACAAACATAACAAAATTTGGTTCACCCCAAATGGACACTCCTAACTCCAGATATAAATTTTGGAAGATTTTACACATTTTCTGGAAATTCATTTTATAAATCATAAAACCCAAACCCGATAGAAACTGCTACGTGCACCCGGCTCAGTGAACCAGAGGCGCACCCGAACGGCTGACTCGCGGGCCCCGGGGTCAACCCGACCCCACGCGTCAGAGAGAGAGGCAGAGCCGCCGGCGCTAACCGGCGAGAGCTCACCGACGGCGAGGTCTCCGGCGACGCCGAGGCTACCTACCGACTCGTGGCAACGAGACGAACCCGATGGACCAACTGCCGAGGGTCGTACCCCACCGGAGCGAGCTCGACGGCGGCAATGGCGGACGGCGGTGGTCCGGCGAGCGTGCGCCGGCCGATTCCGGCCGTTACTCGCGCGGCTAAGCTTCGTTCCGTGTCCCTGGAACCCTAGCGGACCCATGCGTGTGACGAATCGAACTATTGCACACGGGAGCTCACTGACCGCGCTCGCATGGCGACACGGCGGCGAGCGGGTTCACGGCGAGCTCGGGTTCCGGCGAACCTACGGCGAGACCGACCCATCCGACGGCCTAGACTGGATATACAGCTAACTTAGACTCCTAGACGAGCAATGGAGAGAGAAGCCGACCCCGGCATCGCCCTCGTCGCGGCGACCCGAGAGCTCGGCGGTGCTCCGGCAATGGCGCGGCGGCGAGAAGGCCAAACCGTTATACCTTAGCTCGGCTGAGGTCGGCAACAGGTCGAGGATGAAGAGCAGAGCAAGGCGAAGTTACGGCGGAGGTGGAGCGGTCGGAGACGGCTCGGTGACGGCGAATTTCACCGCGGCGACGGCGCGGCGGAATGGCGACGGCGGAGGGGAAAAACGACGAACCGAGGGCGAGAGCGAGCGAGTGAGAGCGAGAGGAGCGTGCGGGGGACAGAGTGGAGTGTCGCCTTCGGTTTATGCAGAGACGCGGCAGATAGGCGTGGCCCGACGCCGGCGTACGGTCGCCACTTGGCGCCATTGGTCTGCGGTCGCGGCCAGCTGTTCGACCGAACGCCGATTTGAATCGGCCGGATTCAGTTACAGAAACCGACTGAAACTCGACTTTTGATCGATCTCTAGCTCTTGATCCAGTGCGTTTCAGTGAAAACTTCACTAATATGGATTGAAGAGCTACATGAGTAGATCATTTGGTATTAAGACACTTTACCCTAGATCGGCCTGGATTGAGAGATACAGGTCGATGAACAGGGGTACACCGAAACTGAAAACCAGTTTTAGACTTAGGAAAATTTTGAAACTTCAAAACAGCTCTAAATCTGCACTAATTCAACTTTTTGATCACCTTCCACCCATTTTCATGAGTTGAACCAAAAATAAAGTTTGTTGCTTATAAAATTCTACACAACTTTGATTAAGGGTGCACTGACATGCAAAATCTCTAAAATGCCCTTCTTGTTTGGTCAAACAGATTAGCTTTTAGAGGGCTCTCTAGTCAACTATGAGCTAGAGGGGTATTTTGAGGATTTCACCAACATGAACATTGTTCCAAATGTTATCCCAAACATGTCTAAAGCATTTAGAACAGTAAACAAGCATCACATTTGCATGCTAACATATCTACCACACATAAGCATAAAGGAAACATATAGTATAAAAGAAATGCAATTTGACTTGAATAGTGATGATGCATGAAATGACATGATAGGTGCTTGATGACATGCAAATACAAGTGTGAAAATAGTAACTAACACTAGGGTGTTACATAGCAGAATTCTCATACATTAATAGTTATCAAGAGAGCATCAAAATGGCACCGTTCGAAGCTGTGTATGGTCGTAGGTGTCGAACTCCACTGAATTGGTCTGAGCCTGGAGAGAGATGGTTCTTTGGTGTTGATTTAGTAGAAGAAACTGAGGAGAAGGTTAGGCAAACACAAAACAACTTGAAGGTAGCTCAGTCCTGACAGAAAAGTTACGTAGATCGAAGGCGTCGACCCTTAGTATTCAATATAGGAGATTATGTCTATCTCAAGGTTTCACCAATGAAGGGAATTAGCCGGTTCGGAGTCAAAGGCAAGTTAGCCCCTCGATACATCAGACCATTTCAGATCATGGCATGCCATGGAAAAGTGGCCTATAAATTGAGATTGCCAGACCACCTCTCAGCTATATACAATGTATTCCATGTGTCACAACTTAAGAAGTGTCTTCGAGTGCCTGATCAAGTTGTTGACGTTGAAGGACTGGAACTCAAACCAGATCTGACATACTCTGAGTATCCAATTCGAGTCCTGGATCGAAAGGATCGCGTCACTCGAAGAACCACCACTAGATGGTACAAGATTCAATGGAGCGAGCATTCAGAGGATGAAGCTACCTGGGAATCCGAAGACTACCTCGCCGAGAACTTTCCCGAATCCTTTGCTACTTTGTAGATGTAAAACTTCTGGTTATGTAATAAGTAAATTCTCCTGGTTGTTTTATGGTCAAGTTTGGACTAGGTTTACTTGATACGTTTTCTTTTCTATTACTTAGTTTTATGTCTTAGTCGTGTATCAAATCTCGGGACGAGATTTATTTAAGGGGAAGGGCTGTAACACCTCTGGTGTTACGGTTAATTAAATCTGCCATGTCATCATCATTAGCTGCTAATCATCCTGCATAACAGCCTAACACTGTGCATCAATTAAAATAATTTTAATTCCTTTCATATGATTGTGCATAGGATATTAGAGTGACTTGGTATGCAAATGTATGATTGATTGCGTATTCAAAGTTAATTTGGAAATTAAAAAGAAAAATTGGTGTAAACCCTAAATTGGACCCCCTAAAACCCTAATTTAAAAACTAAAAGGATTTTGGTGTTAGTCTCTTAATAGAAGTTGTAGATCTATTAAAATTAAACAACTTTTATTTTGGGCAAAATTGAAGTTGCTATATAAAAATTTAAATTAAACCCTAATAACTATTTTGAAATTCATATTTGAAACATCATTTTAAAAACTACAATGAATCTGACCAAACTTCTTTAATAAAAGTTGTAGAGGTCAACAAATAGAACAACTTTTATTTTTAGTTTCAAGTTGTTGAGAAATTTTTGGAGAATTTAATCTAATTGCAAATAAATTTCAAACTTGAGTTTTACCCCCTTCTATTTAAATTCAAATCTATGTAGAATTTGAACATGGTTCAAAAAGCAAAAATATTCTACATGAAATATGCCACAATCTTTATTTTTGGAGTTTTCCCTGATTCAAATTGGGTAGGGCATCATTAAACAAAATAGGGTTTGACTCTAGGGTTCTGATTACTATAAGGGGGGCCCCTACAGTGCACCTGGCGCCGTGCGCGCGTGCGCGCGCTGCGCGCTAGCCGTCGTCCGGCCGGCCGGGGCCCGGTCGCTGCCGCGCAGAGGCTGCAGGGGGACCCCAGTACCCGCTCGTTCTTATCTACTCTTTACCTGCCCACAAAAGACGACGAGCACCCCTCCTACTCTCCTTCTCCGTGGCCACCATCGGGTTCACCTCGGTTCGCCGGACAAACTGGCCGGACTCGCTTGAGCATTGCCCAATTCACTTTGCCAGTAGCATCACCCCATCCTTGCACTTCGTTTCCACCCAGTAGTGCCGACCGTAGTGGTCGGAGGGTGCCGGAACGCCGTCGTCGTCTTCGTGGGTGCCCGGAGCACCGCCGCGAGGATCATTGTCGTCACCAGCCTCCTTGGGTGAGCTCTAGACCCTGGGATCGGGTGTTTCGGTCTATGTGTGCCCTATGATTTCTCATGCGCGTGTTTATTTGCCGTTTGGTCCTCTAGAAACGTCAAAACGCGGAGCTTGTCGCCGGTGGCTACCGCGGCACCCGCCGTTGTTGTCAAGCTCGTCCCTCTGCGGCACCTCGGGCACGACCAGCGAACTAAACGAAGTCTCGGTGAGCTCCAGCATCGATTGCGTGCCTAATTTTAAATGCTACTGCTCTATGCTCGCTGGAGCACGGTGAGCCGCCGCCACCTTGCCACCACGGTCACGGCTGGGTATACCCCAAACCCTAAAACAGGTCGTCATTTAGCTCGTTGGGTTCGCGGGTGTGTCCCGGGCACACTGGTGCCCTTATCTGGGTCAACCGACTCGCCGACGGGGAGCTAGGGGCGGTCAACCACCAGCGGGGCATCGGTCAGCGCCAGAGAGAGAGAGACAGGGGCGTCGGGTTAAAAGAACGTAAACTGCCGGGGGTAACGTGAATAGCTGCTGACTCAAATGAATAGTGCCTATAGGACCGCGGGTCGAGAGCTAGATCTTGCGGGGTCACTTTTGCTAAAATGTCTGAACCGTGCGTGCAAAGGCCGTCTGGGCCGGTCTGCTTCTTCGTGGGCCGCCCCGGGCCAAATTGAGTTTTTCCATTTTTCGTTGAATTAAGTTTGTTTTCCATTTTCTGTGAATTGGAATAGTGCTGAGTTTTGCTATTTGGATATGAATATTTTTGTCAAGCTAAAAATTATAAAAATAATTGTGGTTGTTCTCTATTATGTGTAGTATTTAATGAAAATACTGAATAATGACTTTGAGTAGTTTCTGTAGGAACTAAAAATTAGTAGTTTAAATGTTAAATGCAACTTTGGAGATTTTTCATAAATTATGGGTTGATCCAAAAATCATGAAATTTTATTTGGTACTGTTCTAGGTCAAAAGCTATCTGTTGGTAAAGTTTGGGCTCAATTGAGAATAATTTAAATCTTAACTTTGTATTGTTGGAATAGTTAATTAATGAAATCAATAGAAAACAATAATCACTTAGGTTTGGTGTGACTTTATGATTGATTGTAATCCTAGGTCAAAAACCCTTATGACCTAGGGCACCTTAGGTTAAGTAACTTTAAATAGTTTGAAAGGCTTTAGCAATTATAGCTGTTTTAATGATTGTATCTTGTATTCCGTATCCCTGCACCGCATTAAACCATTCATCATTGCATGCGTGTAGTGGCCGAGAACCAGGAAGTGAAAGCTGAGTTGACTTCTGAGGAGACTGCCCCTGAGGTGACCCAGGGGTTTGACATCTGTGGCACTGACCCCGATCCGACACTCTTTGCAAGTCAAGGCAAGCCCCGGTGCATTCAGCCCTCTCCTTGTGATTTATAAAATGTTTATAACTTGAGTTAAAATATTGCATTAGGTTGATAGGAGTTGATTGTCACCTAACTTGCTGCATTACCTGACTTGATATATTCCCCTTAAAACTTGATTTAAAATGAAAATGTTGAAAAATGCTTAGCCCTGCTTAATTAATTTAGATTTGCATAAAATGCTATTTTTCGACTTATTGTGGTAAACTATTAATGAATCATGAGAAAGGAAAAGGGATATCAGTGTCCGTTCGGTGATTGTGCACTTGGGTTGCAGTCTCAATGCATCGTTGCCGACGGAAAGGGATTTTCTGTTCGGTGGTTGTATATTTGGGTTAGAGTCCCAATGCTTGAAAAGGGATTTGAAAACCGTGCGGTTACTTGTACTTGGGTTAGAGTCCCAATGTAATGTCTCCGACGGAAAAAGAAATTAGGGACCGTTCGTTGTAGGCCTGCTGTGATCGAGACTTTGAAACTAGCCACATACTATGGGAAGCCCTGACTCCGGTGGCTCTACTACTTGAACTGACAACCACGCACTGGGAGTGGAGAGATGGTGAGAGTAGAGTGTACCCTCGTGGCCGGCGTGCCTGGATAGGAGAGGAGTACTATGCTCTCGGGTGGCGCAGAACTGGTTTAGGTTTTGGAAAAGTCGTGGTAGACAGGATTGGTATATGCAAGCTGAGGTGCTACATATGCAGTGTGGATAGGGATCCCCAGCTGGGTACTAATCGATTTGAATCGTCATTGCTCCTCAGAGATGGAGACTTGATCCTTTGACCTACAACTGAAAAATGGTTCGGATCTAGAATGTTTTTGAGAATGATTAAGTAATTGGAATTGAAGGACACATATGAAAGAACTGAGGACTATTGTTCTTGATTAAAAGAATGTTGAGTAAAATATTGAAAGTAGGATTAGTGTTGCTTTTCCGTAAAATACTTTGACTCTTGCAAAGCCGTACCTTGACTCCCCTCAGCCTGCATTCCTGAGTCTCATTTTTTTCTTTAGTCAGGTAAGTCTTGCGGAGTACTGTTGACATCTACTAACGTCGCCAAATATAACTATATAACTTTTAATACTAGAGACGAGATTAGAAGATGTATGGTAATTAATTAACTGGTCATTAGCAACTAGTCACATATCCAACATTCTTATGCATGAACTAGGTTGTCATCCCTAATTATATATGCTAAGAATAAATAAAGGTTCATATACTATTCAATGTGACTAGACAGAAATATATAAATATAAACTAAGATCAATTCTGCAAGCGGACAGATAATTATACCATTATAGCATTTTACCTAGAGTCTACCAGATTGTCGACTTATATTTATACCACTGGGAAGGACTGTATAAACTTTAATCTATTATATTGATAGTAATTATATACAATGGGTAAGTGACATTGCCGATGTCATTTACTCTACTCATAATAGGTAGAGGTCACAAGATAATAAAGATAAATAAAGGTGATAAGTATGATCAAGCATCATAAATAATGGATAAACATCAGAGCACTTTCTAGTCATTGTAATAGCTAGCCAATGGATAAACTAAAGAATTAGTATCTAAGGTAATTCTATAACTACGTCAATAAGTAACTCTAATTAGTGCAATTACATCTAGCAATCATTGTTAGATTAGTCCTATATCATGATCACATGTAAAGGGCGTCATCTAGGAAGGATGTGAAACAGAGTCATCACCAAACTTTGGGACCGTGCCTGCTTGCCTACATACGGGGGTGGACTACAGAGGACTCAACGCACCTGTCACCTACGCGATCTACCACATGACCCGGCACATCAGGGTGCACTCGCAGATAAATAGAATACCTAGACACCACGTCTACATATCGTTCATCATCTACGCATCGATCGTATGGATAAACGCTATACGAGCTATTACATGAATTCAATAAGTTCAAACCAACTATACTAGACATATAATCAAAGTAGACAAAGACTATAGTAATCAAGAACATATAAACTATTAAGAACAATGTTTCCCTAATCATAATGAAGAATACAATAATTGAGAAAGAACTAGAACTATACCATCCGCGCTCCAGACGGATGCCGGGGCTCCAGATCCCGCCGAAGAACTAGAACTCCTCTACTTCTAATCTAACTAGGCTAGAACTATGAACTAGATGGCTCTTGATGAACTAGGAGGCTCTTGATGGCTTGGCCGAAGACTTGATGCCTTGGATGAATGATGGGATGCCTCCAGGGGGGTCTGCCCCTTTATTTATAGCCCGATGGGTTGCACGTGCACCGTAGGATCAAACCGACTTAACTAAGGGCCGAGATGACTCCTCAAAGGCGGTGGAAGAAGACTCCAGAAGACGGCGGCGAAACCCTAGGGGGGGCACCGGCCGGCCCCACCTGTCAGGTGGTGGGGCCTTGGTTGCTTCGGGTATTCTCTAGATCCTTCCCACGTCCTGATGACGATGTTTCCTTCGCTGTTAAGTCTCATGTCTTTTATGCTCTTTAATCCTTCTTTTATGCTTTTCTGGAATAGCCCCTGAAAAATACAGAACATGCAAAATTAGTGGAAATTGTCAGTTAAAACCATAGACTTGTGTGTATTCATATATCCTTTGGTGTCTAAAGTTCTAATAAAAGTTGAAGTTATCCACCGTCAACAACACCCCCAAGCTTACCTGTTTTGCCAGTCCCTTGGCAAACAAACTAAGCCTAATTTACCAAAGTATTTGGATTAGGAGTTTCTACAATGCTTTCATATTTTCCAAGTACACATGCTTTCAAACAGAGATTCCCCTCTGGATTAGACAATAACTGCTCTAACCTTCAAATTTACCTATTTTACCTTTAACTATGGAGCTTTACAGCTTTTGCATAAGTCTTGAGCAATTGAAAGATAGAACAATCAAGTCAAGCACTATGTAGCAAATTCTTCACAGTACCAATATTCTGGAGTTTTTTTATAAGTTCAAAAATAAAACTCAGAGCTTAATTGTATGACACCCTCAAGTCTCTTAATATGTAGTATTTATGGATCTCACTTAGGCATTAACAATGTCATGCCTCCCTATCGCTAAGAATATATAGTGGAGCTTATAGGAGTGGCAATAACAAGGATAAGCATACTTACAGTTCATATATTGTAAAGTCAAACAATGGATCCACAGAGAATCGAGGCATACAATCAAACCAAGATGTGCATGTGTAAGGAATATGGTGGATAGGTGTATATATGGTGGCTAATCCTAATTCTACTTATGCTCTTTTGAAAATAAATCTCTCTTTAAGACTCGCAGGAAACATGGGCTATCTTTATTCTTTCTCCTCCTCTCTTTTTTTTCTTTCTCTGTTCTTTTTTTCAATAGGGAGGCGGGCATCTAGTACCCATTGTTTTAATAGCTAGGACACTTGTCCATCTTTTACTCCCTTTTCTTTTCATACTTTGCATAACCACATGTATCCTTGAATATAAACAATTGGAGAGATAATGATTAGAACTTAGAGCAATTAAACAGGGCCTGTCCTATAGGTATATTTTTTGGGTCACTCCCAGTGTAGGAGAAAAACATTTTTATGATGAATATAGATGAAAATGGAAATAGTTGCAATTACTCCCAGGGTAGGAATAATGCTTATGTGGCTGGAGTGTGTAAGTGATCTTGGTTTTAAAAGCATGACAAGACTCTCATGAGATATACAACAAAGGTTGACTGAACTCAATGCAAAGGAAGCAGCATAAATTTGCAAAGGTTTCCTATCTAAATGTATCATATATGGCTTTGGTAGGAATTCACACTTTGTCATACAAGAGCTCATCATGTAGATTTTAAGTTTTCAAAATGAATCTCCAGAACTTAGTAATGTTAGGAATAAGATAAATAGTAGCTCAGACCTTCATGTATCATATCGATCAATCACCTAGACTTAGCTCAAGCATATGCCTTCACAAGTTTTAGGTTCAGAGTAAATTCTTAATCTTAAGTTAAAACAACAATATCCAAAACTCAGGAGAATTTAAGTTTGAAACTAGGTACTTGAAAGGAATGACAACAGAGCAACTATTCATCATCTCCAAGATAAAATTTTTAGTGTTCATCAATTTTAATTAATTCTAGCCTAGACTGACTCCAAACATATTCTAATATATAACTAAGTGTTTATTTGGTTTTAATTATTTTTGATTGGACTCAAAAAGGACTCTATAATTTGTGGACCTTCATGTGCCCACATATTTTTTGGTATTTTTAGATTTTCCTATGATACTATGGTGAACCTTCATGTGCTCACATATTTTTGGTATTTTATGACTATATAAAACAGACTCAATAATCGCATATGTATAATTACCTGATAACTAGGGGATGCTCCTCCCCCAAGCATGATGTTTACCATACTTGGTGTTGAATGATCTTCAGAGTGAGCTAGCCAGTAGTAGTCCTGGTGGGTGCCACTGATAGACTCTCTCCTTAGTCATAATATTGTTCCTACATAATTATACTCCAATAAGAAAACCAAAACTCGAGGCTTGAATTTAACAAGGGGTTAGCGGTCAGCCAATGAGCAATTGATTATCCTTTTGAGTTGATTTTAAATTGATAGGGTTTAGCAGGATTCTCTTTTTCGTTTTTTCTAATTTTCTTATGCAACAATCAAATATGTATGCATGCTATATTTTTTTATGCCACCACGGAGAATATTTATTCTCATGGGGCTTAGGATTTTCATAATGCAACAAATTAAATACAGATGCTACTACCATTTATATATATATATTATTTTTATTTGTTTTTATTTTTATGCTGCCACAGTAAATATTCCTACAGGGTTTAACATAAGTTTATTCACATAGGGCTTTAATTTTTTATGATGTTGTAAATAAAGCAGTAAATATTTTTTTGTTTTATATTTAATGTGCAAAAGTGAATGTACTAATAAATGTGTTAAAACAAAATTACTAATAAATGCTAACTTAATTAGATAACTACCATTCTAACCTTATGGCTAGGGTACGGAATTTAAAGTCTACCGACAGGACTTAGATAGAGGAGAATACTTACTCAGCAGGTTCATCGTCTGAGTTTACCTCAGTCAATTCCCCATTCTACGGTAGTGTAGTAGGTGCTTCTTCTTTCTCCTTCCATCTCATTTCTGTCTCTTCTGCTTCTCTCTTTTCTAGCTCCAGCTCTTCCTTGTTACACTCCCTTAGGTGTGTTTCTCTTGATTCTTTATCTCTCTTCATCCAATCTTCTAATTGTGCATGGATCTCTTCCTTCTCTACCTTAGCAATTTGGTCCATCCTTTTAGCTTCCGCTTCCCACTCACTCAAGTGTGGTGCTTGTACGGCTTCTTGCTCATTGTAGCAGTCTTCATACTTCACAATCTTGCCAGGGAATTCCTCCCATCCACAGTGAGGCTAGGCAGCCTGATGGCGGGCTTGGCGTCTTCTCCTGTTGCGTTGCTTCCTGTTCTGCTCATGGTTAACAAGTGTTCTAAATTGACAGCGTACCTTTCTTGTGGGTAGGTTGAAGTGGATCTGTCCAGACCCGATGTAGATAATAGCATTGGCAGTGTAGAGGAACGGTCTTCCCAAAAGAATAGGTGAGTCATCGTCTCCCTGCATGTCAAGAACTAGAATATATTTATCTTGAATTCTTACCATAACGTCCTTAACCACACCTTCAAGGAATCTTAGTGATTGGTCTGCCATCTACAACTGAATATATGTTGGGTATAGAGGTAAATCATTAAATAAATCATCGTATAGTTGTTTGGACATTACGTTGACGCCTGATCCAGTGTCGCAGATAGTGCCGGCAAAAGTGGTGTCTCTGATTGTGCATTCAATGATTGGTACACCTGGGTCACCTTTCTTCGTTGGAAATGGTTGGGGGAGCATATGATCATTTTCTGTGTTGAGAGCAGTAATTAGTTGAGCAGTTTCTTTAGGTACATGCTGGGGCTTGTTCTTCCTCCGTCTTCTATTGTTCTTCTTCTTGAGTGCTGGTTGTTGTTGCTCTTCTTGTTGATGGAATTGCTTCGGGACTGCATGAGTCTTTAAGATGCGGTTCTTGAACGAGAATCTCTCCTTCTTGTCCTTGATAGATAGGACAATCTTGGCATGTTCCGCATAGATGATGGCTTTGGTTGTGCACAAGAATGGTCGTCCCAAAATAATGGGTGCCTTCTCATCTCCTCCTGTCTCTATGATCACGAAGTCAACTGGGACATATGATAGCCCCACTCTGATGACAGCTTCTTCTAGCACTCCCTCGGGGTAGCAAATGGACTGATCTGCAAGCTGCAAACGCATATCTGTGTACAACAAAGGATCACCTAATACTTTCTCATAAATTACCTTGGGCATTATGTTGACACTTGCGCCGAAATCGCAGATAGCCTCTGGAAAACTATGACGTCCCATAGAGATAGGAATGACAGGTCTCCCAGGGTCTCCCATCTTCTCAGGTAGTAAGTGATCTATCCACTGTATATCTGCGGGCTCAATATTGTATTGGGTTGCATTGTGAATGTCAACAAGGTTAGCAGTTTCTAAATCTTCTGGCTGGCCCGAAATCTTACCTTTCTCAAATGGCGGGACAGCAGCAGCTAGCTGAGCTAATTGTGATTCTAACATTTTATTAAAGCTGTGCTGATTCTTTATAGCAGAAGCAAAGTTATCCATTCTAGTATTAATGTTTTCTAAAGCTTTATCATTAGAGGCTACCTTTCTAGACATTTGATCTAACAATTTAGATTAACCAGCAACTAAATCTCTTAAAGGTGGAAGATTGTAATTATTATAATTATTACCTTGGTTGTTACCTTGGTAATTACCTTGTTGAGGTTGCTGATTCCATCCTTGGTTTGGCTGGTTCCATCCTTGACCTTGCTGAGGACGACAATAGGTGTTATTGTTGATGAAGTTCACATCCTCTTGCAGTGTAGGGCAGTTGACAGCTGAATGCCCGTAATCTCCACATTCTTCACAGGTCATGAGAGAATCATTAATATGCATGACTTCCATCTTCTCTATATCGAGCTTCTTCATGCTGAGGTCTAGCTTGGCTGTGACCATGTTAGTTTCCTTGAGATGATGGATGCCTCCTCCTCTCTTGCGAGGTTGAGTACGTTCCTCATTACAGCTTGGATTTGAGGCCATCTTCTCAACAAGTGCTTTAGCTTCTGGAAGCTTAAGTGACAGAAAGGCTCCTCCAGCTGTAGCATCTATGGACTCACCGGTGCTAGAGATAAGCCCATGGTAGAAGGTCTGCATTAATAGCCAATCCTCTATCCCATGATGAGGACAGTCTTCAATATAATCTTGAAATCTTTCCCATGCTTCAGTAAATGATTCGTCATGTTGCTGTTGAAAGCTTGAAATTTTCCCACGCAGAGCATTCGTCTTGCCTGTAGGAAAGAACTTTGCCAGGAAAGCAGTTGAGCATCGGTCCCATGTAGTGTTCTTCTTTTTGTTGGTGTAGAACCACTGCTTAGCTTTCCCAAAAGTGAAAATGGGAAAAGACGAAGTAAAATAGCATCTCTTGGTACTCCTCTGATCGTGAAGGTGCTGCAGATCTCTAGAAAGTGTTGTAAGTGTGCACTTGCATCTTCATGAACTTTTCCACAAAATTGACTCGCTTGAACCATGGTGATAAGAGCAGGTTTGAGCTCGAATCCATTCTCCCCAAGTTGACTGCTGGTCCAGTTCGGATGTTTTCTGTTGGTGAGGCAGAGAACTTGCGCAGTAGTCTTCTCAGCCATGTCTTCAAATACAGGAGTTAAATCTTCTCCTAAATGTTCTTCTTCCAATGTTAGAGCTGACTCCTCTGATGGATGAGCTTGAGTGGCGATGGGTATTATTGATAGTGACTCGAAATTGTCCCTCGCCTCTACAACCTTCTTCCTTCTAAGACGTTTCTCTGGATCGTCAGTGAAGTTGTTTGGAAGAAAAAACCATTCATTCATCACCCTGCATAAGATAAGCAAATGATAAAAACAAGGGTATGCCTGTTTGAGTTAGAGATCAATCAGTAACACAATCTTATCCATTATGTATATATGTTATCAATATTTCCTAAGTTTAATGTGCCTTCCCCGGCAACGGTGCCAAAAATGCTTGTTGACATCTACTAACGTCGCCAAATATAACTATATAACTTTTAATACTAGAGACGAGATTAGAAGATGTATGCTAATTAATTAATTGGTCATTAGCAACTAATCACTTATCTATTACCAACATTCTTATGCATGAACTAGGTTGTCATCCCTAATTATGTATGCTAAGAATAAATAAAGGTTCGTATACTATTCAATGTGACTAGGCAGAAATATATAAATATAAATTAAGATCAATTCTGCAAGTGGATAGATAATTATACCATTGTTTTTGTGCTCCAGATAATCTTCATCATGCATGGTGGTGTTGGCAGGTGCGTCTTCTATTGACGAGCACTGCTCTGGACGTGGCCTGAAATGAAAGATTTCTTCTTTTCCAATGATGTTGAGTCGGATTTCTCCGGCTCCCACATCAATGGTTGCATTTACAGTACTTAAAAATGGTCTTCCTAGGATTAGTGGTGTTCGAAAATCAGGATTTAAATCTAACACCACAAAATCCAAGGGAACGAAATAGTTTTTAATTTGAACAGGGATATTCTCCGCTATTCCCGCCGGATATCGTATTGATTGATCGGTGAGCTGCAAACACATAGTAGTTGGAGATAAGGATGTGTGATTAAGTTTGTCATATATTACCTTGGGCATGACGCTAACGCTTGCTCCAAGATCGCATAGAGCTTGATCAAATTGTTGAGTTCCGATGGAGCATGAGATAGTATGATTTCCCGGGTCCTTTTTCTTCTCAGGGAAATTATTGAGGATAGCAGCACTACACTGCTCCATCAATTTCACAATTTCTGTGCTCGGGATTGGTTTCTTTCTATTGAGGATGTCCTTCAAATATTTTGCGTAGGTAGGTACCTGCATCACATCAATTAGAGGTATATGTATATATAATTTTTGTATTACCTCCACGAATTTCCAATCCTTTGGTTTCCTGTTACGGTCAGGAAAATGCAACACCTCGGTGTCATAAAATTCATGAGGAGAAGTTCTTACCTTTTCTTGAGGTGCAGTGGAGTCTTCTTTTTTAGCTTCTTCTTCTACTACCTTCTTCTTGGGCGTAGAATCAGGATAAGGGGGATCACGAGTGGTCTTACAGCCTCTCGTGGTCACAGCATTAACTTTTTCATTATGACATGAAAGTTTTGCATAAATATCTGCTAATTGCTTTTCTACCATTTTATTAAACTTAAGTTGTTCCTTTAACAGCTCATGAAATTTATCTATTCCAGCGTTTATATCTCCTAGGATTTTGTCTTGGTCAATCAACACTAAACTTAAACCAGAGTTTATTTTAGCTTGATTTAAAACAAGTTCCTTAAGAGAATGATTGCTAGCATGTAAAGAATCATTATCCTCCCTACGTGGATTCCATCTTTGGTAAGGTGAAACTGGTGGGGACCATATCCGTCATCATTTAAAAGAGATTTAGCATCTTTTATTGGACAGATATCTATGTTATGATTTTTATTTCCACATAATGCACATGGTGTTTAAGCATTTGCATAATATTCTATAGTAGCACGATCTCTTTTCCAATTAGCTCTTTCTTTTAACTTTTTCAAAAGGCATTCAAAAGATAGCAATTTAACTTCAAAAGTATAATTACCTTTGAGATGATCGTCGGTCCATCCTTGATTATCCACCTGTTGGCACAAAATGTGGTTCTTGTGTCACAACACACCAGCGAAGCCGGATACGATCTCAGAAGCGTCAGAGCTTCCAAGATCCAGCTAGTTTCAAACCCGAACAGAGAGTGCCGATAACCCTCAGGCGTGCCAGTCAATTTGACCTACAATTGACAAGGAAAAAATAGTAATCAGTAATCGCAGGGCGGAACTAACTGGTGAGTCCAGGTAGTTCCAACTATGTGGCTCTGAGAGCCAATTTAATCGGAAATCGACTAAAGAGTCGATTCCGGCATGTATGCATGTTTTGCCATGAAAATAGATACTGAATTGATGCATAATCGATTGGTATGTATGGTCAGATAGACCAATTTACATAAAACAAGTCTATGCAGGTAGTTGTAACAGATTAAAGCACAATCGATTAATGTTAACATGTCGAATCATTCAGTTCAGACTGTCTGAACGTCAAACAGACAGAAATCGGCTTTTTAGCCAATTTGGCGGGGAACAATTGGTTAACTGTTTTTTTTGTGAAGCACAACTGCATCGGCTAATTAGCCGATCCAGGGTCCGTGAAGCAGAAAACTTAGCGGTGATTATTTTCAAATATAAACCTAAGATTGATACGAAGCTAGTCTAGAAGGCCTGCGGCTTTGCATCAATTTAGATTTATTCCCGAAAATAATCACAAGTAGATCTAAAGGAATACAAAGCTGGTCTAGAAGGCCGGCGGCTCTGCATTCATTCAGATCGACTCTTGCTCAGCTCTCTCATCACGTACGAACAAGATTACGATAGTACTGGCCGAATCGAGTGAATATCATGATAAAGCATTAACATGGATGAGACATAAATAACATTTTTCATGTGGATCTAAAGCCAATATTATGCAATCTTGATCGGGCAAAGAGATGTTATATTGATAAATAAATAATAAACAATAAATAACATCTTGATAACTTAATGAATCTAACTAAGATGCCAAATTAGTTAGAGCCGATAACTAACCCATGCACATAATCAAGCTTAACCTAAGCCCTCGTCCACCGGATGACGTTAAGCATAGATTAAACAAGAAAACAAACATGAATCGATAACTAACCCTTATTTGATCTAAGCCCATGTCCACCTGATGACGCTAAACTCATATCAAATAAGAATCAACCCCGATCTACGATGCTCCTATGTCCACCGGATGACACTAAAGAGACAAAGCTTAGCGAGGCATGACGGTACTTACAAGCAAGCCTGCGTCCACCGGATGACACTCAGCCCGATTGAAGAACTCGCCGAGATCTACGTTACTCCTACTCCTAAGGTTTGGCCAGGGCCGAAAGTTGTGTTGTATTGATGTGTGTTCTGTTACAATAGCCGGGGCTTATATTTATACCCAGGGCTTTGATAGAGTCCTACTCGAATTACAACTTAAGATGAATACGGAAACTAACAAACTTTCCTAAATTAAAGGTAACTTGGAGCCCAACCCTTCCTTTCTTCATCAGACTCCAAACACGATCGTTCCTTGGCACCAGAAACCCGTGCTGATGTCATCAATCGGCTATTTCCTTCAACTGCATCGCCTACGCTCCAGCCCAACAGTCGATTCCGGGACCCGATCGACTATCTGTCTAGGCCTCTACTCCAAAATCGGCTATCTGCACTCGGTCCAAATTTTGCTGTAAACACATGCCCCCCAATTTTGGGATAAACTGGTTTTATTCCAAAATTAGAACTGAGCCTCAATCGATCTCCATCTTCAAAACGTAACCGAATCACAGTTTCCCGCTCAGCACTTCAAAACTTCCGCAAACCGAAACCCTAGCCAAGAAATCCTCTGTTGTTCCTCCAGCCTCGATCTGCCGCTTTCAAGAACCCGCAAGCAATGGCGACCCCTTCTGAGATTCCCGAGGTATGAATCTTATCAATCTATTTTCCAATCATGAATCTTCATTCGATCGGTCACATCTATCACCCATCTGCCTCAGGATCTGAAAAATGATATCTTGATTCCACTGAGGAATGTTCCGACCGCCTTCTTCTTGGGACCGATGGGTGACTCCAACCCCGCGGAGTTCATCAATCAAGAAAGCAATCAGATCCCCTTTAGAAGCCCGCTGGTGGATGCATCTTCATGGTCCAGGCAACCCTTCCGGAACTGGCCAAGCATACCTAGCAGATGGAGAAATTGGTTCCGCCGAATCTCAGAAAGGAAAAGAGGAGACTGGGAGTTGCGCAATCTGAGCCAGTGTCTTGATCTCTCTCTATGTGACATGAAAAAGAATGAACCCCTCTTGGTTGCTGCAAGTTACTTCTGGTCCAATTCTCTCAACGCCTTTGTATTTGGAGACGGGCCAATGAGCATCACCTTGGGCGATATCCACATGCTAACTGGCCTTCAAATCACCGGATCTTTTCAACTGTGGGATCTCCTCTCAAGTGGCGAAAAGAAGTTCCCCAAACTGAACGAGTACAAGGGCTGGACCGGCTACCTCAGAATCCACCAGTAAACAACTTCCAGCATCAGTGATAAGGAATACATAGCCTTCTTGATCTTGTGGCTGGAAAGATTCGTCTTCTGTGGCGCTTCCTTGGGACCGCCCTATCCCTTCAAGGCCCTTGCAGAAAAAATAGCTCAAGGCAATTCCATCCCCTTAGGTGAAATACTGTTGGGGTCTACAAACAGGCTGATGAACCGAGTTGCTGGTTATCTGCTAAAAGGGGAAGAAGTAAAGTGCATAACAGGTCCCTACTGGTTGATTCAATTATGGCTCAACTTATATCTGCACAGGATGGTCAGGCCGAACCTCAACAACCTCAAGAAGTAAAGTGCATAACAGGTCCCTGGTGGTTGATTCAATTATGGCTCAACTTATATCTGCACAGGATGGTCAGGCCAAACCTCAACAACATCAATTACCCCTCCATCAACTATGCAGAGCAAGATAGCAACCAGATTACCAGGGGCTGTCAGAACTTTAGAGAAACTGCCACAGCCATCATCATCAACATGAAACGAGGGATTCTGCTTGAGAAACTCTACAGAGGCTTGGGGCCAGATACCTTGATTTGGTTCCCTTATGAAGATGGCAATGATTTACCAATGCCCTACACCTTCAGATTCAGTACAGGATGCTCTGATGCTGGAGCCACTGAAATCTTCAACATAATCATAAAGCCCTGCACACTGTCTGTTGATTTCAAACACCTTCGGGGTACTGGCAGTAATGAGCTCAGCTGGCCTTCATATGAATTCTATTATCCCAATGTTGCATCAAGACAACTGGGTTTTGGCCAACTGCCCCCCAAGCTTCCATTTCTACATCTTCTGAGGCCCAGAGATGAAATCACTGAGATGCTAGAAGCCGACAGGGTCTTCTCATTAGGAGCAAACTTACCAACTTACACTGTAGAGCATTGGAACCTCATATTCATGTCCCATGAAACTTTCGATCACTGGTGGCAACAATGGCATACTCATCTCTTCTTCCAAGGGATCCATGGTAGATGCAGGGCCCTGGACCCAAGCTTCAACTCTACTTTGGCAGTAAGTACACCAACCGATTCATTTGAACCAGCTGTAAACCGTATTCTAATTTCTACTAATGCAGGACCCAAAATCCAACCCACCAGAGCAGATCAACTATTATCCTTCTTGTCCAACAGCCAGGCTAGGCTCTTAGGCCCCATCTTTGAAGACGATGATGAAAGCTCCTGCTAGTGTAACAACTGCTCCATCTTCAAAAAGAAAAGCTTCACCAAATCTTCAGAAGACGATTACCAAGAAGAGAACTAAGAGGAAGCCTGTCCAGGTACGTGGATGTCCTGAATTATTCCCTGCACCATCTACTCAACTTACTTGACTGAATCGGCTATACAATAGGCAAACATTCAGCCGATCTAGGCACCCAATATTCAAGCCGAAGTCCTCTCAGAAACAACAGGCCACCAAGGCATAGCTGAAAGCTTGCTAAGAATGGACGAAAATATTGCCATTCAACAAGAAGGAGAGGGAACTCAGGTATCAATCAGATCTGCAAACAAACAATCTTTCCTTACTGAATATTTT
Source organism: Eremochloa ophiuroides (assembly GCA_038502445.1). Taxonomy (NCBI): domain Eukaryota; kingdom Viridiplantae; phylum Streptophyta; class Magnoliopsida; order Poales; family Poaceae; genus Eremochloa; species Eremochloa ophiuroides. Next base: position 46,247,607 of record JAHLJS010000004.1, read on the forward strand.
TTGATCATCTCAAAAAAAATACAGCCGAACAGCCCTCCTTCATGGAACGAGCTTGAAGAAGAGAGAACACCATCTCCTGATCATCCAGGTAAGGCTGCTCGAATGTTAACACTTATCGTGCTTGCTCTATCGTTTACTCACTTTATTACTGTAGAGCTTCAATCGATCAAAAGGAACATACACTGAGGCCATTCCGACCGCTGAAAAGGAAGTTGCTACGACAGATCAACCAGGCACTTCATCAGCTCCAGCTCCTTCGATCTCCATTCAGGTAAAGTACATATCCTTTAATCGATCAAATTATCAATGCTATCATCTCCTAACATCTGAATGCCAGCACTGCAGCCCTCAACTCCCAGCTATTCTTTTGATTTGGAGGAATGCTGTGATGAAGGTGAACTAAGCTCCAAATCCACAGCACTGCCAGAGCCAGATTTTAAAGATCGGCTAAATGAACTCTTGCCTCAGCTGGAAGTAGATCTTTTTGATCTAACCTGGCGACCTGAAACAATCGATCAGGCAATCGAGCGGATTCAATGGCATACCAAACCGGCAACTCTCAGCCTCTTGAAGTAGCTTGTCAAGCTCAAAATTGCCACTCCAAGAATCAACACCGCCCACACAAACTTGGCCGAGCTTGAGCAGCTAAGAAATAACAAATCGATCAACAAGCAAAAGGCCCACGTGCTGGCAGATCAGGTCAAGTTTCTGAAGAACAATATCACCTTAGCTGAGTCAGAGCTGGACCTTCTGAAGATTAGGCGTGAACAGCTGATGAAGGAGCTTGAAGAAGTAAACTCAGCCATTACCCAACATGAAATTTCTGTGTCGACAAACACTGTTGATATGACCGAGAAGAGAAAACAGGTCAGCACCATGGTCACCGAAGGTAGACAAATCAATCAACGCCTAAACATCCTCAATTCATCAGCCGATGAAGACCAACAATCCGAGCAGACCGGCCATGCTCTTCACGTCGAATGTATCTCTTCTATTCGGTCCTTGTTGGGCTTGTAATCCATATTCAACTTTTATGTAAACCGTGTCAAGTATATTGGCCAGATTGAAAACCGGCCTCCTTCTCGCTCTGCATTCGAATCGGCTATTCAGCCAGATCCTTAGTATTTATCACAGTCCGCAGACAATCGGCTATTTAGTCAATTCCAATAGCCGATCTACTTATCTGATCCCTGATTAACTGATTCTAGGCGACCGACTGAGGACAACCAATCATGACGTTCCACCTCCCACACATAGCGTCGGTTCCGGATTCAAGAAACGTGGGTAAACTCCAATATAAAGTCTGCCGCGTCGTATCGTCTCCCGACGAGAAACCGCCTTGGTGCCTCCGTCTTTATAAGTAGACGCCCGGCCTGTGTAAGCAATGTTACAGCACAGCCTTCGCTCACCCGGCCCTTGCTCTTCACCTCTTCTCCTCGAACAGAGAAAAACAAACCTCCAAAACCAAATCCATGGCCGGCAACGGAGATCACGGCAAGCGACCGGCTTCGGGTTCCACCGAAGGCGACAACTTCAGCCGGAGCCTGCGAGCCGTGGGTGAACAGAGGCACCGCCTGCGAGCCTGGTTAGGGTAAGGCTAGTGTTCACTTCTTGATACATTGATCCAATCAAATCTGACCATCGCCGTCTTGCACAGTGATGCGGGAACCACCGGTGCCGGAGGCTCGAGAACCGGCGCCGGGCCGTTCTCAGGCCGTCCCTGCAGCGGCTGGAGCCACTCCCGGTGCGGGTGCCGCTGCTGGCCCATGTCTCGGCCGTCGTCGCTGGGTATCATCCGGACAGTTGGCCATTTACAGCAGGTAAATCAATTTGCATTCATGACATTGATCTCTTTCGATTCTGATATACCTGCTTCTTTGTCAATCTCAGCTAGGCCCGCCTGATTCCTTTCCCGCCGGGGGCACCGATTGGTGTGGATACCCGGCTTCGCCGAACTGCGCCTCCTCAGGACCCCCTCAAGATCCGGCCCCGAGCGCTGGATCAGAAGCGGGGTCTTCTAACGGGTCCTACACCGCCGCCGACGGTCGCCGATTCCATCACCAGATGGTAGAGTACCGTAACCTCTATTCAGAGGCTACAAAGGAGAATGGCCGGCTGCAGGGCGTCAACGAAGCCCAAGCCGCTGCCCTTAAGGCCGCCGAAACCGAGGTGGCTAGGGTGCAAGCCCAACTCGCCGAATCGGACACCGCAGTGGCAGGTAATACCTTGAAGTCCTTATTGTGACCCGCTGATGATCATCTTCATGCTAACTCTTCTTTCTTTTTGCAGCCCTGACCGTGCAGCTTGAAGAGTTGCGTGTGGGTGCTGAGACCACCGTCAATGCCGTCAATGCCCGTGGCAACACGCAGGCGGAGCGGCTCCTGGATGTTCACCACCGTGTCTCCCAGGTGGCCATGGCCGGCGTTCGTCACGGCGCCACCGGGGCTCTTACAGCCGCGCGACTCCGCACCGGCATTGCTCTGGAGGCCGTCGAGCCCGGGTTCCCGGAGGGCCAGGATATGGAGGAGGCCAGCGCCCAACTGGCAAACTTCTTCCCTCACGCCGACGAGGTCATGGCTATCACCGACGCCCAGGACATCATAGATAGAGCCACGCATGATTAGAATGTAATAGGGCTCCTGTAAGCACAACCAGAAATAAAACTTTCTTCAAAAAGCATCAATCTGATTTCCATATGTGTCCGAATACATATATATCTTCCTTCTCTTTTTTTTAGACTAAAGGCGATGCAATCACATCGGCTATTACACTCCATCATGAGTGTTTCATTTTGTGCTAAAGGCGATCTGTTAGAATGAAATCGGCTGTTACAGACCCTCATTTTTGTTCTGTAGGCGATCCTCCAACAAAATCGACTGTATGAGCTAGATCTTGCATCGATCGGCTATCATCCCCCAACTGGGATACTAGGATAGTACTTCTTCAGATAATTTCCGTTGATCGCCCTGGCAAATTTCCTTCTGTAACAACCCTAAAAATCCACACAACCTAAAAATCTCAACCAATTAAAATTTTTCATTTATTTATTGTGAAAACCCATTTTTCTTGTGCAAGCATATAGGTTTCATTATGAATTTGGTAATAAAGGAGTATAGCTTGCATTTTAATTCCATTCACATAGAATAATAACTTATGCATCACATTTGGGATTTATTGCAATTTATGTCTGTATTTACTCAATATTTAAAATGGGCAATATATGTATATATACACTAAAATGAAAATAGAAAAAGGAGAGAGAGTTAGGCCAGCCCAAACCAGCCCGGCCTTCTTCTCCTCACCTCACCCGCGCGCGCGCTCCACCCCGCCTCCCCGCACTGGGCCGGCCCGACACCGCGCGCACGCGCGATGCTGACCACACGCGCGCGACCGTTTCACCCGCTTCCCCGCAGCCGCTGACCACCCGGCCCCGCCTGTCAGCCGCTCTCGCCCCCCACTGTTTCTCTTCCTCACGAACGCGACGCGCCTGCCGGGGGTGTCACGCAAATGGCGTGACCGACAGCGCCACGTATGGCAGAGCCCTGACCCCGCTGTTCCCCTCCTGTCCCCTCCTTTCTTGGCCGCCAAGCGAACCCGCGCCCATCCGGAGCCCTAGATCCACTCGAGCCACGGCCCTTCGATCGGTCGAGCGCGATCAGGACCGTTCGCCATTGGAGCTGGCCAAGCTCGCCTATAAAAAGGAGCTCACCCCGAAGCCCTACCCTCATGTCCCCTCGCCGCCACCGCGGCACAGACCGGCACACTGCACCAAACCGAGAGAGAGAGCGTAGGAGAAGGGCGGAGCAGAGGAGGAGAAGCTGCCGGAGCGCCGCCGCCGCGGAGCACGCCGGAGCCAGACACGGAGGAGAAGCCCGAGCTGCGGACGAGGAGCGGCACGGCACTGCGATCGCTCTGCACGGCTCCGACTCGCCACTGCATCGCCATCCTAGCTTCACCGACACCACGGTGAGCCACCGCACGCTATGTCCGAACCTCGCCCTGCTTTTGCCATGGTGTTCCGCCCACGGGACGCGCAGGCACGAGCCTTTACCGGCTCAGGAAGATCACCGCACCATGCACTCATGCGACCGGCCGAAAACCCCGGATTACAAGGTTGCTAGACCGAGAACGCAGCACGACGCGTTCTCGGCGGAGCGCGCTCACCACCGACGCGTTCCGACGCCGAATCACCCGTTCCGAGCAATCCGACTAGCACCCGTATAGGTTAGAGCGTCGTGGAGCACCGCCACGACCCCTTGAGCTAGCTACGCGGATCTAAGCGCTAGAGGAAGCCTCGTCCGCAGTGCGCCGCGACCTCGCCGGAGCGCCGCCGCGGACCGGAGCCAAAAGGAGGCCTTGCCCTGTCACTAGTTCACCACTAAGCGGACGTATGCCCATTTAGTCACGCCAATTTGACTGAACCACATCCGGTTATGCCAAAACGAGACCATAATCACCTTGCCGTCGTCAGCCGCCGCCGGCGACACGCCGCCGCCACAACCGAGCACCTTGGGAATCTCGGTAGCCAAAATTGGTAGTTGGTATACCATCGCCATAGACCCTGGAGGCGCATACATCTCCTAGAAGACCTCCTTAGCCCCGCCGGAACCTCCCAGTCGCGGCGACATCGCCGCCGATGACTGGAGCATCTCAATACCGCGACCCGCTAGCGTGACCACCAACTCACCGACCACCTCGGACAAGCTTAGTTGCGGGAGATCGAACCTCCATAGCCCGGAACACCGAGAGGTGCGTTCTCGGGGAAACGTGATCGCCGCCGACACGATCCGCCTCGCCTAAATCCGTTTCGAGTACCCCCGATCGCCTCGCGCTGCGGAGAAAGGCCGACGAGATTCGCCAAGTCTGCCTCAGCACCACCGCGTAGATAGCCGAGCCCCGAATCATGTCTGTCGCCTTGGCTACGTGCGCCTCCACCTCGTCGAAGAACCGCCGTATGCCGAGGGAGAGAAGGAGGCCATACCACGACTCTAACCCGCCACCATCTGGTCGGACGACTGCCTGAGCACGCCAATTGGGGAAAGCCGAGCCCTGTCTTGCCGAAATATGGTCATCGCCGCCTTGTCATCGTCCGCCGCACCGGAGAGACACCGCCGCCTTGAACAGACGCCCTGGAACCCTGCTAGCACCAAATCTTCGATTCGCCCGAGCCTCCCTGGGAGAGCTCAGGAGAGCGGCACCCTCGGCGCCCAAATGTCCGATTCGCCCGAGCCTCCCTGGGAGAGCTCGGGAGAGCGGCACCCTCGGCGCCCCGAATCTCCGATTCGCCCGAGCCTCCCCGAGAGAGCTCGGAGAGCGGCACCCTCGGCGCCCCGAATTTCCGATTCGCCAGAGCTACGCCGAGCTCCGCCGAGCTACGCCGAGCTCCGCCGAGCCCCGCCGAGCTACGCCGAGCGCCGCCGACCTACGCCGAGCTCCGCCAAGCTCCGTCGAGCCCCGCCGAGCTACGCCGACGCCCCCCGACCACTGAGAACCACCCCCGACCTCTGAGAACCACCCCCGACCACCGTCGAGCTCGCCCGACCAACCGCCGAGCTACGCCGACGCCGGCGACTCTCTGGGAACCAGCATCGAACACCTGGTGGGCGACCATCGGGTCTGTGTTCTGATGAGGCGCCACATGCCGCACTACTGGACCCGCGCGCCACGTGGACTAATCCCGAGGTGCCCCTGATTAACCGACCAATTTTCCCATTTTCAGAAAATAGGATAATCTTCGGAAATTCATAACTTATTCATTCGATGTCCAAAAATTGCGCACCATATATCAAAATTCTCAGAAAAATGAGATCTACAATCTAAGACTATGTTTGTGTGCATTTAGCTCTTTATTTTATTGGATTTTTCTGAAATACTCTATAGGAGTCGCTGACGCGACTATTTCGTGTTCGATTTCAGAGCCGGAGGAGGATCTGACTAAGGAAGACGACCACGAGTACTTTCAGGAGCTAGGAGACGACTACGAAGGTGCCACGTCTCACCAAATCCTTAGATCCTATTTACGCATTGCAAATGACATTGTTGCTATTGCTTTATGATTATGTATGGATTGGTTGCATGGTAGTATATTTGAATTCCCTGCCTTGATAAGACTTTACCCTGCTATCCGCTGCTAGGTTAGCTGCTACTTAATTTACTGTTACTCTTCCACTACTTACTACATGCTATATGCTATGTGGTGGAATTGGGACGGTGCATAACTGATTATAACCACTGGGAGAGAGTGCTGCGTGCGTCTTGGGTGCGTGGTAAGGGTTGATGTCGACCAAGTGGGATGTGGGACAAGCCCGTGGGGCAAGTCGTGCCGGGGGTGCAACCTGGGCATCCCCACGAGAGATACCTGTGGCGGGTAATGACTTATGAGGTGGTTCCGGGATGTGCATTGAAGTCCCGTGAGCGGAGGTGCCGTGATGGCACGGGGAGAGTATCCCCTAAGTGGAGATGCCTACTTGGTCACAACCTAGGATCTGACTAGTGACCGGAAATATCTGGATTCCCTTGCTACTCACTCGCTTCTGATGGGCGGGAGACGGCTGGACTACTTGGTAGGGCGGTGCCACTACTGCTAGGTTGGGAGGTGATAAGGGTGGACGGTGACGGATGGCAGATTCCCGTACCGTTCTAGATGCGCAGTACCACTGATGGGGCCCGGTACTGCGTCTCCCAGTCTCAGTGTGATGGTGTTGGATCCGGAATGTCCCAGGGCTGAGTGGCAGGGTGGTACCGATGTAACACCCAGAAATTTTCAATCTTTGAAATAGGAATTTAATTTGATTTATTTATGCAATTGATTGAGCATTTAATATATAGAATAATATTTTTTGTGAATTAAAATAAACCCTAGGGCATAGAAACATGTTATGTTGCATACATGCCGCTGCACATATTTATTTCCTGAGATTTGATTGGATTTTGCAAGGGTTCAAAACTTAGTTTGAAAAGCCATTTGGAAAACAAATTTCAAAATGAATTGACAAAATTAGAAAAGGGAAAACTCCCTCCCCTTCTCTGCAGGCCGAGCCGGCCCATCCCCTCTCCTCAGCCCAGGGCGCTGCCCCTCTCCTCCTTCTCCGCATGGGCCGAGCCGGCCAGGCCGAAGCCCAGCTTCAGCGCAGCCCGCCTCCCCTCCTCTCGGTCTCGCTGACACGTCAGGCCCACGGCTCAGCGTCGTCTCCCTCCTCAGGACGGAGTCCGAGCGGAGCACGAGCGCCGCCTCCAACAGAAGGCAACCACCGGATTTTTTGGACGAGTCCATCCCGTGCATGCCTCCACTGGCCCGTAAAAGGAAGCCGCGACCCTCTTCCCCCGCCGCTGACGCGTAGGGCCCGTTGCCCCGCGCCATCCCCTTCCTCCAGTCGGAGTCCGCGCGAGACACGAGCGCTCCCTCCTCCGGGTCGAGTCCCAACCGAGTCCAGCTCTCCTACACCTCCCTCGCGCCCCTATATAGGTCGGCCGAGCCCTGCCGTCCCTCCCCACAAGTTCCCGAGCAAGCCACGCCCTCCAATCTTGCCCTAGCCGCCGCCCCGAGCTCCGCTGCCGCCGTCGATTTCTCCTCGGGAAGACTTCTCCGTCGAAATTGGTTGTTCTCCAAGCTTCGCAGCAAGGTCAGGGACCTTCCCGACCCCTTCTCCCTCAGTTTTGTGCACTATAGCCTTGATGCCGAGCTTCGCCGCCGCCATAGTTCCGCCACCTAGCTCGCCGCATCCTCCCCGAGCTACCTCTGTGGCAACCGAAACCATAGATAGGTTCGGCTTGAACTCCTCTTGCTTCCCGACCAGATCCCGAGGTGTGCCGAGCTTCCTAGCCCCGAAAACGCCGTCTCCGGCCACCTTGCCGGCGGGGAATCGGCCGGGCGCCGCCCGACTCCGGCGACCAGAGCCGCCCCTCTTTCCCCCGAGCTACCTGCGCCGTCCACGGCCGATCCAACGGCTCACAGTGAGAGCTACCCTTTCGCCGGCACTTTTGCAAAAGAGCCCCTGAGCTTTTTAATGTTCTAACCCGCGATCCTTTGGCGTATTTTTCAGATTACGCTTTCCTTTTTAGAAAACGTATTTTCCTCGGTTTAGATTCAAAAATACGTTTTCAATATTTACAGATTTGCCACTCAGTTTATTTCGGCCATATTTTATTCGTTTTAGCTCCGATTTGATCCGTTCAAGTCTCGCTAGATTTGTAATTTCGTAATCTACCTAATTATGCTACTGTTACTCATGTTTTCAACTTTTAAAATTCGAGATTAGATTTAATCTATTATTTTATTAAAGTAAAACTTGTTTATTTCATAACTTTCCCGTTTGAACTCCGATTTTCGTGATCTTTATATCGTTGGAATCGTAGCGAAGCGTAGATTATTTTTATACACTTTTCAATCTGTTTTTCCACTGTTGGTGTACTGTTTCTAATATAGATCTTGTTTGCTTCGTGTATGATTGCCTCGATGATTGTGTGGTGATTTTATGATCGAGTTCAGACGGTGAGCAATACGTTGGTGATCAAGAGTACACGGAGGATTCAAATTCTCAGGATCACTTTGATCAAGGCAAGTATAGCATGGACCATCCTTGTTGCCTATTCACCTTAATCACCAAATTCATGATGCATGTGTCTACCTTGGCAACCTTAGTATTTATTCCTAGCTTTTGATCACTTGATCCTTGTTACCTATGAGATTGCATTTGAGTAGTGATGCTAGTGCTTTGATGGGTCATGATCTTATGAATCTGATTAATTAATTATGAAATAAAGATTAAAAGATGCTTTTTAGCAACATGGACTAAGGACTTATCTGTAAGTATGACACCGGGACTTACAGCGCAACCATGGGGGCTATATGGCTCTGGCTTTAGTCAAGTATGGAGTTACTTTCTATCATGCTATTAATCTTGAAAGGTTCCTTGCCGAGCTGGTTGTTTTGCGGCTCCTGTCCTTGTGTGTACTGCTGCGTGTGTGTGCCACTTGGAAGGAGGGCTCTACCGCCCCTTGCCATTGTGCCCGGATTGATTAGTAACTTGTTAGAGAGCCTTTTGAAAGACTTCATAGTGTACCCTGCCGCACTTCCTTGGTGAGGTGACATGGAAGTCATGACCCTTGGCATATGGGAATCACGACTTATGGTGAAAGTGTGCAACCTCTGCAGAGTGTAAAACTGATATATCAGCCGTGCTCACGGTCATGAGTGGCCTTGGACGTCTTATAGGAACTTAACTAATTTAATATTGATTTATTTTGAAGTTTCTATTGATGTTTATTCCATATTAATTATCATGTTTATATGATCATGCAAATCTTGTTCCTTGATATATTCTATTGCTGCTACTCAAATTGCTAAAATATGATCAACTAAAAGCAACCGCTGTCAAACCAGTGTCTTGCCTTATTTGAGCCTCATAAACCCATGATATTCTTGTTGAGTACGACATGTACTTACGCTTGCTTTATTTTTCATATTTGGATAAAAATCCCGGATGGGTAACAGATGACTATGAGGATTCTTTTGAGGATTATTAGGATTGTGTTCACCAGTCAACTATTCCCTGTGGATTGGAGATTCCGCGAGAGAGTTATCTATATTATTCCGCTGTTATTTATGTAAAGACTCTGTGATATTATTCATTATGTATTAAACCTTGTGATGGTACTATGTAATTTGTCGCTTATGTGTGTGATTGATCCCTGGGCACACATAAGTTGGTTCATTCAATTTTATCCTTAAAATTGGGTGTGACAGATTGATATCAGAGCATAGGTTGACTGTAGGACGCAAGCCTAGATAGAGTGGACATTTTATGATGTGCTTTTCTCATTTTATTCATGCTTTCTACCTTAACCTTGATAATTGCTAATTTATGTGCTCCCCTTATCCTTATTCCATTATGAGAATTTGATTTCTCTTCTTATTCTAAGATCTATCATGCTTTCATGCTTTCTCACCTTGTTCTATTACGAAAATTTTAATTTCATTCTCATTCTTCCTCTGTCTTGGTCGATGATCAAGAAGATGGCACATGATCACCAAACTACCCCACAAGTGTGTTGAAGAAGCCAAGCCACAAGCATAGCTATCAATGTGAGGATGAACTTAGGAATCAAGAGAAGATGCCCAAACTCGACAAGAAGAATCAAGATAGGAGTCCAACTAGATAATAGAACGATTTAGTTGTGAGTCAAATTGAGTCGAGTCTTGTGTGCGTGTGAATTTTATGTGCTTGTTGCTTTGTGCTTATGAATTATGTTTGATTTGGTTCTTTGTAATGAGTGATGAGAATTATGGGCATGTCTCTAATTCTCTTAATTAAAAGATTTAGGGTATAAAGATTGTTAAGTAAATAGTTGGGTTGATTAAATTTGGTTTTCCCAAAATCTGTTTTCAGACCTCTCTGTCTTGTTAATTATGCTTAATTAATTTTGTAAATCCAAAAATTATAAAAATTTTAAGGGGAACAGTAGACTTCCATCCCTTTCCATGGCCTCAAGAATCACATTAATAGCTATTATGGTTTTGGAGATACAGTTGTTGCAAATTGAGAATTCTGCGCAGTATGGCAGACCGGACAGTTTCTGTTATTGTCTATTTTTGGTTAATCTAACATCAGAATCTGGAAAAGTGGTCCACATGAAGATTGTAGAGAATTTCTCAGGCTTTCCAACAATATGGAGAATGCCTCTGTTTGATTTCTGAACCTCCAGATATGATCAGTTTACTATGCTGCTGTTATCGGATCTCGCCCAGAAATTCAGATTCATGCCTTACAAGTGTTTGCATAATAGAAAAAAATTCTAAAACTCATTTATATGTTGAAAAACAGATGGCCGGTAACAGGGGGAATCCTAATCCACCACCACCACCACCACAACCTAGCATTCAAGATCTCATAGCGTCGCAGACGCAGCTGATGGAGACAATGATGCAGTTCATTTAAAACCAACCAGCTGGAGGACCACAACCTGCTCAACCTCAAGCTAGAGATAAGCGAGGAGAATTTTTGAAAGGTCGTCCACCTGTGTTCAACCACGCCGTCGACCCATTGGATGCTGATGATTGGCTTCGCGCCGTGGAGAGACAACTCACCATTGTGCAATGCTATGATGAAGAGAAGGTGTTGTATGCATCTAGACAGTTGCAAGGAGCTGCTCAAGACTGGTGGGATGCATTCCAGTATGGTCGCCCCAATAATGCGCCTGCTATCACATGGCAAGAGTTTTGTGAGAACTTCAGGTCATACCATATTCCTGAAGGTTTGATAGAGTTGAAGCAGGCAGAGTTTAGAGCTTTGAAGCAAGAACAAATGTCGGTGCCAGAGTACCGTGATCAGTTTGTTCAATTGTCGCGGTATGCTCCCGATGATGTTGCTAATGACAAGGACAAGCAGCGTCTCTTCCTCAAGGGACTTCACGATAGATTGCAACTCCAACTCATGACAACCACCTACCCCAATTTTCAATAGCTGGTGAATCGCGCTATAGTGATCGACAACAAGCGCAAGGAGATGGCTGATAACAAGAGGAAGAAGCAAGGACAAACCTTTACAAGAAATAACCGTTCGCGTCCCAACGCCCAGCAACAAAATTTCCAGCAGAGACACCAAGGGCCATCAAATCAATGGAACCGCAATCAGAACCAACCTCGTTCTCAGTCTCCACCGCAACAGCAGAAAACTCCTACCCAGACTCCTCAGCAAGCTACCCCTAGCAAGACCCCCAACAGGACCAATACATTTGGCACTCCCATCAAGTGCTTTGCCTGTGGAGAATCGGGACATCTCTCTTACCACTGTCCCAAGAAGCAGAACCAGCAGACTTCGCAGAGTAGCAACCAGAAGGGAAGACATCAACAATCGTCTAATCAAGGAAGTGTGAACCATGTGTCTGCGGAGACAGCTCAGGAAGCACCAGAGGTTATGATGGGTACGTTCAACGTCAACTCCATCCCCGCTACCGTTCTTTTTGATTCCGGTGCTTCGCATTCATTCATATCACAAAGTTTTGTTAGGATACACGGTATACCACTATTAGCCCTACAAAACCCATTATTGGTAAATTCACCAGGTGGGGCTATGCAAGCTCAATATTATTGTCCTTCGGTTAGCATTGCTTTAATGGGGGTAGACTTTAAAGTGAACCCTACGGTAATAAGAACAACCGGAATAGATGTTATATTGGGTCTGGATTGGATGAAGCAGCACAAGGCAGTTATTCAGTGTGAGGAAAAGGTCGTTGTGTTAACTACGTTCAAAGGAGATAAAATCAGTGTTGACGTAGTAATGCAACCACCACCAGCAGCGACAGTTAACCAGATTCGAGAGGAATACCCAATTAAAATATTAGAAACCACAGAGCGATTCAGAAGGAGTGAAATTATAAAGTTATGCAAGGTACAGTGGAATCGGTCTTCAGAAAACGAGGGAACATGGGAAAAAGAAGAAGAATTAAGGAAGTTATATCCCCATCTTTTTGAGTAAGCACTAACTAATCTCGAGGACGAGATTATTTTTAAGGGGGGTAGAATTGTAACACCCGGAAATTTTCAATCTTTGAAATAGGAATTTAATTTGATTTATTTATGCAATTGATTGAGCATTTAATATATAGAATAATATTTTTTGTGAATTAAATAAAACCCTAGGGCATAGAAACATGTTATGTTGCATACATGCCGCTGCACATATTTATTTCCTGAGATTTGATTGGATTTTGCAAGGGTTCAAAACTTAGTTTGAAAAGCCATTTGGAAAACAAATTTCAAAATGAATTGACAAAATTAGAAAAGGGAAAACTCCCTCCCCTTCTCTGCAGGCCGAGCCGGCCCATCCCCTCTCCTCAGCCCAGGGCGCTGCCCCTCTCCTCCTTCTCCGCATGGGCCGAGCCGGCCAGGCCGAAGCCCAGCTTCAGCGCAGCCCGCCTCCCCTCCTCTCGGTCTCGCTGACACGTCAGGCCCACGGCTCAGCGTCGTATCCCTCCTCAGGACGGAGTCCGAGCGGAGCACGAGCGCCGCCTCCAACAGAAGGCAACCACCGGATTTTTTGGACGAGTCCATCCCGTGCATGCCTCCACTGGCCCGTAAAAGGAAGCCGCGACCCTCTTCCCCCGCCGCTGACGCGTAGGGCCCGTTGCCCCGCGCCATCCCCTTCCTCCAGTCGGAGTCCGCGCGAGACACGAGCGCTCCCTCCTCCGGGTCGAGTCCCAACCGAGTCCAGCTCTCCTACACCTCCCTCGCGCCCCTATATAGGTCGGCCGAGCCCTGCCGTCCCTCCCTACAAGTTCCCGAGCAAGCCACGCCCTCCAATCTTGCCCTAGCCGCCGCCCCGAGCTCCGCCGCCGCCGTCGATTTCTCCTCGGGAAGACTTCTCCGTCAAAATTGGTTGTTCTCCAAGCTTCGCAGCAAGGTCAGGGACCTTCCCGACCCCTTCTCCCTCAGTTTTGTGCACTATAGCCTTGATGCCGAGCTTCGCCGCCGCCATAGTTCCGCCACCTAGCTCGCCGCATCCTCCCCGAGCTACCTCTGTGGCAACCGAAACCATAGATAGGTTCGGCTTGAACTCCTCTTGCTTCCCGACCAGATCCCGAGGTGTGCCGAGCTTCCTAGCCCCGAAAACGCCGTCTCCGGCCACCTTGCCGGCGGGGAATCGGCCGGGCGCCGCCCGACTCCGGCGACCAGAGCCGCCCCTCTTTCCCCCGAGCTACCTGCGCCGTCCACGGCCGATCCAACGGCTCACAGTGAGAGCTACCCTTTCGCCGGCACTTTTGCAAAAGAGCCCCTGAGCTTTTTAATGTTCTAACCCGCGATCCTTTGGCGTATTTTTCAGATTACGCTTTCCTTTTTAGAAAACGTATTTTCCTCGGTTTAGATTCAAAAATACGTTTTCAATATTTACAGATTTGCCACTCAGTTTATTTCGGCCATATTTTATTCGTTTTAGCTCCGATTTGATCCGTTCAAGTCTCGTTAGATTTGTAATTTCGTAATCTACCTAATTATGCTACTGTTACTCATGTTTTCAACTTTTAAAATTCGAGATTAGATTTAATCTATTATTTTATTAAAGTAAAACTTGTTTATTTCATAACTTTCCCGTTTGAACTCCGATTTTCGTGATCTTTATATCGTTGGAATCGTAGCGAAGCGTAGATTATTTTTATAAACTTTTCAATCTGTTTTTCCACTGTTGGTGTACTGTTTCTAATATAGATCTTGTTTGCTTCGTGTATGATTGCCTCGATGATTGTGTGGTGATTTTATGATCGAGTTCAGACGGTGAGCAATACGTTGGTGATCAAGAGTACACGGAGGATTCAAATTCTCAGGATCACTTTGATCAAGGCAAGTATAGCATGGACCATCCTTGTTGCCTATTCACCTTAATCACCAAATTCATGATGCATGTGTCTACCTTGGCAACCTTAGTATTTATTCCTAGCTTTTGATCACTTGATCCTTGTTACCTATGAGATTGCATTTGAGTAGTGATGCTAGTGCTTTGATGGGTCATGATCTTATGAATCTGATTAATTAATTATGAAATAAAGATTAAAAGATGCTTTTTAGCAACATGGACTAAGGACTTATCTGTAAGTATGACACCGGGACTTACAGCGCAACCATGGGGGCTATATGGCTCTGGCTTTAGTCAAGTATGGAGTTACTTTCTATCATGCTATTAATCTTGAAAGGTTCCTTGCCGAGCTGGTTGTTTTGCGGCTCCTGTCCTTGTGTGTACTGCTGCGTGTGTGTGCCACTTGGAAGGAGGGCTCTACCGCCCCTTGCCATTGTGCCCGGATTGATTAGTAACTTGTTAGAGAGCCTTTTGAAAGACTTCATAGTGTACCCTGCCGCACTTCCTTGGTGAGGTGACATGGGAGTCATGACCCTTGGCATATGGTAATCACGACTTATGGTGAAAGTGTGCAACCTCTGCAGAGTGTAAAACTGATATATCAGCCGTGCTCACGGTCATGAGCGGCCTTGGACGTCTTACAGGAACTTAACTAATTTAATATTGATTTATTTTGAAGTTTCTATTGATGTTTATTCCATATTAATTATCATGTTTATATGATCATGCAAATCTTGTTCCTTGATATATTCTATTGCTGCTACTCAAATTGCTAAAATGTGATCAACTAAAAGCAACCGCTGTCAAACCAGTGTCTTGCCTTATTTGAGCCTCATAAACCCATGATATTCTTGTTGAGTACGACATGTACTTACGCTTGCTTTATTTTTCATATTTGGATAAAAATCCCGGATGGGTAACAGATGACTATGAGGATTCTTTTGAGGATTATTAGGATTGTGTTCACCAGTCAACTATTCCCTGTGGATTGGAGATTCCGCAAGAGAGTTATCTATATTATTCCGCTGTTATTTATGTAAAGACTCTGTGATATTATTCATTATGTATTAAACCTTGTGATGGTACTATGTAATTTGTCGCTTATGTGTGTGATTGATCCCTGGGCACACATAAGTTGGTTCATTCAATTTTATCCTTAAAATTGGGTGTGACAACCGACCTAGGCAAGCAAGCACCCGGAATTCTGCCTAGATGATTGTACAGCATCGATGATGGCTAATCTTGTGAGTAGTAAAACCTCTGCAGAGTGTATGGTTGATAGATCGATACATAAGCCAACTCGTTGGCTATGGACCTTTCCTAATGTTTCTGCAACCACTATTAGATGAGAGCATATTCTTTTCTCCCCCTGGATAACATTTTTCCGGCAGTGTACCCGTTGTGGTAGTGTGCCGCTGAGATCGGCCCGAGAGGGAGTTGGGCCTGTCGAATGAGAGTGAGGTGTGGGTATGTGAGGTGTGGTGATGGGAAAAGGGATGATGGTGTTAACTGGTGATAAAACTTGACTAATTAAACATTGATTACAGCTGCATAGGAAAACCTCAGCCTATAGGTCTGCTTGTATAGCCTTGCATCCACTTTCCACAAAGCAAATGCTGCATAGGTGGGCTCCGTGGCCAGTACAAATCGTACTGATAAATTTGCTGTCAGGTGACGAGAATGAGTACGACTTCGAGGGAGATGATGACGAGGAATAGGGTCACGTGCTACACTCAAGTTGGCCGTGAAGGATGAATCGCTTCCGCATCTTCTAAAGCTTCTCTGAATGTTGATTCCGCCAATGTGGCGATGTAATAAATGTTTACGTAAGACTTAATTACTGTTGTATGGATCCTGGTGTCAACTGAGATATGGGTAATTTCATGGATTGTCCCAAGCAATCTGTTGAATTACAATTCGAGCCTGTGGATTTCCCTTCGCGGAAATCGAGGTCGTTTCACCTTCCTTCCATATTTTCGAGCATACAGGCATTGCCGGGTGCACATTCGACAACTCGATACGGGCCTTCCTAATTTGGTGACCACTTGCCGAATCGGCTATCTTTAGTTCCGATAGGCAGGATAGTCTTCCATACCAACTCCGATTCAGCAAAGCTCTTTCCTCTTACTTTAGCATTGTAATACTTGGCCACCCGTATCTTGTTAGCTTCGATGCATTCCAGGGCCTTGAGCCGATGGCAATGTAGATCTTCAAGACTGTCCATCATGATATCCTTGTACCCACCGGCTTTAAGCTCATTCTGTAACTTGACACGCTGCGTCTCGGACTGAATTTCCCAAGGAAGAACAGCAGCGTGTCCATAGACCAACTCATACGGTGTAGCCTTAGTTGATCCGTGCTGAGCCATCCGGTATGCCCACAGAGCTTCACTCAGCGTCAAGTACCACCTTCTGGGAGTCTGCTCAATCTTCTTCTTAATAATTTTGATTAAAATTTGATTTGACGCCTCAGCCTGACCATTGGCTTGGGCATAATAGGGTGATGAATTATAAGCTTTAATGCCCATGTCGTCAGCAAAGGTCAAAAACTCGTCTGAAGTGAACATCGTCCCTTGATCTGTCGTGATAGTTTGTGGTATACCAAATCTGTAAATAATATGTTCCTTTATGAATTCGATTATATCTCCAGATGTGGCGTTCTTCAAAGGAACAGCTTCTACCCACTTAGTAAAGTAGTCTGTTGCAACTAAAATCCACCTATGACCTTTACTGGACGGTGGATAGACTTGGCCGATCAGATCGATTCCCCAACCTCTGAACGGCCATGGCTTGATGATAGGATTCATAGCTAAGGCAGGAGATTTCTGCACATTCCCGAACCTCTGACATTCTTGGCAACCCTTGTAATACTTGAAACAATCTTCGAGCATAGTTGGCCAATAATAACCTGTCCTTCTGATAATCCATCTCATCTTATGAGCTGATTGGTGAGCACCACAGACTCCTTTATGAACTTCACTCATCAGTTTCATCGACTCTTCTGCCCCGAGGCATCTTAACAGCACCCCCTCGACAGTCTTATAATACAACTGACCGTCCAACAACACATACTTGATAGCTTTATACCTCAACTTTCTACTAACTTTCTGTGAAGGATTTGCAAGGTATCTTGCTATCTCGCCCCGCCAGTCATCGGCTAATTGCTCGGTGCTAAGGATTTCCTGCATCGGTCTGTAGCCCGAAGCATTCTGTGCTAGCCGATTCGCTTATTGATTCTGAGCTCTGAGAATATGATACAGTAAAACTGTTAAGAACCCTCTGATCAAAGCTTGGCATTGATCATAATAGCCTCTGAGTATGTCGTCTTTGCATTCAAATAGGCCGAGCAATTGGTTGATGACTAGTTGTGAATCACCAAAAAACCTCAACTACGTCGGCCTTTGCTTCATGCAGGAGCTGAAATCCCTTCCAAATAACCTCATATTCAGCCTGGTTGTTTGTCACTGTCGGCCCGATTTGGAAAGCATACTCAAACCATATACCTCGAGGTGATATTAATATAACTCCAGCACCTCTGCCTTGATTGCAAGACGATCATCAAAGAACATAGTCCATGGTGCCACATCAACTATACTGATGGCGCCCTCATGATGCTGGGTGATGAAATCGGCTATTGCCTGACCCTTGACTGCCTTAGCCGATTCAAACCTCAGGTCAAACTCAGAGAGAGCCAAGATCCATTTCCCAATCCATCCATTCATGATAGGCATTGATAACATATGCTTGATCGCATCGGCCTTGGAAACTACCACACATTCAGCCGATAGCAAATAATGCCTTAGCTTGGTGCACGAGTAGAATAAGCATAAGCACAGCTTCTCAGTTGGAGTGTATCTTGTCTCGGGATCCAAAAGCCTTCTGCTTAGATAGAACACTGCCCTCTCCTTTCCTTTAAATTCTTGAAAAAGGGTCGATCCAATTGTATGGTCTCCGGCCGTCACATACAGCTTGAATGGTTTACCCGCCTGTGGCGGTACCAGAACAGGTGGAGACTTCATATATTCCTTGATTTCATCGAAAGCCTTTTGCTGTACGTCACCCCATTTGAACTCCTGAGTATCCTTCAGCTTCAATAATGGTGAGAATGGCAGCACCTTCTCTGACAGATTGGTAATGAATCTTCTGATGAAATTAATCTTGCCAAGTAAGGACTGCAACTCCTTCTTGTTAGTCGGCGGCATAAGCTGATCGATGGCCTTCCTGCTTTTGCTGCCGACCTCAATTCCCTTGCGATGCACCACGAAACCCAAAAACTCGCCTGCTGACACCCCGAAAGCACATTTATTAGGATTCATCTTCAAACCATGCTTCCGAGTACATTCCAGTGTAGCCTTCAAATCGGCTAAGTGCCCCTTGTAGCTTTTGGACTTCACAACTACATCATCAATGTAAATTTCTACAATCTTGCCGATCAACTTATGAAAAATATAATTCATAGCCCTTTGATAAGTCGCATCGGCATTTTTTAAACCAAAGGTCATTACAACCCACTCAAACAAACCGATAGCACCAGGACATCTGAAAGCAGTCTTAGGAATATCTTCATCGGCCATAAAAATTTAATTGTAGCCGGCATTACCATCCATGAAGCTGATGACCTGGTGCCCCGCAGCCGAATCGACTAACATATCGGCTATCGGCATTGGGTCGCCGTCCATCGGGGTAGCTCTATTCAGGTCTCTGAAATTGATGCAGACCCGCAACTTGCCATTTTTCTTGTACACAGGGACGATATTCGACACCCACTCGGCGTATCGGCAAGCTCGAACGAACTTGGCTTCCAGCAACCTCTCAATTTTGGCCTTAATGTCAGGTAATGAATCCTGTTTGAATCGTCGTGGTGGCTGCTTGAACGGCCAAAATCCAGGCTTGATAGGCAATCTGTGCTCGACAATCGATTTGTCCAAACCAGGTATCTCGTAATATTCCCAGGCGAAGCAGTCTCTGTATTCTTTAAATAAGTCAATCAACTCCTGCCTGAACTCAGAGTCCAGATTGGCGGCAATGTACGTCGGCCTTGGTCTGTCACCAGATCCGATGTCCACTTCTTCAAGTTTATCGGCCGACGTAAAGCCCTGTCCAAGCTTGCCCTCGGTGCCATCGATCGGATTATCCATTAATAAAAAGATTCAGAGCCGATTGCCTTGACCGGCTGTTGACTCTTATCAATGACCTTGATGGAGCCTTCCTCTCAAGTCTTGCCAGAGAAACAATCATGATCCCCGGCTTCCCAGTAGGCCGCATCTGCCGCGGCTATACTTACTGAATCATCGGCTAGGACCACCTCAACTTCTTCACCATACCACTACATCACACATTGGTGCATGGTTGATGGCACACAGCAATTAGCATGTATCCAGTCACGCCCAAGTAACAAACTGTAAGAACCCCTGCTGTCAATCACGAAGAAAGTGGTGAGCAGCGTCTTCTTCCCAATTGTTAGCTCGACATTGATTGCCCCCCGGGTATTTGAAGAGTTCCCCCCGAAATCTTTGAGCATCATTTTGGTCTCGATCAAATCATCAGGGCCCTTGCTCAACTTGCGGAAGGTGGTGTAAGGCATGAGATTGACAGTGGCACCACCATCGACTAGCATTTTGGTCATGGGCAT
Source organism: Eremochloa ophiuroides (assembly GCA_038502445.1). Classification (NCBI taxonomy): domain Eukaryota; kingdom Viridiplantae; phylum Streptophyta; class Magnoliopsida; order Poales; family Poaceae; genus Eremochloa; species Eremochloa ophiuroides. Next base: position 46,267,586 of record JAHLJS010000004.1, read on the forward strand.
CCCATCGACATATCCTTTGAGATACAGGGCCTTCAGGTGCCGGTGCTTGGGCGGCTTGTCAAAGACACCCTGCTGCGCAAAAACTAGCCTGGCGGTGGCCTGCTCAGACTCTGACTCATCAGAATCAGAGACAACTTCAGTCTTCCTGGACCGAGACGCCCTGAATTCAGCCGGAAGCACAAACACCATCTGTGCATCGGCTGTTGCCTTTCCTTTGTCCTGAGGAAGCTTTTCCCACCAGATCTGCTTCGAGCGGCCTTCTGCTTTGAGCTCCCTATTCCTGAGGCGTTGCACACGGCGCCTCTGACTCCTGGTCAAGTTTCCAGGGCACCATTGATTCTCCTGCCAGACTGGCTCTTGGTGATCAACTGCTGCCTCGTCGAGCCGATCACGCAGGTCCCTTTTTTCGCGCCGATCCTGCATGTCGTGTGGGCGTCTGAGCCTCTCATGCACGGACCGGCGGTTGGTCTAAGAGTGCCTGTACTCTCGGTATGGGTCGCTGCACTCTGAACAGTTGCGGAGAGTAGGCAATCTCAGACCTTCATTCCAACAATGCCTAAAAAATGGACAATGCCAATGACCTTCTTTTTCCTCCCGGTGGCGAGCCATCTCTTCCTGGTAACGGGCTTCTTCTTCATCGCGAGCCCATTTCCGGTACTTTTCTTCCTCGAGCTGTCTCCGGTGGGTCTTTTCTTTGTCCCGACGCCATTTCTTCAGAAGATCGCGGGATGTGGGCCTGGTCTTCTTGGTGCCACTGGACTCCCCCCTTTCATATTGATTCTGGTTCTACTCCCGCCTTTTCTTGATCATCGCCAGTTCCTCAGCCGATATCTGCATATCAGGATCAACTGACGCATTCCTTCTAGCTTGATTGGAGGTCAGAACTTTCATTTTTCCTACGGGGGCCGACACTTCGACCATGTTCTGGCCCTTGGGGAATGGGAATTTATCAATCTTCATTTTCCCCTTAATAGGGCTGTCAAACGTCAACCAGCCGCGGGAGATAGCCCTCTGTATCTGAGTCTTGAATGTGCGGCATCCGTTGGTGTCGTGTGAGGTGACGCCATGGTACTGGCAGAAAGTCTTCCCTTTCAAGTCTTCAGGAGAGGGCCTTACATAATCGGCAGGGAAGGTAATCTGCCCAGCACTGACCAGCAGATCAAATAATTTGTCCAGCTTGTTTGTATCGAAGTCATACTGGCCTCTGAGCTCCAATTTTTAGGCACAGCCATGGGCTTCTTGCCCCATCTCAACTCGACAGCAGTGATTTCATCTTCATCCTCATCTTCTGAGTCCGAATTATAGATGAACGCCATCTGTTTGTACCTCCCCTCCTTGCGGAAGGTCTGAGCTTGGAGCTCCAGGGCCGTCACTCGCTGCAACACCTGGCTAATGTTGTCAAAGTCAATGCCTACCAGCTTTTCCTGAATATGTGGAAGCATCCCACCAATGACCAAGTGAGCGAGCTGCTTGTCAGTTCAGTGAATAGCACATGTTCTTCATCTCTCTGAAGCGCTTGATGAAAGCCGATCCAGTCTCGCTACTCTTCATGCACATGCTGGTCAAATCAACAATAGTTTTCTCCCCAGTGCCAGAGAAAAAATAGCCGTGAAACTTGCTTTCCAGTTCTGCCCAATTCTGGATTGACCCGGGCTCCAGAGTGGTGAACCAGCTGAAAGCCGGCCCTATCAAGGATAACGAGAAGAAACGGACCTTGTGAGCATCCTCATAAGACGCCTCACCAAGCTGGATCAGGTAGCGGCTGATGTGCTCTATGGTAGATACGTCGTCTTGACTGCTGAACTTGGTGAAATCCGGCATGCGATATCTTGGTGGTAACGCCACACGATCAAACCACTCAGGGTAGGGGCGCCTGTATCTGATCGACACCCCTGCCTTCAGCTGCAAGCCGAATTGGTCCCTGAGCATTGCGCTCATCTTATCTACCAACTCGTCTTGAGGCGATTGCTTGTAACCAGGATGAGGCGCCGATGTGAGCTCATCATAGGTATGCCCAATGTGATAGTTTGGAGTCGATGAAGTCACGTTTCCAGTTTGCACGTTCCCAGCCGGCGCGTTCCCAACCGGCGCGTTCCCATTTGTGCGCATATAAGCGGCAATCTATTCAGGAGAGTAGTCTCTGTATAGCTTAGGCTGTGGAGCTATTTTTGGAGCCGAATCCGTCGTCATATTGGGAGGTTGATCAGACGACTTTGTCGGTTTCGGCTGTTGCGGCGGAGGATTGGACGTTCCGGCCGCTACACCTGAGTTGGTATCTTCTGGAGGAATATTGAAGTACGCCAGGCCCAATGATTCCCAATCTTGCTTCTTGATGACAGCCTTCATGATATCGTACAATGTCTGCAGGAACACGTTGTGATGGTGCCCGACCGCCTGATGCGAGGCACTCCAGATGATGCTCTGAATGAACTCTTTGAACTCTTGCTCCTCCTTGTCGGTGTGGCCAGGCATGACCCACCTTGGGTAGGGGTTTTTCTTGAACACGCGGCCATCGCGATGCTTAGCAAATGACAGTAGGCAGGCATTAGTGAACTCTTCAATGATCTGATCTAGCACCAAAGCATCTTCAGGATCGATCTCTTCACGCTTGACTCTGATGACACCGTTGTCCTTGGGAGCCACGGTCTCCGGAGCCTTTCCCTTAGTCATGAGTGAAACTTTCCCACCAGGCGTGCCAAAAAGTGTGTTGGCACAAAACGTGGTTCCTGTGTTACAACACACCAGCGAAGCCGGATACGATCTCAAAAGCGTCAGAGCTTTCAAGATCCAGCTAGCTTCAAACCCGAACAGAGAGTGCCGATAACCCTCAGGCGTGCCAGTCAATTTGACCTGCAATTGACAAGGAAAAAATAGTAATCAGTAATCGCAGGGCGGAACTAACTGGTGAGTCCAGATAGTTCCAAGTATGTGGCTCTGAGAGCCGATTTAATCGGAAATCGACTAAAGAGTCAATTCCGGCATGTATGCATGTTTTGCCATGAAAATGGATACTGAATTGATGCATAATCGATTGGTATGTATGGTCAGATAGACCAATTTACATAAAACAAGTCTATGCAGGTAGTTGTAACAGATTAAAGCACAATCGATTAATGTTAACATGTCGAATCATTCAGTTCAGACTGTCTGAACGTCAAACAGACAGAAATCGGCTATTTAGCAGATTTGGTGGGGAACAATCGGTTAACTGTTTTTTCGTGAAGCACAACTGCATCGGCTAATTAGCCGATCCAGGGTCCGTGAAGCAGAAAACTTAGCGGTGATTATTTTCAAATATAAACCTAAGATTGATACGAAGCTGGTCTAGAAGGCTTGCGGCTTTGCATCAATTTAGATTTATTCCCGAAAGTAATCACAAGTAGATCTAAAGGAATACAAAGCTAGTCTAGAAGGCCAGCGGCTCTGCATTCATTCAGATCGACTCTTGCTCAGCTCTCTCATTACGTATGAACAAGATTACGATAGTACTGGCCAAATCGAGTGAATATTATAATAAAGCATAAACATGGATGAGACATAAATAACATTTTTCATGTGGATCTAAGGCCAATATTATGCAATCTTGATCGGGCAAAGAGATGTTATATTGATAAATAAACAATAAACAACAAATAACATCTTGATAACTTAATGAATCTAACTAAGATGCCAAATTAGTTAGAGCCGATAACTAACCCATGCACATAATCAAGCTTAACCTAAGCCCTCGTCCACCGGATGACGTTAAACATAGATTAAACAAGAAAACAAATATGAATCGATAACTAACCCTTATTTTATCTAAGCCCACGTCCACCGGATGACGCTAAACTCATATCAAATAAGAATCAACCCCGATCTACAATGCTCCCATGTCCACCGGATGACACTAAAGAGACAAAGCTTAGTGAGGCATGACGGTACTTACAAGCAAGCCTGCGTCCACCGGATGACACTCAGCCCGATTGAAGAACTCGCCGAGATCTACGTTACTCCTACTCCTAAGGTTTGGCCGGGGCCAAAAGTTGTGTTGTATTGATGTGTGTTCTGTTACAATAGCCGGGGCTTATATTTATACCCAGGGCTTTGATAGAGTCCTACTCGAATTACAACTTAAGATGAATACGAAAACTAACAAACTTTCCTAAATTAAAGGTAACTTGGAGCCCGACCCTTCCTTTCTTCATCGGACTCCAAATGCGATCGTTCCTTGGCACCAGAAACCCGTGCTGACGTCATCAATCGGCTATTTCCTTCAACTGTACCGCCTACGCTCCAGCCCAACAGTCTATTCTGGGACCCGATCGACTATCTGTCTGGGCCTCTGCTCCGAAATCAGCTATCTGCACTCGGTCCAGATTTTGGTGTAAACACCACCATCTTCTCAATCAACTTCTTGGCTTGACTCATCTTGAGAGACAAGAATGCACCTCCAGAGGCAGCATCAAGATGTTGTCGAGAATCCATCATGAGTCCATGATAGAAGCTTTGGATTCATAGCTAGTCTTCAATGCCATGGTGAGGGCAGGCTTGTATGTACTCTTGCATGCGCTCCCATGCTTCGGGGACAGATTCGCGAATCTCCTGTTGAAAGTTAGAAATCTTGCTACGCAAAAGATTTGTCTTACCAACAGGGAAGAATTTCATCAAGAAGTGGTTGGAGCACTTCTCCCAAGTGTTCATTGATCCCATGTTGATGTAGAACCACTGCTTCGCTTTCTCAAGTAATGAGAAAGGAAACAGGCGCAGACGGATTGTATCCTGCGAAATTCCTGGAATAGAGATTGTATTGCATATCTCTAGAAAATTCTGGAGGTGAGCATTGGCATCCTCTGAAGGGTTGCCATGAAATGCAATTGCTTGCACAATCATGATCAATGCGGGTTTGAGCTCGAATTCTCTACTTCCGCTATCAGCACTAGGCATAGTAGCAATGTTGGAAATAGATGGAGTAGAATACTCACAGATAGTTCTTGATGTAGACGAACTGGTTGGCTCCGAAGTACTAGGATGCTCGGACTCATTTGATGGATGATCTTGCAGTGTAGGTTCCCTTGATGAAGAAGGACGAGATCCAGAAGTCATTCTTGGAGGAGTGAGATTAACTCTCGCTCTCCTAACAATTGACTCAGGGTCTTCTTGAAAATCTTCAGGTAGATTGAATCTAGCCATTCTAGCTATCTAGCTTAACAGTCACCACAAAAAGACAAATAGGTATGATCCCGCTAAAGAACGGGGTTAGTTCTATAGAAAACATAAAAGAAAATCTAGGCTAATTACTTCCCCGGCAACGGCGCTAGAAATGCTTGTTGGCAATTCTAATGTCACTACCAAGAATAGAGTTATTCCTGATAACGGCGTTAGACAAGCTTATTGATAATTCCTATGACTATTGCAGAATTCCGCAAGCGCACAGAATCTATCGATGTAGCACTTCACTTGGTAGTAACCAACTATCATATTTATTTCCATAGGGAAGCTTCTTATGACTAGAAATATCCAATGGTAAGCCAAGAACAATCACGAGTTATAATGAGGGTGAACTAGTATAATGATAACTAATCCAAATAATCTAGTCTAAGATAGAGCCAAGCAACGACGTTGACAGTGATGAGCTCAAGAGTGGAATGCAAGGTAACACGGTAGGTTAACTCCAATTAGCACTTCGGGGGAATGCGCGGTTCCAAAAGATTGGGATTACTCACATCCAGAAAAACCCTACGCTTATAAAACCAGACCGAACGTGGTGGAATCCAGAGGATCTTCAGGCTGTCACCAACTAATACCTACCACTACTATCCGTGGGTCTAGCCGCAATCCAAGGTAACTTCTAGTCCAAGCACCACGCTTACACTATAGGCTACTACTCTAACCTCGTGCTAAGATTAGAGCACCGTCTAGCGGCGAAGATCCTGCACTAAGTGTATGAAAACCGATAATTAATCCCCTAGTACTACCGCAACTTGAGCACTCAAAGTAATACTTAAAGCAAATACTTGGAAGTAAATACTAAAAGTAAGTACTGAAAGTAACACGGAAAATATAAGTACTAGAAAGGAAATTATATTACCGAATCGAAGAGTACCTTACAAATGAAGCGCCCAAGAGAGAGACCTTTGCAGAGCTCTCCTACTCTTCTGCTTCTCTTCACTCACACTCTCAATACTAGCCTTGCTAGGAGGCTCTCACTAGATGAGCTAGGATGGACTAAACTCCAAATCTCTCTATTGTTCCTAAGCTGATTACAACTGAAGCACTCGGGGGGTATTTATATCACTTGGAGACCCCTGAGGTACTTGTAGAGGTGGCCGGAGGTTGGTGGGCTGAAGTTGTAGGGCGGGCGCCTGGTGGATTTCACCGTCTCGCCATCCAACGCTCCAGGATCCTCTCTAATGACGGTTACAAGGTCGGTTGAGCACGTTTCGGCGGTTGGAGAGATGGTTTGTGGCCCTTGGAGGATGACATGTGGGTCCATGAATCCTTGGCACCACCTTTGATTTCCCTTGGATGAAAACCAACTTCAAATGAACGGCCACAAGTGCTTGGGTGTCTCTTCACCGGATTATGGAAGTGGCAGGACATATTGACAGGGCGGGCGCCCTGTCCAACAGGGCTACCAGATCCAAGTGAGTTGATTTTAAGCCATTGATGTTGAATCAACGTGCCAAACTCTGTTTAGGAGGTTGGGGCACGGTTCCATGACGTGGCAGAGTGCAGACGGCGCCAAGTAGGGGGCGGGCGCCCTGTCCAACAGGGCAGGCGCCCTGTGACTTGGCTCTAATGTGGCTCTTGTCACGTGTACTGCTCAAATATGTCTTGGTTTGCTTTATTTTCTCCTGTATTTCACCTCCAATCAAAATTCTTCAAGTACAAGTGGAACTCTGTTAGTTTAAACCAAATTCCTACCTTCTATGTGCCATTTTCTTGCTCAATTTTATCAATGTTGATGGTTAAAATGTGCATTTAGTGAGTATCAACAAATAACCCCTGGAAAATACAGAACATGCAAAACTCATGGAAATTGTCAATTAAAACCCTAAACTAGTGTGTATTCATATATCCTTCAGTGTCTAAAGTTCTAATAAAAGTTGACGTTATCCACCGTCAACAAGTACCACAGTACTCAGGCTTTGTTAACCCTTGTTGTAGGAGAACCACCGCAGCAGGTTTGTCTTGCTCCCTGCTGTGTGACCATTGTTCAGGAAGGAAGTGAGGAAGAGTGAAGTTGGACCCGTGGGCAGGGTTCCTGTTATCATTTATCTAAGTATGTTGTATCGTTGTTCCACTGTTACAGTCTTTTAATTATGGTTTGTAATAACTGCACCTAGATTCTATTTAGACAACCGGTTTGTAATCTAAGTACTATGTAACCTTTTCGCACTTTTATTCTGATGTATTTTATTATAAAATGTTGTAATTCTGTAATGGCTTCGCAATAGGATCCTGTCGGAGAAACAGGTGCTGGTGTAGCCCGGCAAAGCCTTCCAGATCATCTGGGACACGGGCCCGGCTGTCAGAGGTCATTAGTGACAATGACAGGTGCCTGTGGGCCATATGATTTAGACGGTTCTATTACATGGTGGGTGGATTCGAGCGTGTGGAGACGGAGTCGAGCGCGTGACGGATGGAGTCAGGTGTGTGATGTCTTAATTGTAGCATTACTGAGGCTACGTTTAGTTTGGAAACTTTGGAAAATTTTGTAACTGTAGCACTTTCGTTCGTATTTGACAACTTTTGTCTAAACATGGTCCAAGTAGACTCAAAAGATTCGTCTCAAGAAAGTCAGGTAAAAAGTACAAACATGCAATAGCTGCTACTTCATTTAATACTCCATGTATACATAAACGACAATCGATATGACGAGGAATCTAAAAATTTTTGGTGAACTAAACAGGACCTGAACTGCTTTCCCCTTCCCCTACTCTGCCCCCAAGCCCCAGCAGCAACCACTCTGTTCGCTTTTCCGCTCCCCATTCTCCTCTCGCTAGGGTTTTCTGTTTCTCCGCTTTCTAGGTCCTCGCTCCACGACCATGGCAAAGACGAAGCAGGGAAAGAAGGACGTGGATTCATACACCATCCGCGGCACCAACAAGCTCGTCCATGGTAATCTCCCGCACCCCCGATCCAGTCGTATCTATTTTTCCTGCGAGAGGTATCTGATCCTGCTGCAATGTTTGTGCCAGGAAGTGGGCGACTGCGTGCTGATGCGGGCGTCGGACTCGGACAACTAGCCGTATGTGGCGCGGGTGCAGAAGATGGAGGCCGACGGGCGTGGCAGCGTGCGGGTGCGGGTGCGCTGATACTACCATCCCGAGGAGTCCAAGGGCGGCCGCCGGCAGTTCCACGGCGCCAAGTAGCTATTTCTTTCCGACCACTTCGACCTGCAGAGCGCCCACACCATCGAGGGGAAGTGTGTTGTCCACTCTTTCAAGAACTACACCAAGCTTGACAATGTCGGGCCTGAGGACGACTTCTGCCGATTTGAGTACAAGGCCGCCACCGGTTCCTTCACCCCAGATCGCGTGGCAGTGTACGGAGCTCCTCAGTCCTTTCATTGTTGACTGTTCATTTTCTCTGCACGTGTTTTGAGCCTGCTTGTGATGATAATTTGGGTGAGTGTATTTTCTCTCACAAGGTATTGCAAATGTGAGATGCCATACAACCCCGATGACCTCATGGTGCAGTGCGACGCTTGCAAGGACTAGTACATTTCTCTCAAATGAATTGCAATTTATATTTTGCTGATATTTGCCTTTGTTCCTCGTCTACTGTGTGCTTGTACAAATCAATGTTTTTATCTCTGGATATTGAGTTTAGCGGCATCATCACCGAGGCGCCATAGCTGCTGTTATCCCGCTACAACACAGTGATGAACGCACCACCCAGACCCACCTCTTTAGTCATTCCCACAAGTTGAAAGGACCGGATAGACTAGAGGGGGGTGAATAGCCTATAAAAATTTCTACAAAGAACTAGACCACAAGTTAGCAATTAACAAAGCGATGCTAAGCACTAGCTCTAAACTACTCTATGCAAGCCACCTAGCACAATATACTACTTCACAAAAATGCACCCAATCGCTAGAAACCCACTCCTTCGAGACCTAAGGAGAGAGCACCCAAACAAGTAATAAGCGCAAGGGAGTAGAGAACGAGAAAGCTATACCACCAAGAAGAGTAGAGGTTGATCCAATCACCGGGAAATGACCAATATAAAAACCAAGTGATCAACCACTAGAAAGCCGGAAGACCAATTATCCACTCGAAGGTAGAGAAGAGAGAACACTCGATTTTTTACCGAGGTTCACGTGATCGCCGTCACGCTACTCCTCGTTGTGGCACTGGTCTTCCTTGGTGGATTACGAGCTAGGATTCACACTCCAATCCCTCACCGGGAGTCGCTCACCAACACAAGAGAAGTGGGTTTCAACCACGAGCAATCCACTAGAGTCGGTTTTGGCACTCCACCGGGAAGAACCGCAAGAACCCCTCACAATCAACCTTCGATATGGGCTTGAATAATCTCCAATCAACCTCAAAACCGGAATCACCTCCAAGCCGGTAGGGACACGGCAATGCCCCAAGAGAATAAGAACTCAGCAATGGCTTGCTCTCAAGTGCTCTAGAATGCAAATCACTAGCAATGATGCACTCGAGGATAACTCAACTCACAAAGAGGATCACTCAACTTTAACCACAGTCGCTGATCTCCAACGGCTAACAGTTCGCGCCACTTTACAGACCGTCGGACTGGATAGCGTCGGACCAGAACACTCTGGCGTCCGACGCTTCTAGAGAGTTCGCAGAGACGAAATAACCGTCGGACGCTAGTTCGAGGCCCTGCGTCAGAATAAACTGCAGTGTCCGACGCCGTGAACTCCACTTCGCCATGTAATTGCCAGAGCGTGAACTCGGCACGCCGAGCCGTCGGACTGTCGTGCAATAGTCCAACGCTCACTCTGCTCAGCTCGTCGGACTGTCCGACTCTCACATCGGCCAGCAGGCCAGACCACCGTCGGACGCTCGCGTGTTAGTGCGTCGGACTAAAGAGCTCCACCGTTCGACGCTTCCAGAGAGGTCCAAAAACGCTAAACCACCGTCGAACGGTGTCCGACGCCTACCGTCGGACCAAGCCAAAACGTCTGACGCCTTTGCTTAGATAACAGCAAGTTTAGGGACCGTCGGACCCTACCAAACAATAGTCCGACGCCCTGCAACCCCAGAGTCCAACGCTCAAAACTCAGTGTTTTCTATTGCGACTTTCAGGGAGAGAGACCCCAAGCACCTCTCTACCACTTCAACCCTTGTTCCCGAGTGCTAACACCAAAGAATCTAATGATTGTGCATGGTGTGTTAGCTTTTAAAAACATTTTCCAAGGGTTCTAAGTCAAAGTCTAGGTTGAGTTAGATTCAATGCACATGAAATGCAACTTAGAGCACTGTAAGGTAATCCAATCATTTAGTTCTCCCCTTAATAGTCGGCTGTCTATCCTAAATGTGATCACACCCTCTTGGTGTCTTGATCACCAAAAGAAAAGCCTTCTAGGGGTTATACCATTGCCTTCTCTTTTAAGTCCTTTTCTTTCTCCTTGATCATCTCCACTTGATCCACCTTGATCCATGGTTGAGCTCACTTGATCAACTTCATTTAGCTCCACTCACCATGGTTAGTATAACCTACACTTAGCCATCACTTAGCAAGTAGGTTAGTCCTTAGAGTGTCATCAATTATCAAAACCAAACTAGGGATTTCACAAGTTCTCACTGACAATAGCACCTTTTATCTGTTTCCTTGCCCAACTCTGTCTTGCCTGCACTCTGCCTCTCTCTTTTTCCACTACTCACCCTCCTCTGCTGCAAAATGGCCTCTGATGCACCTTTGCCAGGGAGGGCGCACGCCCTCTGTTGCACACGCTCGTGGCTGCGCTCGGGGAGAGCTTCATGGATCAAATGGCCATGACACAGCAGTTATCAGTACTCCCCTCCTAGATCGTGGAGGAGCTTGAGCACACAACACCATCTCGGGGACACGAGGTGGCGGGCCAGCAAGCGCTGAGCGGAGGATGAGAGGCCCGCCACCAGTGGTCAGAGAACCTCACTGAGCATAGTTTGGTGCTTCTGTGTGCAAAGGGGGAGCCAGCACCGAGTGGAGCTGTTGCTGCTGCTGCTGTTGTGCGTCGAGGTAGAGAGCTAGAATCGGGCGGTGCTGGACGAGGAGGTTCTCTTGTAGCTGTGGCAGACAGTAGAGAAAGTTTTGGCCCATTGCTGGAAGCGCTTTGATGGATGTCGTGTGAGGAATGGCAAGTTTCAACAATGTAAGCGGTGCTAAATCACACATTGATTAGTGGATTTCGCGCTCTAAATCTGGCTATTAGCACCTTTGATCACATTGCTAAAAGTAAGATATCCTACCTGCTGCTCTATGCAGCCGTGATCCAGCTGCTATAGCCGGAGATTTAGATAATGTTTAGTTCCAAGGATGGGAGAGTCCCAGGTGGGATATCCTACCTTGTATTGTGTTTGGTTCAGAGTCATCCAGAGACAGGACGATCTCACTAGGGAATGTTCCCTTCAGATTTGGGCTCAACTTGCCACCCAAAATATGGTGGGTGGGTGCTCTGAACGCGCGCGTGAGGAGCACGAGGAAGAGACCGTTGGTTGCGCCGGAGAGGTTCGACGGAGTAGAGGAGTAAGGAGCGCCGATGGAGGGGTGGAAGGAGCTCCTGTGGCCGAGCTCGCTTGCGTCTTCCTGTGGAGGAGGGGAGGAAGAAGAGCATGGCTGGCCTTGGTGAGGTTTGGCTTTGCCCTTGGCTGTGACAAGGTCTGGTTCTGCCTCGGATCCAGTGAGACCAGCCCCGATGAGCTCTGGATCTGCCCTTGGCTCGTGCGGCCGAGCTCCAACCAATTCCCGGCATGTGTGGCCGTGTGGGCGAGCTCTGCCCGATGCCTCGACGTGTGGCTGTGCGGGCAAGCTCCGCCTCTAGTTTCGACACATGTAGCCGCACTTGGTGAACGAGATCAGGCAGTGCCACTTCTTTATGTGTGGGAAAGGAATGAGGGAGGATAGAGGAAGAAGAAAGGAAAAAAAAGAAACGAGACTAACAGATTGGCCCCACAAGTCAGGTATCTGATCCCACCTTTGGTGTCTCCAAACTGAACAAAAAAACAAGGCAATCCTGTCCTCCATCAACCGAACATGAAACAGGATTGTCCTGCCCCTAAAAACTGAGATAGAACCACCACCACGGATCTTGGCACCTGGAGTGGAGGTCGTCATCGCTGATCAAAAGCTCAAGGTGAACAAGCTAATGAAGCACTGGGGGACCGTACGGTGTTCAACAAAATTTTGCACCACCTGGGGGTGATGAGTTCACCTTCCATGGTTGTTGCGTGCTCACCAGCGGGATTCGAGCCACCTCGCCCCATGGGCCCAGCATCGATCAACATGACTGGGATACTGAGTTTGGGCTGTCATGACCTGAACCTGTGCCCCAGTTAAGGGTACACCCTCACTTCCTCATCCTGTTACGGACTTATGATTTGACGTTTGCCGCATTCGCCATCATCCACACTCCACTATCCCACTGGCCACCGACTTAATCTCTAGTTTCCTAAATTCGACAGCAAGAACCCGTGTACCTGACAATCGCATTGTCAGAATTTTTTTGGTGGTGGTGGTGGTGGTTGGGGGGGGGGGTTTGATTGTTGATGCCTCTGTTTGGGTCTGGGTAAAATGCACTTTGATGGCCCAGCTGATCAAATCCAAACAGACAACCGGTAGATGTTAGAAAAAATGTCTCTCGTCCTTTATGGTCCCAAATAGGACAGTTTAGGAGTTGAACTTTTGCTTGTCTTGAAGGATAACCATTTCATCTGAAATTCATAACTTATACATGACATTGTATATAATTGTGTGCTAGAGGATTCAGGATTGTGTCTGCCAGTATATTTAGTTTTTTATAGCTGTATCAAGAGAATTGTTATAACCTTTAGATTTTTCATGTTTCATTCATGATGTTTATACCCCATCTGTTTTGAATCTTCACTGACAGTAGTGCTTTAAGAGTTTAGGTGCCATTAACCTGAATAAAGAAAATTGTCATCATGTGGGAATCATATATGTTCGATACAATAGAACTATAGAAGTGCAAAATCTGCACCCATCTCTGTTTCAAAGGCGTCGCCTTGGTGTACCCAGCTTGCCTTGGGGAATAGTGGTGCCTTGTTGCCTAGGCGTCTATGCGGACCCAACAGTCACCTAGATGCCTAGTCGCCTTTGAAACCATGGCATGCATGTTATTGATGCAATATGAGTTGACCTGGCTTGTCATATCACCTAACCATTTTAAAATAAAATTGAAATTTTTTAAAATAAAATTGAAATTTTTTAAAATAAAATTGAAAATCTGTTTGGATCTCCTTCCAGAGGATGTTTGAGGTGTTAGGACTCAGGACTTTCAGTTAAACCTAAAGATGTCAAGTTTCTGAATCTAAAACATTTATTTTTCTCTGTACCTTTTATGCTGCCATAGTGCTATTATTGTTCTATTAACATATGTTACTGTGTTTCTATCTTGTTCATGTCATATGATACACAAAAAGCTAGATCACTTTGTTTGCTCAGACTGTTTGAAAGAAAATGGTTTAAAGAGACTTTCAAACGCATACGCCACTTCACCAAATTCTGAGCCCAATGTAAGTTAAATTCTTTGTTCTTTATACACTTTTAGATATTTTTTTTCAAATAGTTAATCTTAATCTTTTGTGTCTCTAGGTTATTTGATTCAATTTTTCGGAGTTGTTTGAGATGTCAGCATTGTTTCCCAATAATTTCATGTTCATCATGTTGCAATGACTTAGCAAAACATTGAAGAAGGCATTTCTCATTTCTCTTTTTGCTTTAATAAATCGCCTGAAACATAATCTTTGGTTTGTAACATGCATGCAGCTTTTAGGAAGATGTCTTAAATATCTAGCCTGCTTATGCCTCATGAAAGTCGATGTATTCAGACATTATTCAACCTTACTACATAATTCTACCGGAACGTGGATGCATGCTTATTCCTAGGCCTTCGGATTGGTTTGTTATGCAATTTTTAGAAGATGTTTTAAATATGTAGGTTGTTTACATCATGAATATTCCTTACTATGTAGGTTATTTACATCATGAATATTCCTTACTCCCTAATTTTTACCAAAATTTTGGTGTATGCTTGGGTTTTGCTGCACCCATTACCTCTTAGGAGGTATTTCATAAATCACAGCCGTTCAATTTAGAACATATTAGAGAATTAATTAATCAAATAATCCAGGAAAAATGTTGACTATATCTCTGCGCTGCTTTCCTTGTACCATATCTGATATTGGAGCATGCATGACAGCATGACAGTTATGGCATGAATGTAGCGCACAGCGTGGATCCGTCCTATATGGCAATGAGCCCGTCTTTCCTAGGATAATTTCTTTCTTTACATGATTATTATCTCTTATTTGTTAAATTGCATACAACTTAGATATGTATATATGTATGTATCCTCATTGCATTATGTGAATAATGTCTATCCACCATTTAAACACAATCACCATCACCATCATACGTGAATGATTCATATGTGTATCTGAATGACCTATAACATGTCTTGTTAGGTTATATATTATTGTGTTCTGATACATATACACCTGCCACATTACAACATTTTTATATATAAATAACTGTAATGACATGGTTTCATATTTATTTCTGTTGACAAATTTGTCACATACAAAGTGTTTTGGTTAAATGTTAAAAAAGAAGTCACCATAGATGTCACAGCTGAATCCAAAATAATGCTAATCAAGTTAGTATGTTATATATACAATGTTGCAAAATAAAAAGATTTACCATATCTAATAGATCAGCATACATCAGTTAGATATAGAAAAAATATATTTTAATATCTAAAACTTTCCTTATTTATTCTCACGGTTTTTTGAGGGTACCACAGCGCACAACAAAACCCCTTATTTCTAAGCTTTCATGGGTTGGAGCTTTATGCATTTTTTGGAAGAAGATGCTTTAGATTATTAGATATCTAGGCTATTGTTGCTTGTTCCTCATGAATATTGATGTATTCAGTCACTAGTCAACACTTTACCCCTTGATTTCTGCCAAAACCTTCACTATGCTTATTTCTGAGCCTTGATGGACTGGAGCTTCATGCTAGTTTTAGAAGATTACAAATCTAGGCTGCTGTTGCTTGTGGGTCATGAATATAAACACTATTCAACTTAACTCCATGATCTGGACCTAAACTTGAGGTAGGTGTGGTTGATCATTGGACTGATACTAGAGCAAGTCTCTTTTTTTTTGTTTTCCTTTAAGCTATATATAATTGTAGTAGGCACTGGCGCACGGGACATTGTTAATTGAACCATCAAAAAAAAACCAAAAAAAAAACTAGGCTTTCTATCACTGGTTAGCTGATATATGTTTATTCCTTTGTGGCTGCATGCCAATTGCAGGCTGAATCAAACAGGCAGAGGAGGTGACAGCTTCGAGTCCCAACATCCATGGGTAAGGCGGAGATGTGCCTGCTTCTGTGGTGAATCAGTCCCTGCTTTGGTGAGAGCAGATGTGTACAGTGCACTACAACCAGTGTTTTGCTGTTTAGGGGAACGGTTTTGTTCAATGGAGCCAGTGTGGCATGGCATGCAGTTGTTGGTTGGAGGGTAAAGAGGAGTCGTTTTGTTGACTTGGTCAACTTAGCCGTTGTTAATGCACTGTGTTAACTCAACATCCCTCCTTTTGTGACTGATATAATGCAAGTCGTGCAGTATGTTGATACCTTCTTGCTGGCAGCATCATCAATTGTTGTTCAGTGGTACCGTAGTTTGCTTTTGCCAGCTCAGTGGCTCGATCCCGAGCTGCCATTTGTTCGGTTGAGCAAATAGGACTGGCAGGCGGCGTGTGCTATCAATATCATAGTTGGCAAAATCACAAAACCATCGTACACGTTCCTCTTCACGGTCCTGACTAAGTTTTTTTAAAAAAAAAAATCTGATTTTTATATGTTGATATAATCAAATTATTTTGATCCTGTAAAAGCATTGACGATCCAATTTTATCAACATTGCGACAGCACACATGCTAAACAAAAAGAAAAAACATTGCGACAGCACACAGCAGCAGATTGGACCAGCCGGCCAGGTGGCCCGTGGAGCCGCGGAAGAGGGAAGACCACGTCGCGCGGGCCATCCCGAGCCCAGCACTTCCCAAACAAATCCACGACGCGAGTCGAGTGGCCGCGCGCGACTCCGCGAGCGCCGCCCGCTCCTGTTCCCGTTCCTTCCTCCTCGCCCCTGCACCACAGCAGCCGCAGGCTTCCCATTTCCAGCTCCAAAATCCTCGGCCCCATCCCCACCATGCCGCCACCTGTTCTTCGCCTGCTCGCCGCAGCTCCGCCCGGCGCTCGCGGTGGTCGTGCCGGGGCGCGTAGGGGCGATGGCGGGCGCACGCGCCTGCGCGTCAGAGCAGCGGCTGGGGAGGCCGCGCCGCCGCCTTCCAGAACCCAGGTGAGCCACTGCGCGCGCGCTGCTGCGGGCTCCCCTGTCCACCCAGCAGTACGGTCTTACTGTTTGTGCGCGGCACGCGGCGTGGTTGTCCTTGTCCAAACTTGTCCAGATATATGCGTTCACAGACACATGGGAGGCCATGGTGTGAGGGACTCCTGCATTTTTCATACCATTTTTCACTGTACCACACGCATCCTATAGGGCTATATAGTGCTAAGTTCTTACCGAACTGAGAGGACTGAACAGTAGAGCTAACAATAATACAATCGGTATCGCATAGTATTGCGTATAAGTTGATAAGAGCAAATGTGTTACTCAAATGGTGCAAACATGGCCAGGTCAAAGTTAAATACTTCAATTTTGTGGCTGTTGTGACATGCTAATTTATTGAGCATTAACATAATGGGATTTTTCGCTATTTGATTCAGCGTCCTGTATTTCACTATTTTCCAGGGCACTGTGACTACGGTAGATAACACGTAGTAAATCTTACAACTGGTTGCGCCTTAGTTTTTGTTTGGTTCCTCTTTGGTTTTCATCTCATGATGAATTAACATCACTAAGTCATGTAGATGATAATGGAGAAGATCTCTGCTGGCGAAGAAGTCGGGGGCGCTGGAGGGGCTTACTCATATAATGCATTGAAAAGATTGGATCAAATATGGTCTAGTATTTGTGAACCTCAAACAGGTATGCGGTTAAACGCTTACATAGCAGTTCATCTGGATTTCCTGCTTCTGATCTTGTTGCCACTAAGATCAGAAGAAAAGCCTGCTTCGACCACACCTAAGTCTCATACTTGGATACATGTATTTTCAAATGAGTTTTGCTGGCCTCCCTGTTTTTTTACAGATACAATGCCACAGAAAAGTCTATTTTAGCTCATCATGTGGAAAGCTGTCATGAAATTCTAACACATGAAAATTAGTTTGCACAATAGGAAGCTTTTATAGGGTTTACCGAAAACCACTACTTCGTACAAATTTTGTCCACACAAGCATGAGACTAACGTACCATACATGTTCTGTTTGTCTGACGAATCACTAGAGGATGGACACGATTGGTAGTGTTAGTATTCATCACTTAGCTTCTAAATTCTGAGACTGGCTTTTCAGTGTACCAAAGAACTTGCAACTTATTTGATGGATAAGTTTAAATAGTTTTAGCTGAAAGCTTAAATCTCTCTTGAATTGCATTCTAATGGAAATGCATGCATGCAGATTCCAAAGTCCCTGAAGTTGTTACTCGGGTTGAAGGGCTGTTGGCTGATTCTGATCTTGGTTCTGGTTCAGAGATATTTGATGTAATTGTATGTGGTGGAACATTAGGTATATTCGTAGCTACTGGTCTCAGTTCTAAAGGCCTTCGGGTTGGAATTATCGAAAGAAACATAATCAAAGGGGTAATTCAACCCTATATGGCTATTCCTGAGTTATCTGAAGAACATTTTACTGAACCATGAAACATATACCTATATTTGCTAAACAGAGGGAACAGGAATGGAATATTTCAAGAAAGGAGCTTATGGAAATTGTCGAGATTGGCATCCTTTCAGAAGCAGAACTTGAACAAATAATTTCAATTGATTTCAATCCTGTAAGGTCTTTCAGATCACAAATTGATGTCATTACGTAACATCTTATCATCGTTAAATCATGTCTTGCTATCTAACCAGTTCACTTATTCTTTCTAGTTTTAATCTGCAGAATAGATGTGGATTTGAAGATAAAGGTGAAATTTGGGTGGAGAACATTCTTAATCTTGGTGTTTCGTAAGTTATCTACTGCCGCCACATATAGATTAGTTTTCGTTAGTTGGTATGGTGACACTAGCAAGATCTGAAAAAATGCATGTTTATGAAATATGCAAGATGATAGGACATAGATATGGTGGAATAAACATTTACTTTGTACATATGGAATACTCTCTCGGTTCCAAATTATAGTTCACTTCAACTTTGTTCGAAGTCATATTTCTCTAATTTTGGACAAGTTTATAGAAAAATGCTTCAATATCTACAACGTCAAAAATTAGTTATATTAAATTCTCCATGAAATGTCTTCATAGTGCATTTATCTGAACTTGAAGATGTAAGTATATCCTTCTAAAAATTGGTCAAAGTTAGAAAAGTTTGATTTATGAGAAAGCTAAAGTGAACTACAGTTTGGAACATATGGAGTAGTAAAAAAAGAGATAAAAGTATGTATAGTGTCTAAAGAGACAAACTTTACACTAAGAGTAATGTGTATCTCATTATTGCTATATAGACTTTCATGCAAAGTCAATTCCTTGTATTTGCTTAATACTATAGGTCAATACATATCTAAAACATCTTTAAGGAGAAACTAGGAATATAATTTAATGCTATTTCATGATTAAAAGTCATCTTAGCAAAAGAGAGCTTGGTATATGGTATGGTAATAATATCATTAGTGATGCCTACCTATATATATAGTGTCCTATGTATATCTTTTCTCGAATGATGCAGGAGAGCTGCATTGTCATTTCATTAAGATAGAACAAGAGTACAAAGGGCTGGAGGAAGAAGCCCAGCCTAAGACCAAATACACACACACAGCATCTAAGAGGCTGGAGATAGACCAAGAGAGAGAAAAACTAAGCTTAGATGCTCCCTCCATGCACCAAAGACTGCAGTGATCCTGCATGGTCTGCAGTAACCCCTGTACATTAGGCAACTTCAAACACACAAGAATTCCGATGCTTCCAAATCTCCCAGACACTAGGATGATAAGAGAATTCGAACCCTTACACATGTCCTATGTATATCTTGCAGCAAGAAAGATCTCTTAATATAAATCAAACAACAATTTGAGCTCATGTATCAGTTTATGTTCCATTTTACCTTTCCAGGCCTGCTAGACTTGTTGAGAACATGAAGGAACGCTTCGTTTCTTCAGGAGGAGCAATATTTGAGGGGAAAAGTCTATCAAGCATTTATGTCTATGATGATCTCGCTGTAAGCAAAATTATATTTTGTCCCCCTGGCCATAGTAAAACTGTTTCAATGGACCGTGGAGATTGCTAAATTCTGTTAGTCTTTTGCCGTAAGAATTTACAAATAAATAGATTGTCTTGCATTGTCTTTATATATGATTTTGGAAATATAGTTCTGTGACTTAACTGATATAATAAGCACATACTCCCTTCGTCCTGTAAAGAATGTCATTATAGCATTCAATTTTTGTCCCACAAAGAATGTCACTATTGGCAAATATGTGTATCCCACCTAGATACTTTTTAGGCCAACCCGCAAAGAAAGGCTCCATAGGCTAACTTTTTGTAGGGGTAAATCTCTTTGTGGGAAAGAGGGAGTATGTTGTCATAGAAATCATTCTTGTTATTAGGTATATTTTTTTCAAAATCCATTTATCTAGAGGTTAGATCAGTAAATGGTGTTTGTGTCGTTTTGGCATTAGATATTGCATATTTCCAAACAAGGAGAACATTCCATGTTATTTTTGCAGGTACTGAAACTGAGTGATGGTGATTCCTTGTCTTGTCGACTTGTTGTTGATGCTATGGGCAATTTTTCTCCAATAGTACGGCAGGTATTCAAAGTCACATCATAACTTAGCCATATTCTCCCTTGTATGGAGACTGTTTGAAACTCTTCTTTCCTAACATAATTGAAGAGCTGAGCTCCTGCCATTTGTGTTCCAAAAAAAGAAAAGAAAAAGAAAAACCTTAGCCACATTACAGAAGGCAATGTGCAGATACCTGATAATGTAGGGTGCTAAATGGTAGTTCTTCTTTAACCTCTTCAGGTCGAGTTTTTTTAAAATGCTAGTAGTTGATAGCTTACTGTGGCAGTTATTGGTCTTTATAACTCCAACTTGTTGAAATTAGAATCTGTTGGTAGTGGCACCAGGCAACCACACCCTCAAAACTAGTTATATTGTATTGTCCCCTGTGACCATATTTGTCCACATGAGACACGGCATAAAATCTTCCAATTAGTATAGTAACGGTAGTTTCCAAATGTTATATTCCAGTTATACAAGTTAGCATGTGCTGATGCCTATAAGGTTTATTGTCACCCTAATTCATTTTTGTGCCATGCTCTTTGATTTCCATTGATACACCCTGAATAGTTGCTGAGCCTGAACAGTATGATAAGTTCAGTAATATACCAGGAGTGGCTAAGCATATTTGGGCTTTCATGTGCCATTTTGCAAACCAAGTTCCATGCTTACAGTACAGAAATAACTTTTGGAGCAAAGTTTTTTATTACAGCTCTGTACATCAAAGATAAAAAATTGGAAATGAAACCTTGTTTTTGTTACTTTACTAAACGAGAAGCTTTGATGCACAAGCACAAATCAGAAATATCATTTCCTTAGTGTTTCAAGCTTCCATGGGAAAATCTGAAATAGTCATGAACATCATTTCATCTAAATTTTGGGATCATTGAACAGTGTGCTTGAATCTGATTTGCTACTATTAGTAGTATATCCATCTTACTGTTGCAGCCATTTCCTGATTCCATCTACAAGTTAGTTATGACACTTGTGTCCTTGTGCAAGATCCGGTCTGGTAGAAAACCAGATGGAATGTGCCTTGTTGTTGGTGCTTGCGCTCGTGGATTTGAAAAAAATACAACAAGTGATATTATTTTCAGTAGCTCATCAGTAAAAAGAGCTGGGAATTCAGGAGTACAGCTCTTTTGGGAGGTAATTGTTTCCATTTCGCTCAGAACTTATAATACAGATATCTGAACTTGAGCATGTTCTTCATATTATTGCGCTTTGCCTCTATAACTTACAGCATAAATCATGATTTCTTTAAAAAAACAGAATTGCTTCTATCACAGCTGATATCTATTCTGTGTTATTCTCAGTCACCACCTGTTTTGCAACATTAGCTATCCTGTGAACTAGTTAAAAAAAGCTTGTCTCATGAACTTCTAAAGCTTAATTCACATGGGATTCAATATCCTTTTGATGGTATAATATTATTTTTATTCTTTGATCTGAACATTTTTTAGGCCTTTCCTGCTGGTTCTGGTCCTAGTGACCGTACTACATACATGTTCACTTATGTTGATCCAAAATTTGGAGGCCCAAAGCTAGAAGAACTTTTGGAAGTGTTTTGGGATCTTATGCCTGCTTACCAGGTGAATGATATTCTCAGTGTTCTACATATTTAAACACTTTATTTAAAATTAGCATGTTTTTTATGTGTTAGAGAACGTATTCCACACAAATTGTAGATGTATTCATCCAAGGGTATGGGTACATATATATACACAGCCGCACGGTGGCGTGGATGGCTTAGTAGCGCCGGCCCTAGGTGGAGGCACAGCCCAGATACAATTACAAGGCTCAATAGGGGGTAGGGGCTGTACAGGCTAATTCTAACTTTATCAAATCAACAACATTTGTATAAGTAACTTGGCTTATGTCCATACTTAGATAGGTATGTATAACTGAATTTCATTTCTATAATTTGTTTAATACTCAAATAGGTATGAGTCGATCAAGGAAGATGGTTTTTCTAACAGCATAAGTGTCGTTATAATTACTAAGTAATGGAACAAATTATGCCATTGTGTATATTCATTTTGCACCATATATCCATGATTAAAAATGTGCATAACAAAAGTTTGTTGCACTATTAGTCATACAATATCTGGTACATGGATAAAAAGCACAACATATGAGGCCAGGATTGCTTTTCTATTAGGTGTCAAATATGATCTTGTTAAGAATTCATCTTGTTTCTTATTCTCATAGTTCTCCACAACAATGGGCCCTGTTGGCTTTGATTTTACAACAAAAGTCTGCTGTGTCCATGGAAGTTCCCTTATCTATTTTATAGGTT
The DNA here is from genome assembly GCA_038502445.1 of Eremochloa ophiuroides. NCBI lineage: Eukaryota > Viridiplantae > Streptophyta > Magnoliopsida > Poales > Poaceae > Eremochloa > Eremochloa ophiuroides. Next base: position 46,289,977 of record JAHLJS010000004.1, read on the forward strand.
AGTGTCATTTTGTGATTGCTTAGTTGAATATGCTCTAATGATAGCATATGTAAGCTGAAATGCTGGAAACCATCGAATTAAACTATTAAAATTGAAAATGTGACTCACCAGTTTATCCAATTTAGCACGAATTTGATATATATTATGGTCCTCTTCATTTTCATAATAATGTTATCATATTTATTTATTTATTTATTTCATTGTGTTCTTTGTAGGATGTAATTCTTGAAAAATTGGATATAAGGAGAGTTATATTTGGAATTTTTCCAACATATCGGGATAGGTATAGCCTACATCCTTCCTCTTTTCTCATGCCAAATCCATGTTAAATTGTTTTCACATCAAGGTTGCTCTAAATGTGTGAGAAATATTATACAAAGAAAGCAACCATTTTGTGTTACAATGGAATATTTGAATGCAGAGACTCTTATTTAGAGACCCTTTAGATGCTCATTTGATACCTGAGAGCAGTGTATTTTGTATACATCTCTATTATATAAACATGCGAGGGATTAAGACCCAACATTTAGCTTTTTTTTGCTAACTATTAATCTGCAAGGCATCTGCAGAGTTCTGTAGTTTGCCTGTCTTTCAGTTCTGATCATCTGTAATTGGTACTTATTTTCTTAGTTGAAAGTGCTAAATCTGACACACACTTGCACCATTTCAGCCCTTTGCCAGCTGCATTTGACCGTATCTTACAGGCATGTGATTTCTCTTAACAGAAGCCTTATTGCTCCTGCACCTGCAACTATTCTCACTGATGCCCTTGCACTTCAGGTTGGTGATGCTAGTGGAATACAGTCACCTGTTTCTTTTGGAGGTTTTGGAAGCTTGACGAGACATCTTGGTCGTTTATCTAGTGGTTTGTCTGCTGAATTTTCCTTGTCTTAATATATAACTGTTTGATTATAAAAAAGGACTATGTTTGATCTAATATTAAGGAAACATAGTTTAGAAATGCACGCTAGAGTAATAAAACACATAATACTATAGTTATGTAGGAAATTATCACAAACCTAACTTTTTGGAATCCATTTTAAGAAACTACACAAACTTGATCCATATGTTACGATGCTAGTAGTTCGGATGTTAAGCTGCAGTGTCACTTTATTGACAATGAATTTTGGATACCTTTACTTGTGCTGGTTTCTTATCATTTGGTTTCACATACTTCATTTTTTTTTCTTTTGGTGTTAAGGTATATGTGAAGCAGTTGAAGGAGATTTCCTGGATGCTCATAGTTTGCAGCTGGTCAACCCTTACATGGTTTGTGTACGCTGTAGCCCTTTCTATACAATTTGAAGTGGAAGCTTATTTGGTTTTGGTATTGCAGCCAAACTTAAGTGCATCATGGTTGTTCCAACGAGCGATGTCAGTAAGGCCACATGTCAATATTTCACCAACCTTTATCAATGAGCTTCTCTTTGCTAATTTTCAGTCAATGCAGGTAACTTGAGGTACTTAAAAGTACATTGCATCAATTGTTTTATTTATCTTATGAATTTTGCTTTCCTTCAATGTCAGAAACTAGGGGATTCAGTACTTCGGCCATTTCTACAGGTTGCTACTTGGACATTGTACTAAAACCAAGGAATGTTGCATTATTATATCCATATAGAGATACTTGTCTTCCACTTATGAAACTGCGCATTTGTAGGATGTAATACAGTTTGGACCTCTTGTGAAAACTTTGGGGCTAGTAATGCTCACTAGACCACAAATTTTGCCTTCCATATTTAAGCAGGTAGGCTTTGGAAAAAGACATCATTTTCTCATAAAGCTGAAGTCTGTTAGTAATTTATTCTGTTTTCTCCTAGGTTGGACTGGGAGTCATCCTTGAGTGGTCAGGCCATTTTATGATGCTTGGTTACTACACATTCCTTTCTACCTTTATCGATCCGGTCCTGAGGTACAACTGTTGTCACCTGTCTGTAATATCAAAATCCCCACTTGTGCCATCTAAGAGTCTGATGTGGTTGCTATTTTCTAATATTTTGAAGGTCTTGGGTGGAATCCTTGCCTCCGAGGGACAAATATCAGTGGAAACGGTACGTGGAAGCTTGGAGATATGGAGCCGGTTTAGATTACCGCCAAGAGGAATAAACTGTTTCACTCAAAATACATGAAGCTTTCCTCAAACAAAATTATGTATAGATAGATACATGAATATAACATTTTGTCGGGGGAAAGATGCATAGAGCACAGATAGGATCTCTGATTGATGTAGTTTTCCTTTTTCAGAGCACAAGATTGAACATCGAGTTTATCTCTAGTATCACTTGTAATTTGTACAATTCACTGAACTGCTGGAGTGAATATGTATAGTATAGTCTACCTAATTTCAGATAATGCTGAATGGAGCTGAGATGCTCAATGTTTGTTGATCGATGCATCAATTAATAAGTGAAATAAAAGTAAATATCTGGTATCATTTGGGTTGCAAGTGTAACAACAAATAAACAGCCATTTATGAACAGCTACACATGTTGATAAGGGGAATTATGTGATTTACTTCATTAAATAATCATTATGTGAATAACAGGTGCCCGAAAGTTGTGAAATGGTCTAATTAGAGCCAGTTAGAGAAAGATGTTGGTGCAGCAATAAACAGAAGTAGTAAGAAGTGTTATTCTTTGTCTCGGAACAATATACACTATCAGGTCCATAGGATGATAGGACCACTATTAAGTTGCAAGATTCATCAATATGCACAATAACAGACGGATGGGGCTATGATTTGCTTTTGCACCAAACCTCATTTGGACTCAAAATTGATTGTTTCAAGCCTACAACAGAGTATGCTATTACTGAATGGCATGCTGCATATTTGTATTTAGAAAAGAAAAAAAAATTCTTCCATGATACATTTGAAACGGATGGCTCCTGTATGGAGTTCCAAAAGAACTTTTCTATGTCATCCTATCATACTATCAACAACTTTTGCTACCTTTTAACACACTCAAGCTCGATAGTCAGATCTTGCACCCCAGCTTCTTGAAATATCCGTGAAGCTTTGTTTCTTATGGAAGACTTGTCAGCTTCTGCTGATACATGTAGGTGAAAAGTGCCTACAATGTCAGTATTCGTTAAGTTCCATATATGAACATTGTTGACTCCAAGGACACCCTCAATCTTCATAACATCATCCAAAGCTACAGACAAATCCTTTTCATGACTCCTGGGGATTCTCTGCAACAGAATTTCAGCAGAATTCCTTAACAATGGAAGAACAGAAGATACAATCATTACTGAAATGAATACTGAGCATATGGGATCGGCTATAAGCCATCCCTTGTACTTGATCAGTAAGGTCGATATTACAACACCAACGCTTCCCATTGTGTCAGCTAGGACATGCAAGAAGATTCCTTCCATGTTGTGATCAATGTGATGCCGGTGTCCTGACTTGCTACTATTCCCAGATTCTGATGGTCTCAATCCTGCTTTTGAAGAGTGACCTTCTGTTTCATGAGAAGATATATTGCTGAGAGGAATGTCAAGAAGCTGTTGCTCAATACTAATACTGTTGCAATTTTGATGAGCATGATCTCTGCTCTGATGGCAATGTTCCGAATGTTCATGATGATGATGATGCTCATGTCCATGGCTATGGCAATGGCTATGGCTATGCTTCTCCTTGCAGGTGGTATCCATGATATTGCTATGAATGCCCTCACTAATACTACTGCCATGGTGATCATGGTGATGGCTGTCATCCCCATGATGATGATGCTCATGGCCATGGCTATGGCTATGCTTCTCCTTGCAGGTGGTATCCATGATATTGTTATGAATGCCCTCACTATTACTACTGCTATGGTGATTATGGCGATGGCTGTCATCTCCATGGTGATCACAATATGCCTTCACATTATTAGCACCGTGATGATCATGATCATGGTGTTGGTGATGTTCATGGCCATGATGTGAATGGGAATGTGAGTGGGAATGAGAACAGGTACCCCCATGGGCATGGTGGTGCTCCTCATGAAAGAACACCAATCCGATTATGTTTACGACAAGTCCACCTATTGAAACTGCCAAAAGACTACTAGTTGATATTTCGCGAGGCTCAAGAATCCTCTCAAATGACTCCAACACAATCAGCGCGCCAACAAGAACCAAGAACACTGCATTGACATACCCTGACAGGACCTCAAACCTGCCCCTTCCAAAGTTATACATCCCATTTGCAGGCAATCTTGCGATGTAGGACGCATAGAGACCAATTGCCAGTGCAGCACAGTCAAACAACATATGGCAAGCATCAGAGATCAGCCCAAGACTATCACTCATGAACCCACTGCCAAATTCCACAAACATGTAGGCTGTATTTATCAACAGAAACGCAGCAATCTTCCTGGACTTGCGCTCACTCAAGATATGCCTAACTGGCCCCATGACTGCCTCAAAAACCGACTCTGAGACATCTTCAGTTCCAAGCTCCACATATCCTGCAGGGGCCAGCTCCCTGCTGGTAATCCACAAGAGGAACCCACAGATCAAGAAGCCCGGTAAAGACAGCTTTGGGTAGTACAGCAGCTCCAGAACAAGAGTGCATAAGAACGTCACTGCAAAATCCACACTCGGCCTGCTGCCACCGCTGCCATGCTCCTGCCGTCGCCCCAAAGCCATGCCAAAGAAGGCAGAGTTAAGCAGCAGCCACCAAAGCGGCCTGATCGGCACTGCTCCATCAGGAGGACCATCGCCCGCATCGCCAACACCGAAAAAGGAGAGACCCACAAGCGCCGGCACGCAGAGGAAGGCAGCGGAGAGAGCAAATGCCGCGGCGCGGGCGCGCCGAGTGCGTGTGGCATGCCGCGCCGCGGCCGATTGTTCGGCCGAGGAAAGGAAGCCAGAGGCGAAGGGGATGGCGAGGACCACGGAAGGGGAAGGGGAGATGAAGACGAGGGATAAGGCGGCGATGGCGACGGAGAGGACTCGGCGGCGGGAGGGCCGGCGCAGGGCGCGGGCGAGCAGGGAGCCGGCGGAGTCCGCGAGGACGAGGAGGCCCGGGGAGGGGAGGGCACGGAGGGCGACGAGCCGGAGGAGGATAGAGAGCGCGAGGAGGAGGGCCGGGCGGAGGAGGGCGGGGAGCCCCGGGAACGGGTGGTGAGGCTGGTGGTGGTGGGTCTTCCGGGACGCGGCGGCGAAGTGGAGGAGTAGGAGCGCGGCGGCCGAGAGCAGCGCGAGGGGCGGGGAGAGCGCGAGAGTGGCGGCCAGGGAGGGCAGCGCACGCACGGCGGGCGCGAGGAGGAAGAGCGCGTGCAGCACGAGGAGGCGGAGGAGCGCGGCGGCGTAGGGGGAGGACGGCGAGGCGGCGGCGGCGGAGGAGGAGGTGGGGAGGCCGCGGGCTTTCGACGGGGTGGGGAGCGGCGTGGAGGGGAAGCGGAAGGAGGGGTGCGCGGAGAGCCGCGGCGGCACGGCCAGCCGGAGGTGCGGCGCGTGGCGGCCGGACATGGGCGGCGGCGGATCGGGAACGGAGGAGGCTGGGGGTGCCTGCTGGTGGACCGGGGGAGGAGAGGCGTGGACTGCGCCTGCTCGCCACTGCCACTGACGGTACGGTCATGAGCTGGGCTCTAACAAGGATAGGCCCAAAACTGGCTCCACGATCCAGGGGCATGCCAAATCCCCTAGAACAATCCGCCTATATTCTCTTGACGAATCATCGTAAATTAGCTAAAATCAGCATTTATTTTCAGTCTAAAAGAATAAGGTTATGTGTTTGGTTCTAGGATCATCAGAGATGGGTTGGACCGAATCCAGATTTTTGGGTTGGGTCGAACCTATCTTATATTTGATTTGAAGGTTGGATTCAACCCAATTCTATGTCTGGTTGTACACGATTTGAAGAGTGGGGATGAGTCACCGATGAGTAGGGCCTAGGTGTCAGCCTCTAACCTTCATCTTCTACCTCTCTTCTTCCTTGGTTTTGTTCCTGGCGACGGATGAGCGCAGGAGAGGAGCTCGAGTGGCCGCGCCACGACGGGGAGGAGTGGCAGCAGGCCTTGCTCCCGCGCCGAGACGGGGATGAGGAGCTGCGACGCGCCCTGCTCCCTCATTCGCAATGGGGAGGACGACGAGCGGAAGCGCCATGCTCTGCGTCGCATCTGAAACGGGGAGGAGGAACGGCGGTAGGTCCTGTTCATGTGCCCGCGACGGGGAGGACAAGCAGCGACGGCGGCGGGCCCTACTCTGCGCCGCGACGCGACGGGAAGAAGGATGAGCGGCGGCGGCTTGCCCTGCTCCGCGCCGCGATAGGGAGGAGTCTGCATCCGCGACGGGGAGGAGGAGCGGCGACCGTGCCTCGACGAGCGAGGAGGAGCGTCCGCGACGAGAACAAGGAGAGGAGTGGTCGCACAGAACCCAGTCGAACCTGCTCCGTCCGCTCGTTTCAGAGGGATCTGATCAACCTGCATCTGAGGACATATTCCCTCATGGGTCCGACCCAAACCCACGTGAATCCACAACCAAACAGCAGATGATCTGGGTTCAATCCGGGATAACCCGCAATTCAAACACTAAGAGTAGCTGGATGGACGTCAAATTTTCTCAAACTTTAACTTAGGTTTATAAAAATAACATATAATATTTGTATCTTTAAATAAATTTATTATAAAAATATATTTAAAAAGCTACATTATCAATGACATTATAAATATTATATTTTATTATATATTTAGTCAAAGTTAAAACTTATTGATTTTTTAACAAACGAGAACGACTTTTTTTTTAAATAGAAGTACATCCGATCCCTAAACAATTGTCACCGTGTGTTTATTACATGTTTGATTCTATTTGTAGAAAAAATACATACCCTATTTATATCTTTAAATAAATTTATTAGAAAACTAGATTAAAAAAATCTTACTAATGATACTAATATGTACCATAAGTATTAATATTTTTTTAATATATATTTAGTCAAAAATATTTAGGGGTAGAGGAAGTACGCAACCATTAGCCCTTTCAAAAGGAGTAATGAATATCAAAATGAATAACATTTTCCATTCAAATAGAAATAGTAGCAATCAAATGAACAATAATTTCGTACCATCAATGCATCCGAAATATTGGGTAAACGTTTATTTACCTGTGCAGAAAACCAGGGCAAGATTTTATTTGCGCAGAAGGCAAAGTCCAGCACACACACATTGGGCGACTGGAAGCAGTTTTTATTGAACACAGTTGCGTTATTATTCATACACGTTTATTTACATCCGGAATACACCGTATTTCGTATCTTCCGGGACCGGCTTGGCCGAAGCAGAGAGGCAGAGGCTGAGAACCCGCCTGGTGTCAGCAGGGTCGATGACCCCGTCGTCCCATAGTCTAGCAGTGGAGTAGTACGGGCTTCCTTCTCTGTCGTAAGCCTCCACGACTTTTGCCTTGAAGGCTTCTTCCTCATCCTTGCTCCACTGTATAATATATAAAAAAGGAATGATTTTAACATTCAAGATTTCAACGAGTTCTGCTGTTTAGTGTTTTCTGAAACAAGGAAGTAATGCTCTATACACCTCCACTCCTTGTCTCTTTTTGTTGCTCTTTTCTATTTGAGCGAGAACACCAGCTGCCTGAAAAGGTTCAAGGGAAGGAACAGTAAGAAGTGTTGATTGATAATACTGCTTTGCTGTGTTTTGAGCATTCCACAAAAGTGAAAAATATATCGCGGGATTCACAGCTTAATTTTGCATGAGGTTACATGTAAGCCATTAGAATGCAATACAGGAAAGGAAAATATTCAGCAAGATTGTAACAATTTCAGTGCACGAAGATGTTCAGAAGAACATGATCTCTGGAAAGAAACAGAAACTCCAGGAAAATCCACAGCTTTCAGCATCACGGCACAATCTAAAGAATTCACTGCATCAAACTTCTTTTGGTTTTCAGTATTTTATTTTACTTTGCAGGCAACAAAAGTTAGCTGGACGGTATTATCTAGTAGTTTTAATATTAGGATTCTGGCAGTGCTACTGTTGACTGTTGAGACACCAAACGAATCTGAGTTTAATGCATCTTATCCCATTTTTCTTAATACCTATGAACTGATAACACATCTTCCAAGACTATGATAATGCTGAAAAATAGCAAATGCCACAATCTTCCACGCATCAAAATATTAGCAATGAGAACCCAATTCCATTCATGGACATTTTTTGCCAGGCAATGATAATATCGTTACTTTTAAATTAGTAAAGACAGTGAGTCAAGTTGCTGCAATAGCAACAACAACAACTGTGAGGGCTCTTACCTGGATGCCACCCATAACAGATATCCTAGCAGTTGGCCAAAGGAATAAAAAGTTTGGGCTATATGCACGGCCGCACATTCCATAATTCCCAGCTCCAAAACTTCCACCAACAATTATTGTAATTTTAGGAACCTGTGTACACATATGCCTGGTATATTATTGCCAAGTTTCATTGGTGCAAGGTTCGTTGTATAAGACGTCAAAGGATCTAGAAAGGCTTGACCTTAGCACAGGAAACTGCCATGACCATCTTTGCTCCAGCTTTTGCAATTCCACTAGCTTCAGACTTTGACCCGACCTACAGCAGTCAGCAGATAAACCAACAGTGACCATGATACTATCTTCCAAAAAGATTAAACATCTCATAAAGTCATACTTGATAAGGAAACTAATTTGCATGTTAAATTTTAGCATCCAAACCCTACTGTACAAAATCTTGCACTCTATCACTGTAAACTATAATCTTGCACTCTATCACTGTAAACTATGTAATTCTATATTCTGCACTCATTAAAGGTACCTGTCCCTGAACATAATATCTTTGCATAATCAATGAGTCTATGTAGATAATGATTTTGATTTGCCCCAAAAAATGTCAATACAATAATAAGTCTGTCTACTGTGCATATAGTGGGATATGAAAGGAAAGAGCTCAAAGAAGTAATTTGAAGAGTAAATGGAATACCATACCATGAACCCAGTAATGTTTTGAAGGAAAATCAAAGGAATATGCCGCTGAGCGCACAATTCAATGAAGTGGGAGCCCTTTAGCGCTGACTCAGTAAATAAAATGCCATTGTTTCCAATAATTCCAACTGGTTGGCCGCATATCCTTGCAAAACCAGTCACTAGTGTCTGCATAAATTTAAAGAAAAACAAATTGAGTTGCACAATGCATAAGATGAAGAATGCAAATGACAGCTAAGTTCAACCAAAACGAAATCCTTACTGTTCCATACAATTTTTTGAACTCATCAAATTCGCTTCCATCAACAATACGGGCTATTACTGAACGAATGTCAAAGGACTGTTTCAAATCAGCTGGTGCAATTGAGCGAAGCTCCTCTACATCGTACAATGGCTCTTGGTAACCACAAGCAGAACTTTGTATATTTGTTCCTTTAGCAGCTAAGTGCAGGTTCTTCACAATGTTTCGCCCCAACTCAAGCCCATGAAGTTCATCTACATCAATTAAAATTGTGGGAGTTGTCTAAAATATGAAAGCAGCATCAATTTAAATGTAACTAAAACATAATACTACATAAGATGAGCACCTATGGTAAAACAGAGACTGAAATGCATGGTCATGTAAAAAGAAAAAGAAAAATTGAAAGGAAAAGGGTAATCGTAACAGGTCAAGTTGGCCTTGGCCACTGGCCAGTATGAGAGCCAATGCATCAATTTCATCACCAGACATATCAGAGTAAGCAAGAAGGTAGAAGAAGAAAAAATGACATGACGATGCAGTATATTAATAAGAACACGAAACGTGTCCCAAGATATTTTCCTAAACAATCAGAATTGTCCATACAATTAAGCATCATTTAATAACATATTTGCTAATAGAATAAAAATAACAATAGAAAGAAGCATTAACAGGACAGTGACACAACAGAAAGAAAAAAAAAGGGACAAAAGATTTCATTTTAGAACTTCATAGAAGCATGAAGAATATAAAGCTTTAAAGAATGTCAAATATCCAAGAGGGAATTAATGCAGTCACATGATGCATTAAGTGCTGCTAAACTTACCTTGTGCAAAATGATCTGAGACTCCTGACACCTTGCAATGTACTGATGCCCCACCAAGGTCCTCAGCAGATATCTCCTCTCCTGTAGCAGCCTACAAAATTTGCCCCTTTGATCTTTAAGGCATGATTTAGGCACAGCCCAATATTTCGTCTCATCATGTACAGAATTAACAAAATGGTTGCCAGAGAATACTAACCTTTACAAGTGGCGGACCCGCTAGAAATATAGTTCCATTTCCCTTAACTATTACACTCTCATCTGCCATTGCAGGAATATAAGCCCCACCAGCAGTGCAAGAGCCTAAGACTAATGCAATCTGAGGGATACCGTCTGAAGACATTTTAGCTTGATTGTAGAATATTCGGCCAAAATTATCACGGTCAGGGAAAACATCAGCTTGTCTGGGGAGATTAGCACCTCCGCTGTCAACGAGATATATGCAAGGCAGTTTGCACTCGGAAGCTATTTCCTGTGCTCGCAGATGCTTTTTGACAGTGAGAGGATAGTATGAGCCACCCTTAGTGGTTGGGTCATTGGCCACAAACATACATAATCGTCCATGAACAGGTCCTATGCCAGTTATTATACCTGCTGATGGCAATGCTTCATCATAAACATCTGAGCCTGCAAGCTGTATAGTAAGAGCGTAACATCAACAATTGCAGTCTAGAACAAGATGTGCAGCAAAACAATAAATAGTTATATTCTAGGTCATCCTCCTAGATACTGAATTACCGACACTGCTATACAGAGGCACTTGGGGGTGCAGGGCACTGGTAGAACTTGGAAGACACTGGGCGTCTCAGTAGCTATGTCCAAGCATCAACTATTAACATGCAGGCCTAGTTATCTCTTCTTAAGCTGATACAGTATTCAGGAGGACTGGACAAGGTTGTGGTGCCACGATACTATACTACCGTGGGGAGTTTACAAAATGGGCGATATATCACGGGATTCAAGGCTCATGGAGGAGAATAGCTATGGTGAGAGACAAAAATCCAATTTCCTCTTGCTATGGTAACCTCGATTGCAATTGTTTGCTGAAAAGGAGTGAGAGAATAGCAGCCCACAAATGCAAACAAACTGAAGAAATTTAAGCCTCTTGTTCTCCCTAATGGTCTAATCCCAAATCTATAGCATTATTATTACGGGCTACGCCAATCATACAGGCATCCAATGTGGCCTGGTGAACAACGCAGGAAAGACGAGAGGGAGAGGCCGAGCGGCGAGCGAACCTGCGAGAGCTCGAGGAAGGACGCGCCGGGGTCGAGCAGGCGGTCGATGCGGTCCCGCGGGAGCAGCTTCCCCCGCGCCGCGTTCCGCCTCACCGCCTCGGCGCCTCCGCCGCGCAGCACCTGCACAAGTACAAGTGGGGGGCACACCACACTCTCCGTCCTCAATCAGGAGACACGAAGCGAGATCGATCGAGGAAGTGGGGGGGGGGGGGGGGGGGGGGCGGCAGCAGCAGCACCTGGGAGACGCGGGCGCGCAGGTCGGAGAGCAGCCCGCCGACGGCGGCGGCGTTGCGCTGGTAGGCGTCGGAGCCCCTGTCGAGGGTGTCCGGGAGCACGGAGGCGGAGGCGGGCGCCGCGGCCCCGTGGACCGCCGCCGCCGCCGCTGACGAGGAGGAGCGGTACGCGACGGGCGGTGCGCCACGCGGGGGGAGCAGCAGCTGCCGCCGCGCCGCGGCGAGTCGGTTGAGCATGGCTCGGCTCCTGAGCGGGTTCGTGCCACCGCTGCCTGCTGTGTTCAGTTTTGGTGGCGCCAGTTCATCACAGAGTCACAGTGCTGTGTGTGTTGTTTCGCCGCGCTGCTCGTGCACGCAAGTCGGGGCGGATAATGGTCTGACTAGACGCCGCGCTGGGGCACACCACCAGACATGGATAAGCTAGCAAGGATGTCGTGTTTGCAGTGGCAGCCTTTGCAGTGGCAGCCTGGTAAAACTACTCCAACGGCCCCGAAGCCAAATAGGATACCGTGTATAGAAGGTGGTCCACGTATCTATTTTCTAGCTTCTCCAACAACCGATACTCAAAAAGCTGCTCTCTCTCCCTGGGCTCTCCACGACGCGCCGCTCGCTCCCCACGCCGCTCACCCCCTGCGTCGCCCCGCTCCTCCTCGACGCCGTCCACCTAGGCCCTGCGCTTCGCTCCTCTCCGGTGCCGCCCACCGAGGCTCCTCGCCCGAGATGCGAGCTCCGGCCTGAAATCCGGCGAGGCGCGACGCCTGCAGCCAGCCACCTATACTCCCAGCAGGGGCGGGTCGCCCGCTGGCGGTGGCTGCCCCCGCCATGGCGGCGCACCGGCGTGGCCTCGGCCGGCCCCCTCCTCTCCCGGCACCAGCGTCGCCGCGGCGGGCCCCCTCTCCCTCGACACCGGCACCGGCGAATCACGCGCTGGCGTTGGCCGGGCCGTCCCCGGCCACGGCGGCGCACCGGCGTGGCCGCGGACGGCCCCCTCCTCCCCGTCACCAGCATGGGCGGGTCGCGCGCTGGCGCTGGCCGCGGCCGGCCCCTTTCTTTCCCGGCATAGGCTGGTCGCGCGCCAGCTGCGGCCGCCCCCTGCCACGGCGGCGCACCGGCGTGGCCGCGGCCAACCCCCACCTCCGACACGTGGCCATGCTCCGACGGTGCGTGCGATTGGGTCACGAGGAGAGAGACAACCGATGAGATGCAAATATGCATTTCCTCTCTCCTTCTACCCAAAATGCATCCTGCTTTGCCTATTGTTGTTGGAGGCAGTTTTGTCGTCTCGTACAACCTAAAATGGGTATGGGTAGCGGTTTGGATGTCTTGTTGGAGACAGTCTACAGCATGGGAGCCTGGGAGGGGAGGCAGAGCAAGATGGGAACGACGAGGCATGGACTAGTTTATGTTCGAGTGAAATTCAGGCATGTTGAATATGTTATAAAAGTAAAATATTATTTTGTGACTGAAAATAAGCTGAAACTAGCATATTCGATAGCCTCTCCTCACTGAGGCAAGATTAAGCTTGCCTGGCTAAGCAAGGTCAGGCAACGCTAGCTGTACATCCAAGCGTCCCCTCCCTTGCCGATGCTTGCTTCGCCAGGCTAGGTAAAAAAAGAAGTGTTTTGTTTGTTTGCTAGGTTCCTCGATTTCCACGCAATAAGGATTTTTATTGCTAGCTTGGGCAAGCCAGAACTACTCTCCGTTGCTGGCAAGGTTAGTCTTGCCAAGTGAGGCAAGGTGAGTTGTGTGGACAAGAAAACCAAACGCACCTGTAGTCGCTTGCTTTGCTTTGCTTGGCTAGATAGGAAATACACTAGGCGAACAAGACGGGCACGACTATTCCTATTCGTTTGGTTCCTATGCTTCGCTTGCCACGATTTATGTATTGATAAGTTTTTTTTTGCTATGCGAGAAATGGCTCGCTTGATTTGGCAAGCATCTCATGGTGCGTGAGGCAAGGTAAGCCTAACTAGGCAAAGCTTCCAAACATGTCTTTCAGCATCAGCATGAGCGAGCTAGAAATGGTCTTCAGTGTTGACAAGCCTATTTGAACGAGGCAAGGCGAGGCGAGATTGCCGAACAAACTAACCAAACACAGCAAGAATCTTGAACAGACTAAGGGTGTGCTTGGTTCCTCCTTCCACCTCACCTTGCCTTGTCAGAGCACCTCAGAACCTATGCGGGTGAGCTTTTCCTTGCTGGGCGAAGAGAGCCAAATTGGCTTTCCCCACTGAGCAAGGCGCTCGTGCTTCGTGCAAGCTAGGCGATGGCAAGCTATGCGAGTATCTCTAATAAACCAAACAACCCCTCACTGTTTGGGCAGGAGAGTTTGCTAAGCGAAGCAAGGTTCTTAGAGCTACCAAAGGTCCAAACATATGATCTTGATGCGCAAGGCGAGACAAGCAACTTGCTAAGGAACAAGCACACCCTAACCAAATGTGCCCTTAGGTGCCACCATTTATTTGTGCACCAAGGGACAAGGGTTCAGGGTGAATCATTGTAGTGGCTTGGGGCTTGCTTCACCAAGTTAGTGGTCAGTGGTTGTTGTGCGCTCTATCTTAGTAGACCATCCTAAGTCAATTTTTTGTAACTTTGGTCGAGTTTATTTTGGAATATATCAATATCTACGATATCCAATTTGCTGCATTAAATTTTCCATGGAATATATTGTTTAACTTATATACTTTCTATAAATCCTCCATGAAGCACATTGTTTGTTAGGAGCTTGAAGACTTTCTAGCATGAATTCTATTTGCGCCTTTTACTCTATCTTGCCAGAGCCATTTTTGGTAGAGCTCTAGATCCAATAAATTAATGGATTTCTAGATCAGAGTATTTATAGGTTAAAGACATTTTTAGATATAGAACTGCAGGTACACTGAAAACATATAAATGGATCATATATTACTTATATCTTAGAGTAAATATAAGTATATGAATGCCTTTAGTTTAGCCTACAAATATAAATGGGTCTATCTCCTTAGCAGGTGACCAATGGAGAGCTTATCCATCAGTCAACTTCTCCTCCCCCGTTGTGCCACGTCCCTTGGCTCCCCCGGTTTTCTTCTCCGTCACCGACTATAAGAAATTTAGGCATTCGTGTTAAATTTAATAAAAAACACATTAAATTGGTGACAATATATATGTTCACGTGCTAATATTACTACTACTCGGTTTAGTAGCGAATATATGCACAGAGAACACGCTGATCATGGCAAAAAGGACATTGAATTAAAACAATTCAAAAATAAGGATGTACCTAGTGGAGGGACCTATGCTTAAGGCATCAGTGGCTCTAGTTCCACTCATGATGAGTTCCTCGAAGTCATGGACCGCAATTGATGCAAGAAAGTGTTCACACGAAGACGATGATGAAAATGTCTGCGATGGTGATCACCAAGAAGAAGACGAGAATATCGAACAGTCACATAGACGCTCCCAAAAAAAACTGATCGCCCGCACACCTAAGCATGTGTCTCAACACGAACGACGGTTCCAGAGGCCTGCTCTCCCAACTCTCCGGGGAAGCTTGGGAGCAATTCAACAAAGAACAAATGGCGCTAAGTTTATGTCTCATCCCCGTGGATGAAGGCAAGCGCCCCCTACTTGGCTACTTATAGATATGAAAGTATGGAAGATAGAAAATGAAAACGAAGAGTTACTAGTAACTACAACCATAATCATGACCATTACAAGTTTAGTCATCTCAACTACATTCAATCCACCATGCACTTAGCATTTATATGACCCCCTCCTTCCACGGCGGTCACCCTCTTCCCTGCCCTCTCCTTCTGCGGTGACCATGGATCTCCCTGCCTCTTCCTGGCTCGGCCGCCTCCACCGCTGTCAGGGCCTTAAGCCCATTCACCGCTGCCCCTACAACCTGATTGGCTTGTCTCTCCCGACCTACTTGTTCTAAAGCCGTCAGAGAGATTTCCAACTGTAGTTGTCGCCGCTGCTTCTTCTTCATCTCCGATAGTTGGCACCGCCTCTTCTTTCTCCGTCTGTGGTGGATGAGGTCACAGGCGAATTGTACAGCCATGGATCGGGCGGACGTGAATGGGACAAAGGAGAAAAGTGACTAACGGATTTGCAGCGCAGCTAGCAATTGCGAACGAGTAATTCTTAATATGAACTTTGATCTCGGAGACGCTGCTTTTACTGCGATAGTTTCTTTAAAATTTCCCGCTTTGCAATCTTCTATTTGCACTTGCATATATATTCCTATTAAAACTCGATGTTTTTCAAGTGATCCTGCACCTTCGATTCTGTTCGTGGTTCGCATATTTCAGAAGGGCCATGTCAACCATTACGAAAAAATGAAATGGTCTCGCTGATGGTAACCTAGGCGACAAATGCTTTTCTTCACTGCTAATGCAAGCTAGGCAAGGCGGTAGGTTCTAGGTTATTGCTAAAATATAGTACTGTGGAGTAGTAACTCTTCCATATATTTCAAAATGTTTCAGAATAGTTGTTTTGGCGGTCAATTCATACTGTTTTTTGAGAAGTAAAATTCCGGATCGTGATGTATAAGTACAACACATGCAAGAAGGTACCCCACGTAAACACAACAACGTTGGAATATCATGGCGTACTTTAGATTGTTGGTTCCACGTGATCCATCGTCGTATATCATTGGGAGTCGTTGGTCTTTGAACCGAAAGAAAGATGGCAGATATGAGAATGATGATGTATGCACATGTACAAGACCAAAGAGGATCATGAGAGTTGATATTATTTTTTTGTTTGTATGAATGGTTCTACCGACCACGTGTGTGGTGCGGTGCGAAAACAAAAAAAAATCCCCCCACTTGTTGCTTTCAGACACAGGGGCGTCGGCATCGAGAGCATGCCTGCAGCGAGCGTTTCCAACTTGCCACGTAAGAGATCACATTGGAATCGTTTTTTTTATTTCTGAAGCTTCTTCATTAGTTTCAAATCTTAGATCTTATGAGTTGTTTTTTTTTCTAAACACACTTTTCAAAACAATTCTTTTGGATGAAGCTCTTTTTTCTGTTCAAACTGAGGGATGGGGTTGGATGAAACTAAAAAATAGTTTATCCAACTTCACATGACACATGCAATGAATCCATCATGCCGAAAAGACCGGTACTGCACCCCGCTCAAGAAGGAGCACGCGTGCAAGGACACGTGACTCCGAGGGCATGGCCGTTAGGGTGTGGGGGCTCGGCCGCCCAAGGTGCTACCATCAGTAGGCAGCAGCCGACTGGTGGCCCCCGAGCGCACTGCTACCTGGGGCACGGCCAGCTGGGGGCCATCAAATGGTGGAAGGGCACGGCTAGCTACTGTCGGAGATTGGGAAGAAAAGTGTGTGAAAGAAGATAGGAAAAGTAGAGAAGAAAAGAGAAGGTTAACAACATTATATGTATTCTTTTTATTTTTCCATCTCATGAGCTGTTGTCTAAAGGGGTAATCAAAACAACTTAGCTTCACCGAGAAAGTTTCCTGTGAAGCTAATAAAAAGGCTGATTCACTGGTGATGCTAAATTGTGCTAAACGATAACTTAGTTGATACACTAAAATTCTAGTATCTTGAAAAAAAAACTATTAGTGGTGTAACAAACATAAAAAACGAGGGTAAAAAATACATGGCTTACTCATTTAGATACTATAGTACACTGCCGGTATATTTGGTTTCTTGGGCACTTAGCTATGGTCTAAATGGTTTCTTAGGGTATGTTTGGAGGAGCTTCAATAGGCTCCTGCTCTATCTGACACTGTAGCAGCACTGTTTGTGCTAATATAGCAGTCATCGAAGCCTCTCAACCAGTGCCGGTTCTAGGATTTTAAGGGCCTTCTAGTGAACTCGTCGCGACAACCGCTCTAGACAATGTATAGAATCTTATAATATATAGGTGCGCACTAACTTTACTTGTAACGGAAAAAACAAATCCAATAATATATTTTAATTTAACATGTTTAATAGTTATTGAGAAACAATGTAGTCGATCTTATGCATGCGGTGTTGTGGCACGCCTCCTGAGAAAGAAAGAGGCCGACGATCTTCTTGGGTCGGCTTCAGTGCTTCACATTAGTTTACATATCGGCAAGTTTCTTGTTAGTTTGCTAATGTCTAATGGACCATAGAACCGGGGGTGGAATATATACCTAGGCCTGAGCCCTCGGCTATCGCACCCCGTGCCACCCCCAGCCGGCCCTGCTCTCAACACTAGCTCCGGCGCTATTTAGTTATCTGAAAAGAAACGCTGATTTCTACTGATGCTAATTTTGTTGTGAGAGAAAAATACTGTTTTATGTCTGAAAAGAAATTGAAATCTAGACAAATGAAGAGAGGTGGCTCCTCGCTAAGACTAACTCCAACGGCCGGTAGGCAAAGGCGAGACACACTCCATATTTTGCCTAGAGCACAATAGAAAGATGCCCAACCCGAAACTCCTTCTCTCCAACGGTGGCGACGCATCCTCGAGACCCGTCGCGACACATCATCCCTATCCCACACTCCGACGAGCCGCTCCCATCCCAATCTCCGGCCTCAATTGCGCTCAGGGTCGGGTGGAGCCTATGCGCTCACCAGTGGCCGGGCCAGGTGAAGCCCATCGTGAGGAGGTAGATTGGGGCGGGGCCCGCGCGCTCGCTGGCGGCCAAGCAGGGCGGAGCTCGGCCGCGAGGAGGCCGATCAGGGCAGAGCCCATGCGCTCGCCGACGGCTGGGCAGGCGAAGCCCGTCGCGAGGATGCAGATCGGGGCGGAGCCCGCGCGCTCGCCGGTGGTCAAGCGGGGTGGAGCTTGGCCGCGAGGAGGCGGGCCGGGGCCGGAGCCCTGCGCTCGCCGGCGGCCGGTTGGGGCTTCTTCCTCGACTCCGACAACTCCAGTTAGCCCGCCCACTCTTGTTCCTCGTCGAGCCCGCTTCCTCCCTCCCTCCCTGATGGCCGACACATCTCCGTGACCCCTCTCTCCCTCTTCCTCCACCGTAGCCGGCACCAGCACTTCCTCTGACGTGGCACCGGCACCGGCGCTTCCTCCGTCACGGCCGACGAGGCGAGTGGGCCACCACTGAAGATTTGAGATGAGAGAGGAGATGCTTTTTTGTGTGTCCTTTGAGCCGGTAGGCAAAATGGGGCGTGCCTTTGGATCGTCTGTTGGCGATTGTTTTCGGTAGGCAAAACACATTTGATGACTTATTTTTGAGTTTGCCTCTCTTTCTCTCTTTCTTGGAGATAGTCTCATGGTGACGAAGCCAGAGCAGCTACAGGAATGTCCAGAGGACATCACGGTTCAACACGGGAGCCGCTACTATATGAGGTTACTGAGCGGAGGTTTACATGGATTTGTAGCCAGAGCACCTCGCAACTTACCCGCTGAAAAAGCATAGCGTGAGCATTTTTTTCCTGACTTTTGGTGTGTTAAAAGGAGCTAAAAGTTTGCTTTTAAAAAGTTCCTCTTAACAATTGTAAGATTGCTCTGGCGCCGGGAGGCCATCCACGTAGGATTCCGTATAATTGTACAGTAGGTGTTGTCAGCCACGGTTTTTTCCCCTTCTCTTCCCACTCCATCGCTTTGACTCCCTTTACTCGCATCTCTCGTCTACCAGCTTCTTCTCTCCTTATTAGCAGAAAAAAAGGCCTGCATCCTGTCTCGACCTCTCCAAGGCGGCGGCCGCCGTCCGACGGGGCCACCTGCACCTTCCGCGGCGGCGGCCGTCTTCTCCTCCTTTGTCCCCCGCGCGGGTGAGCCTCCGCGCTGTCTCTTTCTTCTCTTCCCCTTTCCTCCTCCTGCGCCGTATTTTCTTCCCTTTTCCTCCGCGTGCGCCGTCGGTTGACGGTGGATTCATCCCGTACGTAGCTCTCGCAGCGGCGGGCGTCTTTTTCCCCTCCATTCTGCGCGCGGCTGTGCCTCGGCGCTATCCCTTCTTTCTGTTGCCTTTTTCTTCGTGTGCGCCATCGGTTGACGGTGGAATCGCGCGCTCATCGACAAGGCGTGGTCAGCTCTCCCCTCCCCCCTCTCTCTCACCTCGTTTCAAGCACGTTATGATCACATGTGGAGATATACTGGTTTGTGAGCAATGTACATGTCAACGTGCTCAAAATTTTTTCAAATTATTACCACGGCATACGCATATGATATCATGACATCTCGACAAGTTTCATGATTTTTGGAATTCGTTTGCATTTTATATAATTAAAAATTTACCTGCACGCTAGTTGGCGACGTTGCCCCGTGAGCACGTTCATTGCAATTTCGAGAGAGTTCGTAGATTTAGCCTAAATTTATAATAACAAATAAGGATAATATTTTTTGAACGAATAAAATCTATTATTTCACACACCTGCAGTTCAAACTTATATTTTCCAAAAATTCAACAAAATAAAATAAACTAAAGAAATATATCAAAATACAATGAAAATATTCCAAACTTGAACATGTTATTTGTGTTAGTGTAATAAAGCTTCAAAAACAATTTGGTGCAAAAGAAAAAAAAAACCAGTTTGCCAAGTGCCCCGGGTTGGCACTCGGCAAAGTGACATATTTGCCGAGTGCTTAGGTTTGGCACTCGGCAAAGAAGGCGGCTTTGCCGAGTGCCACCAGATCTAGCACTCGGCAAAGAGTCCGACCACATAAAAAATAAAAAACGCCCTCTCGGTCTCTCACTCTCTCGCCTGGCCACACCGCTCTCCTCGCCCGCCGCGCCGCTCCGCGTCCGCCCCTCCCCGCGCCCGCCCCTCGCCGGTGCTCCCCCGGCCGCGCGCCTCCGGCGCTCCCCCACACGCGCGCCACCGCCGCTCCCCCGCCCGCGGCCGCGCGCCGCCGCCGCTCACCCGCCCTTGCCCGCGCTGCCGTCCGCCACCGCGCCGCCCCGTGCCTCGCCAGCGTTCGCGCGCGGCCTCGCGGCTCGCCGGCGCCACCCCCACGCCAGCGGCCCGAGCAGCCTAGCCCGGCCGTGCCGCCCCCGGCCTCCCCTGGCCGGCCACCCCCAAGGCAGTAGGTAGGAGGAGGTAGGACGAGGAAGAGGAGGGAGGAAGAAGGGGAGGAGGAGGAAGAAGAAGAAGTAGAAGGAGGGAGGAGGGAGAAGAAGGGAAGGAGGAGGAGGAAGAAGAAGAAGAAGGGGGAAGGAGAGAGAAGAAGAAGAAAGGGGGAGGAGAAGGACCGTCGATGCTGTTTGTTCACGCCGTCGTCCACGCCCCTCTCTGGAGAAGAAGGTAAAGACTCCGTATGTGGGCCATGGTGCCGTTTATGTGTTGACGGCCTTCGTGCCGGAATTGTCGATGTGTTGGTTATCGTGCCCGAAATGTGAACGTCGGCCGTCGTGCCGTCTTTTTCTTGCAGGTTTTGGACCTCCCCATACTGGGGAGGTTCTACTAAATTTTTGAACTTAATGTGATGTGTTTCTTCTTTTGCATAACAGGGCCTGTCGGAGGGGAATCGAAACACCTAGGCGACCACGATCGTCTTCGTTGGCGCTGCTGGTCTGTCTGCACCGCATCGCCTCGCCACTGCACCGATACGCTACTGCCCCGCTAGCCTGACTCCACCGCCACCGTAGGTATAACCCCCTCCTCCTTTGCATGCATATTTTATATGGTCACGTAGCCCAGTTAGGCGTCTCCCGTTCGAAAGAGATACGGTTGAAGGTATGCATATCTTTACATATCTGCGACCGTCTCTCTTTCGGATTATCCACGTATTTTAGACGGCCCGCGGATGCGTAGATGAGGTTAGTTTTCATGGTTCGTTCTGGTCCGAGACAGACGTTCGGCATCACCTCCCTGTTGTTCTCCGGATACACACTCTCCCTTACAGGACGTGTATCGGGAAAACAGCCGGGATGTGCTGCCGAAATTCTGTCTCGGATAGGAGCGAAGCATGGAAACTGAGCGATTACAGTTAGACGATGATAATGATGACAACGATGGAGACGAGGACGAGGGAGAAGAGGTGGAAGTTGATAATATTGATAGTGATGACGACACCTATGATCCAGCCGCTACCGATCGTGAAGAATATTTCCAATTCATGTAATACTATATTATTATTATTATTGTCATTATTCAATTCATTTTGCATCTCTTTATAAGTACTTTGTAATTTAACATTACTAATTGGTTTACTCTTTGAAATTACAGGCACTCGACAAAATACCAGGCGGAAGGCAGGGCCGTCGTTCAGTCAACTCCCTCTACATGAGGGACCGCTCACCACCCCATGCTGAGGAGGACACTTTGCCGGAGTTGGCGCCGAGGAGGTCGAGGACACGTGTAGGGTCGAGATGGCGGACTAGAGGGGGGTGAATAGTCCTTTATAACAACTAATCACAGCGGAATGAAACCTAATCGGTTCTAGCGACAATTCACCCCTCTAACTAAGACTCTAAACACCTTGCCAAAGATCCTAGCGAGAAGCAAAGGTGCAAGTCTAGCTTGAGTTTCCCTAAACCGTTCTAGCGCAAGATCACACAAACCTAAGCGCTAGTACTTTAAGCACCGGAGAAACTCCTATTAACTAGCAAGCAAAAACGCACTAAGCACCTAAGCTCACTACTTGCTCAATGACAAGGATACACAATCCAAATCAAAGAGCGCAACTCACTTTAGCTATACAAACTAAGTGAGAACTACTTCTAAGCTACACAAGCTAAGAAGGTGAGTGGCAAGCTACACAAGCTAACCGGTCTCACAAGAGCAACTACAACTACACAAATAAAGTAATGCACAATATAAATAACTTGTGTAGAAGGGAGCAAACCACCGCGAAGGATGGGAAGATGTTGACGCGGTGATTTATTTTCCGGAGGTTCACTTGTCGCCACAAGCTACGTCCTCCGTTGAGACAAGCTCCAAGGTTGCCGCCGGTCCTCTTGCTAGTGTTGACCCGCAAGTCACACTCTCCCACGTGGAGTGCTTACCACAAGCTCTAGCACTTGACTCGGCCGGACCACTTGTCGCTCTTCACGTCTCGCTCTACTAGCGATGCTCTTTGCGATCTCCCGCGGGGTGAGCTCCAACCCCTCACAAAGCTTCTCCGGAGCTAAGCACAATCTTCTTGCTTGCTTCACGGAGCCACAAGCCACCAAGCCGTCTAGGAGGTGGCAACCTCCAAGAGTAACAAGCACCACCGGCTTGCAACACGATCACCTAGTGCCACTCGATGCAATTTCACAATGCAACGCACTAGAATCACTCACTATCAATCAATCGGATATGCACTAAGCAAGTGAGTGAGTGGGAGGGCTTCCAAGCACACCTACACAAGCCACATAGGCCCAAGGGTGCTCAGCTGGTCGGCCAAGGCCGCTAAGTGCTTGGATTTATAGCCCTCAAGCGAATAGAGCCGTTGCCCTCTCAAACCGGCCGTCGGACTGAGCGTCGGACGCTCAGCCGCGCCACCGTCGGACCAATGTCCACGGTCCGACGCTCCCGATAGCCGCCACGTGTCACTAGCCGTTTGAAGTCGAACGTTGGATCACAACGGCTAACTTCCCGCGCTTCAGCTCACCGTCGGACAGAACACCGTCGGACCAACGAACTCTACGGTCCGACGCTTCCAGAGAGCTCCCCGAGGGCTTAAAACCGTCGGGCAGTCGTCCGACGCTCGCCGTCGGACTAAACCCAAGAGTCCGACGCTCTCAGAGCTCGCCACGTGTCAGCTCTCGCACGATCTGCACCGTCGGACGCTCGGACAAAAGTCCGACGCCCACAAACTTCAGCGTCCGATGCTCACAGGCCAAACACCGTCGGACGCACGAGGATGGTCCGACGCTGTCACTGCAGACAGCGTCCGACGCTCGCACCACAGCACAGAAGACAAGGGCAGGCCGTCGGACCGAACCCATGGTCCGACGCCCCCTGGCCTTAGCGTCCGACGCTCTTGCAACTTCGCCGAAAACCTCCGAACACATTCACCTTTACAAAAGTGCTAACACCAACAAGTGTACACCTCATGTGCATGTGTGTTAGCTTTTCACAAACATTTTTCAAAGGATTTTTCACTCTTTTTACCACGCCACTCGATCCTAGCATAGTATGCAAGTTAGATCACTCAAGTGGCACTAGATGACCGATATGCAAACAAGTTTGCCCCTCTTGACAGTACGGCCATCTATCCTAAATCCGGTCAAGAACTTCTTTACTCAACCTTAGACCGGCGAAATGGAAATGCCCTAGGTTATACTTTTGCCTTGCGCTTTCCATTTCGATCACCGTCTTCATCACCGTCTCCGACACCATCGATGCCGGTGCAACACATGCACCAACACCTCATGAGTGATATGATCTACTTCATATCATCACGTGGCTTTTGGTTCATCGATCCTTGACTTGCTTGCTCTTCACCGTTGCGTTGGTCCATCGGCGCCAAGCCATCACCCGACTTGCCCTTCACACTTGCAACCGGTCCATCGACGCGAAGCCTTATCTTGATCTTCTTCACCTAGCCACATGACTCCATGTCATGTCTCATGCGTTTAGCTCCTTCATACCATATGTGTGAGCTAAGCATCATCTCCAAGCCATTTTCACCTCCATGGCATAGATGCTCATACACATGTACCTGTGGACTAATCACCTGTGTAATCAACACTTAAACACATATTAGTCCACTTAAGTTGTCACTCAATTACCAAAACCAAACAAGGACCTTTCAACCGCCCGCACACGCGACGTCCGAGGACGTGCGTGGAGCCGACTCCCACCCCACCGGTGGACGAGGACGACTAGGCAGGAGGGGGTGACACCTCCTCTGACTCGTCGGACCACGAGTAGGGGGCGACCGTGACAGTAGGGGGTTCCACTTCCACTACTGCTTATGACTCTACCTCGTCGGGAGTCTACTTGCGCGGGCCCTCGAAGCTCCCGGCGCGGCCGATCCCACTTCACCAGCGCCCGGTGATTCGACCCTAGGGCGACGAGTACGCATCATTTCATTATTATTTCATATGACATGCAGACTCTTAATGACTAACAATTGTTCTTAATGACTCTTGCAGCAACTGTAAAGTTGTGTTCGGGAAGGACCGGCACATCAATGGCACGCTGGCCTTCTGATTCGGCAGCACTACCCTGGGATGGTCACCTACGCTGGGGTGCTTTCGCCGCCCTGGACGTGGGACCACTTCCACGCCGCTGAGGACAGAGAGCACGGCACCGTTGCGGCGCAGATCAAGGCCGAGTTCTGGGAGAGCCTATGTCACACTAAATTGGTCAATACTATGTAATCATCGGTCGCTCTAAAAAAAATTAAACAATACATGATGTATGCATGCAGAACTTCTACAGGTGCGACGTTGGGTTTGAGGCCCACGCAGCGCGCGTGCAGGACAAGGTCTGCAGGTCCCGACTCTCGGACCTATACTACAAGACGCGGCTCCAGTGCATCATTAACTACAACGCCGACGTCCTTGAACAGGTGGTGAGGAAGCGCGAGGCCAGGAGCATGACGCTCACGAGGGAGCAATACCTCTTGGTAAGAAGTATTTTCATGAAAAATAGGTTGGCTTCATTTTATCTTCTGACATATCAATAACTTGAGGCCATTGTGGACAGGTGGCTCTCGGCCGAGTGGGCGGAGAAGCACAAAATCCGTCGGGACTGCTGCCTGCAGATGGGTGGGGCGCCACACCACCAAGGCAACCAGAGCCTCAGCGCGTGTGCCAAGACATGGGTAAACTTTTTTGTGCATTCATCTTTTTTTATATATTCTAACACTCAATACTCAATTCTAAATACTTGTAATCGTTTTTGTGTTTTCCTCGCAGTCCCAGGCGCACTAAGGCCAGGAATGCAATGAGTTCATGGCGTATGCCCTGACACACAACGGCAAGGCGACAGCCCCGGACGTCACCTACAACCCCGCGGACGGCCCCGAGGCGTACACCAACGCGAGCGTCCACAGCAAGCTTAGCGAGTACACCTCGGTGGCTCGCCAGCGCCATGGGGAGGACTTCAATCCGGCCCACCAGCCCCTGGACAAGGACCTCGTGATGAGGCTGGGAGGAGGGAAGCAGCACGGCCGGTACTGGATGGCGGACAGCACAGTCGACTCCTCCTCTGTTGCCAGCCTCGCCGATATTCGAGCAAGGAGCACGGACTTCTCCCTCCCCATACGCCCTCGGCAGTCGAGCTCACAGCAGCAGCTGGCAGAGCTCCAGGTTACTACTCACAAACTCGTCGTTCATTGCTTTTAAACATGTAACTTGCCTTTGCATTATTTAATCTTTGCGGTTGGAATGTTGCCGGAAAACATGCGGAGGTTGCAGGCCCAGCAGGCGGCACAGGCGGAGGCCCAACGGCAAGCGATGGAGGCCCAGGCAGAGGCCCATCAGTTGGAGATGGCGGCTGTACAAGCACAGAGGGCGGCCGGAGAGCAGAGAATGCGGGACATGTTCAGCTTCATGGCGAGCCTGCAGGCCTTGCCAGGTGTGGTCGTGCCTCCGTCGCTGCTCGCTTCAGTTGTGCCTTCTGCTCCTGTTCTAGGGACTCCGGTTAGTATGTGAATCTGTTGATTCTTTTAGCTTTTGCGCCACTCCTGCACATACTCATGATTTCGCTTCTCCTTTGTGCAGCCACAGTCAGCGGGTTCGGCCCCGACTCCACACGGTGGCCCTTCTCTAAGTCTGTGTGGCCAACTGGCCCTCCTCCACAGACCGGGCACTCTCCTCAGCAGCCCGAGTGGCCAGGACCAGGATGGTAGTATGTACCTCTTTTCATGTTCTTCGGACTCCTTTGTGTTCGTGATGCACTAGAGACACTAGAGACATGTATATGTATGTGATGGATTATGGATTCTATATGATGGATTAATGACGATATATGTATGTGATGCACGATGGATGGACGATATATGTGCATTTCGTGGATTATGGATGATGAATGTGATATATTATGTGATGTGTGTGATGATGTATATGATATATATGTGATGAGTTTGTTTGTTTTGATGGAAAGAAAAAACAAACAAAACAGCATTTTCACCACTTTGCCGAGTGTGGCACTCGGCAAAGAGGCCATTGCCGAGTGCATTTGCACGGGCACTCGGCAAATCTGAAAAACCCAGAAAGCTGGTTTTCCAGATTTGCCGAGTGCCAGGGCCATGGCACTCGGCAAAGCTTTTTTCAAAAAAAGTAAAAAATTTCTTTACCGAGTGCTGTTGCAGTGGTACTCGGCAAAGAAATTTTTAAAAAACAGATGGACCAGTTTCTTTGCCGAGTGCCACGGCCAGACATTCGGCGAAGAATTTTTCAGAAATTTTTTTTAAAAAAATCTTTGCCGAGTGCTACCACAGTTGGCACTCGGCAAAGAAGCCATCAAAGTTGACTGTTGACATTTTTTTTGCCGAGTGCTGACCTGGCACTTGGCAAAGGCTTTGCCGAGTGCCCGATATTTGGCACTCGGTAAAGAAACCTTTGCCGACAGGTTCTTTGTCGAGTGCCCGATATTTGGCACTCGACAGATTTTGGAGGCGTAGGAAGAATATTTTTTTCTTTATACCTATCTTCCTTAGTAAACTTCATACCTATCTTTGCTGGACTATAAAACCTTAGTAAACTTCATACCTATCGTTGCTAGACTATCCAAATGTGCTAATTTTATGTCATATATACCTCTACATTTAGCTGAACACTACTTAAAAAACACAATAGTGCTGGTCAACTGTGTATCATTATCAAATGACACCAATTGCCTTTTACCAAGCTGGTTAGATTTTGTTGTGCAGCCTCTGGACAAGTGGGTGGTCTTTACAAGATGCTAAATATTTTGTTTTAATTTCAGCCTACACATAAAACTGCAGAGAAGCCTCTTTTATCTAGCGCTTTGAACTAGGTCTCAACATCCTATCTGATGGCATAAAGAATCAGACCCTCCTGTGCACCACATCATGTCTACATCATCTGCACCATATACCTAGGTGTGTATCCTAAGTATGTACATTAGCAGTGTGTATAATTGTACCTATACAGACCTAAGAATATTGACTTAGCTCTGATGACATCAGCCATAGGTAATATATACATCCTCTAGGTGTGTATACATCAATGTACCTTTTTTTTAGGGAAGTACATCAATGTACCCTAATTATATACATTGTCAATGTATGCAGCCTATCTTTGCTACCTGTATAGATCTAACCATATTCATCTGTGCTCGCGCGCAAGGTGCGCGCCCTTTATACTAGTATGTAACCACGCGCATGTGTCACGTGGCCTCGTCTGATCGAGACAAAACAATTACGCAATAGTAGTACTAGTTAGGGGCTGTTTAGTCCGTGAAAATAGGGTGAAAAGTATACTGTAGCACTTTCGTTTGTATTTGATAACTTTTGTCCAATTATGGTCTAAGTAGACTTCAAAGATTCATCTCGAGCTAGCCAGCAAAAAGTACAAACATGCAACAGCTGCTACTCTATTTAGTGCTCCATACAGATGAAAAATATAATTGATGTGATGAAAAATAGTGCCAAATTTTGATAAACATGGCCCAAAACGCCGACCAATAGCCATAAGCGAGAA
The DNA here is from genome assembly GCA_038502445.1 of Eremochloa ophiuroides. Taxonomy (NCBI): domain Eukaryota; kingdom Viridiplantae; phylum Streptophyta; class Magnoliopsida; order Poales; family Poaceae; genus Eremochloa; species Eremochloa ophiuroides. The sequence continues at coordinate 46,317,929 of JAHLJS010000004.1, forward strand.
AAGCGAGCTTTTGAGCTAAAGTTTTAAAAGTTGGTGATATTAACAGATGGACCCTGAAGAAGTAGCATCATCAATCATCGAAGTGATGATTTGTTCTGCCAGCCTACTAGTAGATCGCTTTTCATAATTCTTGACGAAAACAGACACCATAATTTATGGTTTTATGATGCGCCTAGCTTCCTCGGCACAATTTATAACTCATTTAAAATTTAACTAACTAGTAACAATTAAATTAATTGCTCCCTCCATTTTAAAATGCAAGGCATTTTAGTTTTTTCTGGCACATAGATTTTGCGATACATTTTGATAAATAATATGTTATGTTAAATATATAGTAAAAACATTGTATCTACAAAGGCTAAATTATTTTGTAATTTATACATACTCCCACCGTCCTAAAAAAAATATAATTCTAGCACAGTATCCTGTTTATCTAAGTTTACCAATTATATAGTAGATAAAAATAATGATATTTATGATATTAAATAAATACTATCATATTAATTACAAAATATATTCATTATAAATTAATTTGGAGCTAAATGTGAACCCTACTAAATAAAAACTTGAGAATCAGGGTAACTAAGGCGCAATACTTATTACTTTGCATTCTTTCTGAGGGAGCGAGCGCTTAACAATTTAGGGGTATTTAAATCCGGACAGTAAAGTTTTTTGGGTGTTATATATAATAACTCGCTTGTATTTAAATCCTAAGACAAAGTTTTTAAACCTAATTAATCTGTCATTAACAAATGTTTATTGTAACACCACATTATCAAATTATAGACTAATTAGGCTTAAAAGATTCATCATATAATTTACACGTAATCTGTTGTGTAATTAGTTTTCGTTTATATTTAATAATCGATCCATATAGAGTTTTCAATGCGGGAATCCTTATACAGGAAATGGACGTCCCAACAAAACCGCCACGATGCTTAAAAAAAAAACGCCACGGGCTCTGGCCGAACCGTCACACAGTCACACACACTGACACACCGCACGTCGGCACTAGCGTCCGCAGCAGCAGGCACCTAGGCAGAGGCAGGGCCAACCGGCCAGGGGCCGCAGCGTGCCGATCCCACCAACCCAAAGTCACCTTGCAAGTTGCAATCTCGCACAAATAGGAAAAAGGTCTAAATCCCATGAAACACATGACCTCCTAACTTATAAAACGATCTAATTTATCCCTAAACTATAAAAAATCGTCTATTTTATCTCTAATCAGTTTTCGACGGCGGGTTGCTACAGTAAAACCAATTTTCTATTTTTTATTTATTTCCACTGAGTGTTTGAAAAATCATAGTAAATTATAAAAAAAATCATAAAATAAAAGATTCAAATTTGTTGGAGTCTACATGATTAGATCTATACAGTGAACATATAATATGGTATGCTTTAATACAAAATTTTTGTTGTAAATTTACAGCGAACAAATCTAAATTTTTTACAGTAAAAACTTTGTAGATCTAAACTTTGCAGAAGCCTTGGACAAAAGGCAAAATTCCCCTGTGTCTCTTCCAATGGAAACTTTTAAATGCCATCTCCGAAGAGAGCCTATTGGGCTAGTTGGGCTGATAACATCTAATCATGTAAAGTCCAACAACGTTGAATTTTTTTATTTTATGATTTTTTTATGATTTACTATATTTTTCAAACACTCAGCAAATCGTTGTTGAAAACTGTCCAGAGGTAAAATAGACGGCTTTAGATACTTCAGGCTAAATTAGATCCTTTTATACATTGACAAGTCGTGTTCCAGAGTCCCTGCTTGACGAGGGGGATCTAGACTTCTTCCCGCACAAATAGTAGTGTGGCAGGGCGCGCACCATCCCAGTCCCCACAGAGCCGGAGTCCAGTTCCAGTCCTCACCGATGGCCTCGCCAGCGACGGTTCCTCTGCGGCAGCTCTTCGTCGACGGCGAGTGGCGCCCGCCCGCGCAGGGCCGCCGCCTCCCCGTCGTCAACCCCACCACCGAGGCCCACATCGGTGAGTGACTGCCCCCGCCCCCGCCCCCGCCCCCGATCGCAGGGACCCATCTCTGTTTTCTTCTACACGAAATACTAGTCTGTTGCTTACCCGCCCTGGCGCTGATGCGCTCTGGGTTCCGCGATGCGCGCGCAGGCGAGATCCCGGCGGGCACGGCGGAGGACGTGGACGCCGCGGTGGCTGCGGCGCGGGCGGCGCTCAAGAGGAACCGCGGCCGCGACTGGGCGCGCGCGCCGGGGGCCGTCCGGGCCAAGTTCCTCCGCGCCATCGCCGCCAAGGTACGCTGCCTCCTCTTTGCTCTGGCCTAATTTGATTCCGCCAGAAGCCACTCCACTACTCCAGTCAGTGCTGTGCCTCTGCTTCCAAGCATTGGTACCTAGGAGTGTACTACCTAAGTTATTTATTAGTAAATAATAGTTGAGAGTCCACTGAGTCTGTGACAACTCACTTGTGCGTGGTAGCTACTTTTGTGCTTTGATGGGGGTATGATACGGTGACTGGATCTGTACCCTGGGAATGGTATCAGTGAGCCTCTCAGTACTTGTGCTATATGCTTTGGTTTCCATACACTCCATCGCTGTTTCCGTGTTACATGAACCGGGGCACAGAAAGTACAAATTAAAACTCCAAGTGTAAACCAATCTATTCAGGGGAAATCTTTGTGTTCTAGAAGCTTTTGGTGTGAACAAACTATTCCTTTCCAGCAATACAGGGTGTGTTAGCTTTAGTATCGACTCCAGTTTCAAATGATCTCTCCCGTTAAACTTCAATTGGGAAAGTCTTGTAACATTTGGTTGCCTCAGCCCTCATCTAAGTTTTGTTTAACTACATTCACACATGTCACATTTGGCATGCAAAAATGCCTTCTTATTCAGGTAATTGAGAGGAAACCTGAGTTAGCTAAGCTAGAGTCACTTGATTGCGGGAAGCCTTATGATGAAGCTGCATGGGACATGGTATGTGATACATCTTATGGAAATGTGCAAATTTTATTTCCCTAGCTTGCAATTACCATCTGTTCGGTGTTCCATTTATCAGGATGATGTTGCTGGGTGCTTTGAGTACTTTGCGGATCAGGCAGAAGCCTTGGACAAAAGGCAAAATTCCCATGTTTCTCTTCCAATGGAAACTTTTAAATGCCATCTCCGAAGAGAGCCTATTGGGGTAGTTGGGCTGATAACTCCTTGGTATTTTCATTTCTCTCTCGCCTCGCTTTTATTCGTATTTATGATCAAAACTCACAGGCGAGTGGCCTGTATTCAGTAGTACAGATTCATTCATTTCCCGTAAGATCTTGAGTTATATAGCGAAAAAACTGCATATTCTGTAAGCACATACAGTCTTTTAAACCTAATTTTAGATAACTTTCCTCATCATCGTTCTGAATATTTGCAACGTTCATATTTGTACTTCCTATGCACTGTTGAATTTCACCTGTATAGCCAAGTTAATGTCAAACTTATTTTTTGCTTGTGTCCATGTTTGGCCAATATCAGCAAGTATTCTTTCTATGTTGATACAACAGTGGGCTAAATGTCCGCTTCTGCTCCAGAAGCTCACTATTGTGCTCCTATCCTTTTTCACGTATTTGTTGTGCGTGTCATTTTCCTTCTAGTTTGTCTATATATAAGATGCTATTGTCTAAGTAACTGACTGACTTATATTTGTGTTTTGTTCATATGTTCTTGTTTTACTTATTCTCTGATTCTAAAGCATTATACTTTGTACTTGTATTTGTGTTGCAGGAACTATCCTCTACTGATGGCTACATGGAAGGTAGCTCCTGCTTTGGCTGCTGGTTGTACCGCTGTGCTAAAGCCATCTGAATTGGCTTCTGTGTGAGTATTAGCATGTTGTATCATGTTCATGCTATGAACAACAGAATTTGAAGTGCCTACTTTTTGAATTACCAGGACATGCTTAGAGCTTGCTGATATCTGTAAAGAAGTCGGTCTTCCTTCTGGCGTCTTGAACATTGTAACAGGATTAGGTCCTGATGCTGGCGCTCCTTTGTCAGCACACCCAGATGTTGACAAGGTAAACTTTTCTTCATATAATGACATAATTATGGATGAGCATGACGCATAAATGAAAACATTATTCCTCATAGCATCAGTTTTCTGTGTATTTAGGTCGCTTTTACTGGGAGTTTTGAAACTGGTAAGAAGATTATGGCGGCTGCAGCTCCTATGGTCAAGGTTCGTCTGTGAAATTATGTTTTATTTGTAGTAATGTGCTGTGCGCCTGTGCCATGTTGTTTTTGCTCTCTTTTAGTTGATAAATTTATCAGAAGTATGACTTGAATACCCTACTTTTAAGAGGAAATTCTGTTGCATTCCTTAATATTGCATTTTTATTGACAGCCTGTTACACTGGAACTTGGTGGAAAAAGTCCTATAGTAGTATTTGATGATGTTGACATTGACAAAGGTATGTGTATATTCTAAGGCTTACTAAATTCCTAATTTCATTGGTATTTGTGGATTTTTGCAATTTGCAAAGAATTTGACTGATCAGAATGCTAAACACCTAAACCTCCTCAAAGCCCTTCAATGGTACTCTCTCCGTCCCAAATTATAATACGTTTTGCCATTTCAAGGTTTATTTACTATGTATCTAGACATATTCTATATCTACGTGCGTAGCAAAATCTATCAATCTAGAAATGCCAAAACGTCTTATAGTTTGGGACGGAGGGAGTATCTGGGATTTTGATAGAAATACTCAGCTGAGCAGGCTACTACAACAAGACTTACTTTGGTATTGAAAATTTTAGGATTTGTAAAATACAGTCCATAAAATTTTGGGGAAAAACCCACATGCTTGTTATTGTTTTGACCAGAGTACCAGACTCTGCATTGGTTGTGTATCTGGCAAAAAATTTAGACATGCGGCATGCCAGTTGAATAAAAAAGATGAAATGAAAAGTATTTGATGCACTATGTGTATGTTACATGATTTCATATTTCAATATTGGGAAAATTATCTATCGGACATCCAAAGTGGAGACCATTTGCTGGTGAACACTGCTAGTACAAATTTCCTAGTATAAAAATGTGTACGGAGTGTCCACCAGCAAATGGTTTTCACTTTGGATATCCAATTGCCAATTGGAGAAGGGCTGAATTTCTGTGGAGAACATAAGCTTTAGTTCCAAGAAAGGGAACTTCTATAAATTCATTGCTGACTTACTTAGTTATGCTGATGCTTTGCTCGATGTGGAATCGTGGGTTCTGCAATACTTCCATCATTGATCCTTCCTTTTAAATATAAACAGCTGTTGAGTGGACTCTGTTTGGGTGCTTTTGGACCAACGGTCAGATTTGCAGTGCAACATCTCGTCTTCTTATCCATGTAAGTGTCACATGTTGTTGCTGGTACTGTTACTTGGAATACTTTTCATCTTAATATCTTTCCTTGAGTGGTGTTACTTTAACATTTCCTCACCCTGCCGTTAACTTCTGATTCGAGAAGATTGTACAATTTCAAAGTTTCTCCACTAATATATAGCAGTATAGTATTGTGCTTTACACCTGTTTTGAACAGTATATGTGTCCTATGGCTTAAGGTCAAGGTTTGTTGAACTCTTCAATTCCCTGTGGACTGTGTGCTTTGATCTGGTACCAAATGTCTATTCTCAATGACTTGATCGCGCTTTGCTCCCTCTGATACCAAATGCAAGTTGTTTAGGGCATTTTCACGGCCTCCAATGCGATACTTTGACATTAGTTTTTTTAAGGTGCAGTATTTAAATAGGATAAAACTATATATTATGAAAGTATTTTTAACTAGTAACATCAACCATGCCTTGCTAATCTATGTACATATATTGATGAGTCAAGAACGAATCTTGACCGACTTGAATCCAAAAATGACCTACAATTGAGATCAGAAGTAGATTAAAAATGGCTATTTAGTATTTACCAGTCTATATTACTCTTTCAAATAACATCTCAGTTATGTACTTCTGGTATTGTTGTCACTAACATATTAGTAATCAAGTTCTGCCTCCAATGAAACTGTTGCAGACAAAAATTGCTAAAGAATTTAAGGAGAGGATGGTTGCATGGGCCAAAAATATTAAGGTTTCGGATCCACTTGAAGAGGGTTGCAGGCTTGGGCCAGTTGTTAGTGAAGGACAGGTACTACATGTTAACTACGCCTAAATTTAACAAGTCACCATTGACAACGCTATGATTTGTGGCTTCTTTTTGATTTGACAGTTTGGTACTTCCGACTTTGTTTCTGTACATTCTTGTTCTTGCTGGTTACTACAGCATGTAGCTTCCTTCAATTTTTAGAGGATCTATGTTCAGATACTGATTACACCACCTTCTTTAACTTAACTTTATTACAGCAAGAGCCATGGATTAATGTTTAATATGACACTAGACTATGAGAAGATGACACTAATCACCGCCATCTTGGCAACCATATACACAATTTCAGATTATCTTGTTGCTGTATAGCATAGTTCATATGAGTCTTATTCATGTTTTTGCGTTCTCAGTATGAGAAGATTAAGAAGTTCATATCGAATGCCAAAAGCCAAGGTGCTACTATTCTGACTGGAGGTGTTAGACCAGCGGTAAGGCCTGCACTTGGATTACAAGCATCCAGATCCTATAGTGAGATATAACTAATGTTTATGTTTTACAGCATCTTGAGAAGGGGTTCTTTATTGAACCAACAATTATTACTGATATCACCACATCAATGGAAATTTGGAGGGAGGAAGTCTTTGGTCCAGTCTTGTGTGTTAAAGAATTTGGCACTGAAGAGGAAGCCATTGAACTAGCCAACGATACACAGTGAGCTACTTCTTTTTAGCACAGTTTCAATGTCCTTATTCAGGCTTTGCAGCTCATGTGTTGTCTACAGCTTATGACTTTATGCCGCGTAGTCTATAGCTTATAAATTTATGCCACTATCCTTTTTTGATAGGTATGGTTTGGCTGGTGCTGTAATTTCTGGTGATCGTGAGCGCTGCCAGAGATTATCTGAGGTATGTATAAGTGAAGAGGTTCACAATATTTGGCTGGCAACTTGATGACTGCATCAGATTGATATTTCGGCATTCTCTCTCTGTTTTTGGGCATATCATATAGCTTTGTCCATGTCACTCATTCTTGATACCATGGCCCTCAATTCGATTTTCGTTTTTGCAATTTGGATTTTGTGCACTTGCTCTCAGAACTGTTTTTGGGTATTTCTATTACACATCTCTAATGAAACTTGCACAACAGGAGATTGAGGCTGGAATTATCTGGGTAAACTGCTCACAACCCTGCTTCAGCCAAGCTCCCTGGGGCGGTAACAAGCGCAGTGGATTTGGACGTGAGCTTGGAGAAGGGTGGGTAACAGGGGAATAACAACATTTCTAAGACGTCTAGCAGCTATTCTTGGGATCTGACTGACACTGGCTGTTTAACTGCAGGGGCATTGATAACTACCTGAGCGTCAAGCAAGTCACGGAGTACATCTCTGATGAGCCGTGGGGATGGTACCAATCCCCCTCCAAGCTGTAGACTGGCACGAAAACTTGTATGTTTCATCATAAATATATCTCGATGCTATACAGAACGAACCCGTGTATCAAATTGAATATGACATTGTGAAAAAGACACATCAGCGGAATAAAGGTCAGAGTTGAGTTTTGGGAGAATTCCTTGAATGTTATTGAAAATTATACCAATCCCTTGTGTGCCATAATTCCCTCTAATGGATGGTTGAGTTTAACTCGCCCTTGAGTGCCACTCCCGCGATCCCATCAGATAGACCGCAATAGGGATGAAAACGGATCGGATACGAACGGATATCACTGATATCATATTTGTTTTTATATTTCTGGTCGGATTCGGATTCGAATACGGATAGTGTCAGCCATGCCGGATAGGATACGATTGGATGTCGACATCATAAATATACGATTTGAGTATTCGGATACGGATACGGTATCGGATATTGAATATTCGGACTCGAATACGGAGAGATCTAAACATCTCTAAATGGATTCGGTCGAACGGACGGTCGGATAAATATCCGTACCATTTTCATCCATAGACCGCAAGGTAAAACAGGTACATATGAACACGCTACATACCCAATCAAATCATACAAGTGTTAACAGAGAACGCATTCACCCGGTTAGTTTTCCATGTACGTCTCACTCAGAAACATACGCATGGAATGCCAATCAGCCTGAAACCACGCAGAATATATACAGACTAGTCCTATGATTAATAACATAAATAGTTGCAGAACGAATGTGAGAGACAAAAGCACATGTAATGTAAGGCCTTTTTAGTAGAGCTCCACCCGTTCCTGATGAGGGAGCAAGGTGAAAAGCAAGGAAGAAATAATTCGGATGGGGATTGAGGGATTTAGCTTCTTAGAGCAGATACATGACTACTCCATGAGTAACACAATTTGGGCCATATAACACAATTTATTTAATCTAAACCCTAACTATTATGACTAGACTGGTTGGAAAAGTGTCTCGGCTCCTCCTCACCATCAACAAAACTATCTTCCTAAAAAAACTGTCATGGCGTCATGTGGGAAGGAGGCGCCCTATGGTGGTGGTGTTGGAGAAGCCCTACGGTGACAGATAAGGGAGGAGGCGACAACGATAATGCAGTGTGAAATCTTAGTGTGGCCAGAGAGGAGAGTGAATAATTTAGGAGACGAGACAGGCACGTTGACTTCTCATGTAAGGGTCATGTTATCACCTTTTTTTTTTTTCATTTTTCGAATTAGAGAGATCTCCCCATTTCCATTTCATGAGAACGGAAATACAAGTTTTTAGGATGTTAAGGAAGCAAGAGGACAACACAAGAAGTTTAGACAAAACGAACACAGATCTCTAGAACTAGGACAGAAACAATGCTTAGAGGAGACAAAAGGCTCCACACTCAGGGAGTGAAGCAAGCTGCATCTGAAACATCAGCACGCCTGGTCTGCTCGTCATCATCTCCTCCGATCTTGTCTTGCAGCAGATTGGTCTGAACACCAGCTTGGCTCGGCTTGGTCGGCAACTGGACAACAATCTTAAGCATGTCGTTCACTCAGCTCCCTTTATCGGCGATTCCTTGTCACCTTCCTCATGCAAATCTGACCAGAATCTCATAAGCGCACAAGCATGGCAAATGATCTCAATTGGATTATGAAACTTTTTCCCATCAAAGCAAATCTTATTTCTCAGTTTCCAAATTGACCAGCATATTGCTGCAATACCAACAACAAAAAATTGTTTCCCACTGGGAATTCACTTCTCACACCATTTCCAACTTTGATTAAAATAAGTAGGGATATCATTAGCACCTAGACAGATTGCTATGGTACCCCAAATAACCTTGCAACAGAGCAAGTCAACGTCGGGTGGGATACTGACTCATGATGATGACAGAAATAACAAAAAAGGATAGCATCCTTTCCAATTTCTCTTGATCAAGTTATCCTTAGTTAAAATGGCATTGTTCGTCACTAACCAAAGGAAGATCTTAAGCTCAGATGGGATTTTCCCCTTCTAAATGTGTTTGAAAGTAGTCCCACCCTCACAGCTAGTTAGAGCAGTATATGTAGATTTTACAGAAAAATTGCATCTACATTCTAAATTCCAGAGACCTATGTCCCTCTCAGAATTTAGTTAAGTTTTCAAAGAATCATTGATAATCTTTTCCCAGTCAGATAAGATCATCAGTAAGCCACCTGCAAAAAGCTACTAGTGTCTTGGCACTAACCACGTGATGCACCAAAACATTTTTTTTGGTCACAGAGATTAAAGAGATCATGGAATATAATGTATAAAGGATCACTATAAAGCCAAGTATCCATCCAAAATAATCACTCTGTTCGCTTGAACTTACCAGCCAGCATCAGGCAACCATTCAACAGTGTTTTTCTCTTAGAATAATCAGCCAGCCAGCCGAACAGAGTGAATATAATTTTGCCATTCTAAACTTTTAATCTTCTACCTTGTAAGTAAATGCTTTTTATTTTGAGAAGACCGGCCAAACAGGGGAGTCAGTTTGTCTATGTTTCACGGTACAAATAGGATCCTTTTTAGGTATTTATGAGTAATAATGTATTGCCATCAGATTTTTTTTTTTCAAGCTTCCACCATCATTTGCATAGAAGGCTTAGGTTCTTTCTTAGACTAACTCCAACAGCCATGACCACCTATTTCATATTTGGGTCACACATAGTATAGAACTTGTCTACCCAAATCTTCACCTACTCCAACAAACAAACCAAAACCTCCCACCCCACCTCTCCTCGACAAGCGAGCGCCGCCGCCGAGGGCAGAGAAGATGCGACCCCGCTATCGGCACTGGACGCCGCTGCCGTGGACGCCGCTGGACCTGACGCGGACTCTGCTGCCGGCGGCTGCCCGCCGTGGACACGACGCGGACCCAGCTGCGACCCCGCTCCCCGCCTCGCCATCGTCAGGCTCGCCTCGCCGTCGTCCCCTACGCGGCCGCCCTCTCTCCCCACCAAGCAGCGTGCCCGCCTTGCCATCGTCGTCCGCGGGGATCTCGCAGCGCCGCCCGCTCCTTCTCGCCTCGCCGTTGTCCCCTGCGCGGCCGGCGAGCTCTCTTGCCTGCGCGGCCGCCCTCCCTCCCCTGCACGACCACTCTTTCTCCCTCCTCGCCAAGGCCGGCGGTCCCACCTCGTCGGAGGAGCTCACGGTGAGCTCGCCTTGCCGAGCCGACGGTCCCACCTCGCCGGAGGAGTTCACGGCAAGCTCGCCGAGCCGAGCCGCCAAGCACGTGTGTTGGCGTTGCATTGTGTTTGAGGACTCGTTTGAGGACTGATAGTAAAATTTACTCATTGTGTTGCGTCGCACGTGTTAGAACCATGTGATTGCATAGTCACCATGCCATAAAGCCGGTATAATGCTAGTTATGACGTTTTGGCCTTCTATTTGGATGTCTCCTAACTAAAATTTAGAGCGTATTTGTATGAACTAGAACTAGTGATTAGTTAGAGTAATAGTTATCCCGCGTGTTGGATAAAATAGAATTCAAACTTACAGTAAAATACTCCCTCTGTCAAATGATAATGCAACTATGAGAAACGTGCCAGTTAAAGTAACTTAAGTTTGAATAAGTTTATAGTAAATAATATTAATGTTTATACCTTTTTAAATAATTTTATTATAAAAATATATTTCATAACCAATCTAATAGTACTTATTTTGTATTTTGAATGTTAATACTTATTTATATAAATTCAGTCAAAATATAAATAATTGGATTTCTCCAAAAGCGTACATAGAGCAGAACACAATTCCCGTGCTCCCGACCGTGCCCGTTGGTTGGCCGCCAAGCCAGTACAACCGTTACGTTCCAAACTAACTTCCAGCTCAAAGGCGGCGTCAGCCTCGTCTCGTGTTCCTTTCCAGCTCTCGCTCTCGCCCGGTGGCTGCTTGAAATAGAGCCCAGGCCACTTCCCACCGGTGACCCGTGCCCGCCTCTAGCTTGGCCGCACCTGCACCCAAGACCTGCTCTGCTCTGCGCCGGCGCCGGCGCGCGAGCCGAGCGTTCGCATTTCGTCTCGACGCGGGCGCCCGATCTCTGGTGCGGTCACGGGCCGCGAGCCAGTTGAAGCTAGCAGCCAAGCAAGCGAAGCGAAGCGAATAAAGCTCACGCGGTCACGGGGGCTAGTTAAGCGCGCGGGCGCGGCACTCACACGGACGGCCACCTCGGCCCGGCGCCCACCGATGATGCCGAGGTGCAGGCTCTTCCTCCTCCTCCTCCTAATCGGCCGGGCGGCTGCTGCGGCGGCGGCGCCGTTCCGTGCGAGGGACCTGCTGCCGCTGCTGCCGCGGCGGCTGGCGTGGCAGCTGATGGGCGCCACGGCCCACAGTGCCGTCGACTTGCTCCCGTCGTTCGTCGCCGCCGTGGCGCCGGGCGGGCCCGCCGCCGCCTGGCGCGGCGCGTGCTTCGCGGAGAACCAGGCCGTGCTCAGCCTCACCACCCCCGCCCGCAATGGCACCGCCGCCGGCGCCGCCGGGGGCCGCCTCAACAGCACCACCGCCTCCGGCCTCGGCGGCGCCGTCCTCCGCCTCAAGGTGAGCGCTGGCTCCCCCCAAACTCACATTGCCCATGAATTAATCCGCAAGCTCGTTCAGCATCTAAGTGACATTTGAGCTCCTGGTTGCACTGCTTAATTATCTCTTTAGAATTCCACCGTGATTCTTACGCTGCCTGTTGGTTCAATCAACATGCAAACACATTAATTGGCTAGCTATTTGCGTGATCCGAGTGAATTTTGACTGGGACTGTGCAAGAGAGACAAACGAATTTTGGAATTTAATACTACAACAAGACAAAACAACACACATGTTTGGAACACGGATAAAAATAGAATAGAATGGCCGCTGATTATTGTACATTATTGGTACCCGGTCGGTGGCAAGGCAAACAGAAACAATAGAAATGACAAATCGCCGGTCTGCAAATCCGTGTCACTCTGTCCTCTAGTGACAAATATGATGCATGGTGTACCTTATTGTTGTACATTTTTGCTTGTCGTTGTACCAGCTGTTGAACACCTTTCACTTTGGTTTGGAGACCGTTTCTACATGTAGTGAAGTGTAAGTAAAAAAAAGGCGTTCTTTAATTTATACTCCATAATAAGGTCAAATGCTTCATGAAGATTTGAATCAGTACAAAACTAAATCGACTTAATTATTATCAAGCTTTATGATAACTTTTTATCTTGCCAAATGTTTTCTTTGTGGAAACAATGTAGACTGCTTCACCTCAGAGCTGGACATGCATGGATCTGTATGTGTTTGCAACGCCATACAGGATAGCCTGGGATTACTTCATGAGGTCAAATGAAAACCACACCTTTGAGATTAATGCGTGGGAGGAAGCAGCAGAAATGGAATATGTACGTTTCTTTTGAAGAGGTTGACTTCTCTGTACTTTCAGCATTGTCGCTCGGTGTTTCCCAGTAATACTAACACCCAATATGTGCACCAGGTAAAGCAGCATGGAATTGCCATTTTTCTCATGCCATCTGGAATGCTTGGGACATTGTTGTCCTTGATTGATGTCATACCTTTGTTTTCAAACACTGGTTGGGGTCAGGATGCCAACTTGGCATTTCTTCAGAAGCATATGGGAACTTCATTTCAGAAACGTTCTGCGCCCTGGTCTGCGAATATAAGGAGAGAAGATGTACATTCGGGTGATTTTTTGGCCCTTTCGAAAATCCGAGGGCGATGGGGTGGATTTCAGACATTGGAGAAATGGGTGACCGGCGCATTTGCTGGGCACACTGCAGTTTTCTTGAAAGATGACAATGGCACTCTCTGGGTTGCAGAATCAGGATATGAAAATAAAAAGGTAGTACTTCTCTGAAATTTAAGAACAATTTAACTGATAGCCTAGGATATTGTCCTATATGATTTAAGAACAATTTTAATGACAAATACAAAATTTGCTTCAGCCTTAGCTATTTTATGCAGCAAATATTTGGTGAGATTTCCAGTTTTCTCCGTGCAATGAAATGATATTAACCCACCAATAAAATTCTAATCATTTGATTTCACTTTTTGGATATTTGGTTTTCACAAAGTCGTAAACCCTTCTAATGCAAATGGATGACAGGTTTTGACATTCTTTTTATCTCTAGAAGGCTAGAACTGATTTGATTGATGAAAAGGTCCCATTACAGACCATCTTCTTTTATCTCATCAAGTTAGAAGTTGAATCTAATCTAATAATACTATTATCAGCATTGATTACATCTATGCTTAACCAAAACAAGGTGGATGGTAGATATAGACTTTTGATGTAGAGTTTGGATATGTATTAGAGTAAAAGACTATGGTAGAGAATGGAGCTTCAGGTCAGTTGTTATTGCTATGGAAAATTGAAATCATACTCTTATCAGACCTTAGTAGTTAGTAGTACATGAGCTTAATGCGCTTAAAATTTATAAGCACTCCATCATGTCAGTAATTGTTATTTTTTAATGATATCTGGCAATGATTGCAGGGTGATGAAATCATTAGTATGACTCCATGGGATGAATGGTGGGGAATGGCACTAAAAGATGACTCAAATCCTCAGATAGCACTTCTGCCGTTGCACCCTGATGTACGGGCCAGATTCAATAAGAGTGCTGCATGGGAGTTTGCACGAAGCATGTATGGAAAACCCTATGGTTATCATAATATGATATTTAGTTGGATTGATACAATGTCAGATAATTATCCACCTCCTCTTGATGCTAACCTGGTACTGCTTTATCTTTGTTAAAACTCACGTTTGGGTTCCTTATTTTCAAATTTCCTTTTGTACCATAGGCTTTCCTTCTGCCATGTCCATAATTTTATTCATGTAGGTATTTCAAATTCTCATGTTTCTGAGATGACATGGAAACATATTAGAAGTGTATTACCAACATTATCACCCTGAAGTGCAACAGGAATTCCTCTTATGAACCATACACTCTATAAATTTTAATTGAAACTCACAAGCAGACGAGCCATTTGCTGACACCACTGTAGATTGCTAAGCTTTGCTGAAAACCAAAAACTTCTAGACAAAGCCCAGGTGAATTTTCTCTTGGCATCATTTAATCATGAGCAATATGAGACTGAATAAAGATAATTCTAAATAAGTTTGGAGCAATAAGAAATGAACAATGTATAATAGTATGATGTGTGGTGTTCTAAACAAGTACTGCGCTCGGATTCTGATATTATAAAACTGTACAAGTGTTAAACAAATATATTTATCCTAGGAAAATCTTTTTTCCACATTCATATTATTGTTGTGCTGCACTGTTCAGTTCATCGTACTTATTCATCCCAGGTAATGGCTATTATGTCCATGTGGACCAGATTGCAGCCACGCTATGCTTCTAACATGTGGAATGAAGCCCTTAATAAACGGCTTGGGACAGAGGTAAATATCAATGTCATAGCACATCACGCTTGAGCTGATTAATTGGAACTTGGTGACGATTCTACAGTTTGTTTCCAACATTAGTTATTCATGTGCAGCAGATCTGTGTTTTGTTTCGGTAGTACATCTTGATACGCATTCATCTATTGCTGCTTTTACTGTAAACCTGATGGCTGCGGTGTTCATTGTGAGCTTGCCATTTATCTGTGGTTATATTCTGGCCTGAAACAGGGTCTCGTCCTGACTACTGACCAGTTAACTGTATTGCCTCTGAGAAGCAACTAGTTTAGTCCAATTTTCATCCCTTTTTACTTGCTATATTTCTAGGATGGAAATATTCAAAGTGGCTAAAAGCTCAATGACTGAGAAAACATAACATAGTATGTATGCTTGGATGCAGAAACTGGACCTTCATGGGATCATTACCGAGACCGAGAGACGCGGCTTGTCTTTCAACCAGCTGCTCACCATACCTGAACGAGACGACTGGGAATACAGCGACGGCAAATCAACGACGTGCGTTGCCTTCATCCTGTCAATGTACAAGGCGGCCGGGGTTTTCGCTCCCTACACGGACTCAATCCAGGTCACTGAGTTCACCGTAAGTGGCTTCTTTTCCTGATGACTGACAGGACATGTTGTGCTGCATCATCCGATTCAAGTGACATGACAAATAAAATCCCTGTGTGGTAGATCCGGGACGCTTACATGCTGAAGATCTTCGAGGACAACGAGACGAGGCTGCCGGGGTGGTGCAACGCGGCGGCGGACAGGCTGCCCTTCTGCCAGATCCTCGGGGAGTACAAGATGGACCTGCCGGAGTACAACACGATCGAGCCCTACGCCAACATGAACGAGAACTGCCCCTCGGCGCCGCCCACCTACAATCGCCCGTCGCGCTGCTAGGTGCTCATGGACGTAAGCATATATAGGCAGTGAGAGGTTGGGGTGTAAGCTTCTAAGTGTAAATAGACCCACGCTATGTGCTAATGTGCTATTCATTCACATCACTCGCAGGTAAAGTCGTCGGACGTGCTGAGTATGTTGTTGTTGTTGTAGGTGGTTGTTCGTTCAGATGCTAATTCAGCTATTAATCAGCAAGGGTCTGCCGGCAGCTGTGTGCTTAGCTTTTGCTGCTGTAGAGTGACTGCTTGTGAAGATGATGTCAATCATTCCAAAATTAGTGTGAAGCGGCCGCACATTAGGCCTTCAGTATGTTCAAAATACCTGTCCGTTTGTGTAAAATGCAACAGTCTCTGAGCATGAGACATCAGAAAGTGCTCCAAAAATACCTCTCTTTCACCTACACACTTCGATCGTGCCACCTTGTTACTTAGGGCCCCTTCTAGAACTCTTCATTCATTGCGCCACCTTGTTAATTAGGGCCCGCTTCTGGAACTTTTCATTCACAGGAATTAGTTCAATTTACATGAAAAAAATGCAGAAAACGGATGTTCCGAAGGGAACTTTAGTTTAAATCTTGGCAAATGTTCCAAAACACTCCCAAATGGAAGCAGTTCCCTCGTATTCAACCATTATCCAGCGGTTGTCAACAAAAGCATAAGACCCAAGGATTGTGTCACGGGTGATGGCGCCATCACCTGTGGATGAAGAGATCCAAAAAGCAAAAGTAAATGATTTCACGCATCGTCACTGCGCCATCTTTTCAAACCTTTTAATCTACATAAGACATCACCACAAACTTACATAACCTCACAAGCTACCAGAAACACAAACAAAGAACTGAACAACTTTTCAGTAATACAAGCTAGCAAACATTTTGCACACCTATGGACACATGAACCTCGCATCTAGAGTCTAAAGCCTTAATTGAACATCCAGATGTGTGCTGTAAAATATACTTGCTCAACGCTAAATTTATTACATATGCCTTATAGTAGTAGCTAATATGCTAATAGCTCGGTGACGGTCTTCCGTTCTTGACAGATATCTGAACATCATCCCGGGAGAAAACCTAATTAATACCCAATCCTGCGATGTTAAGGAAATTATTAAGTGGCTGAGGGAAAGAAAACACAACGCATGTTACATGTTTCTTCATCATGATCAGAGCCGTTACCTGCATGTCTACTGAAATTTGTGAAGTCTGAGCATGAAAGTCCTCAGAGAATTATGGAAGAAATGTCCCGGTGTTCATTGTAGATTCGGATGACTGGTACATGTTCGACTTTGTGCTTGTCTGTTCCTCCCTCCTTTAAGCTTGACACCAACACCTCCGGCATGGCAAATAAGTGGATTTCTTTGAGATGTTTGAGGCCTTCGATGCCTTCAGGTATGGTGTTTAGCTTCTCACAAGACCTGATGGACATCTTCTGTATCTTGGGCATTGCATCCCTGAAGCATATGTGTTCAAGATTGGTCAAGTGGTCAATCTCTAGTATCTGAAGCCTACTGAAACCTTCACTGAAGTGCAGGGACTTCCCATCGTATGCCTGAATCAGTGCAAGTTCAATCACAGGGAGAGAGTGCAGTTCCTTGACTGAGTCTTCGCTCAACTTGGACCGCCGGAGCCGGATCCTCACAAGATTGCGGAGGGAGAAGATCCAGCTTGGTAGCTTCAACAATTGACCCATTAAGTAGAGGCGTTCAAGCCTATGAGGAGCAGGATTGAGTGAGTGGAGATTGAGGGGCTCATCCAAGGAGATCGATGTTGCCGACAAGGAGAGTAGCTCAGTCATTTGGGAGACGGAGGAGCAAAGGCGTGGACCGTCACCCTCTCTCAGCTTCACAATCCCCAACCTCTTGAGTTGCGTCAGGTTGCCAAGCTCTACTAGCATGCCATTTTCTTGTGTTGCTTCCACATAGGTCAGCTTCTGCAGCTCCCTCAGCTGCCCTATGCCCTGAGGCAGTGTGACACCGAGCGCATAGTAGTATGGCGGGTGCTGTCCAATATAGTACCGGTATGCAAGAAGATGACGGATGTTCTGCAGCCTGGAGATCCCCGGCGGAAGCTCTGAGACATAGGTCCCTTTCAGGTCCAGAGTTTGCAGTTGAGTTAGCTTCTTCACCGACTTGGGCAGCTTACTGATCCTGGTGTTTCTCAAGCTCAAGTATCGCAGGTAGAGACCATCAGGCAACTCTTCAGGCAAGTGATCAACAGGTGCCCCCTCGAGGTCCAAGACCCTCAGCAACTTGTAACCAGAGATGGATGAAAGAAAGGACGACGCGGCCGCTGAGCATGTGCCCAACACGAAGAGTGTGCGGACATTGCTTGCCTTGACGTCGCTGAGGAAGTCCTCTTTGGCATCCATCATCGAAATACGGCGCACATTCGCACCAATCCTATCGACATCTCTGGTAACTGAGATGCCGAAGTTCTCCTCTTCTGACTTATGAATGATGATCTCGCGGAACATGTCATGGACGCTGCAGCTCTTGACCTTGCCGTAGTCATAGTAGTCTGTCACCTGGACAAGGTTCCTGTTGATGAGCTCCTTGAGATACTCCTCCGCCGTGTCCTCCAGCGTCTTGCCAGCTTCCTTCTGGACAAAGCCCTCTGCAATCCACAGCCGGATTAGTGCAGTGCGCTTGACGCAGTATGTTCTTGGGAACAGGACGAAGTAGAGGAAGCATGCCTTGAGACGGCTCGGCAGGTCTTTGTATGCAAACCATAGAACAAAGGGAAGGGTGAGCTGAAAGTCCTTTGTCCTGTGCAGCTCTTCAAGAACAGCCTTCCATGCTGGCACGGTCTGTTCCTTGGTGGACATCAGCCCGCCCATGGCAACGAGCAGGAGGGGCAGGCCATGGCACTCACGAACGATCTCCTTGGAGATCTCCTCCAGCTCCGGAGGATGTGTCGACTGGAAAGCTCTGCGACGAAAGAGCCGCAGTGAGTCATCGCGGTCGAGTGGGCTGTGTTTGAGGACCTGCACGACCGATGCCCACCGGCACTGGCTCCCAATGTCAGGCACACGTGAGGACAGCACAATCCGGCTCCCGAGGCCATTATCCGGCAGTGCAACGCTCAGGTAATCCCAAACATCGGAGCTCCACAAGTCGTCCAGGACAACCAGGTAGGGCTTCTTACTCAAGTAGCGACCCACCGTGTCAGCCAGCTGCATTTCTTCCATGGAGTCAGGGTTGGCAGGCATCTCTGGTCTCTCCAGGAAGACTTGCATCATTATCCGTTTGAGAACAGCGGCTGAGGAAGCTGCGCCGACGGTGACCCATGCATGACAGCGGAACCGGCCCCTCACCTGGGGCTCGTTGTAGACACTCCTCACGAGGGTGGTCTTGCCAACGCCGGCCGTGCCCACGACGGAAACCACCGTGAGCCCTGGAACAGCACCCAACAACCACATCTTTACCTTCTCCTGGCATGAGTCGACGCCCAGCGCATCGACCTCCAAGGAGAGAGGGTCCAGCTGCCGGTCGTCCATCCGGTACCGTGTGGCATTCGCCGGGGACTCCCTGTCGTCCAGGTTGGCGAGGAGTGACAACCTTAGCTTCATGGTGTCGATGCGGGAGTTGATATGCTTGACTTGCTTGGCCATCCGGCGGCGAGCAAAAAAGATGTTGATTGTCGGTGCTATCATGGATAGGATGTTGCTGCTGCTGGAGCTGGAGCTAGTCTCTTCCAACATGTCCTCCACGTCACGGCTAATCTCTGTAACCTGCTGCACCCACTTTTTGATGGCGTCCCCAGCACCGTTCACGATGCCCGGGTCGCTGAGCTCAGCGCTCACTGACCGGAAAGGCTCCATGATCCTGTCCTTGCTCCCCCATGGTATCCTCCGGAGCATCTCTTGCTTGCTGGAGAGCAAGGCGATCAGCCTCTGCCGAGGCGAGTGCTCCGCCATCTCCGGCGTCGTGCCTCCTGCTCCAAGACACACCAGACAATAGGCCTCAATAACAAAGCCAAGAGAAGCATATGAAAGACGTAAATATGGTTGGGGGAAATGGTACCAGTCAATTGACTGTATGCCGAGCGGTGCTGAAGAAGTCACATCTTTAAAGCAAACACTAATGGAAGTTGTTCATCAGGAAGATGCTGAGGTTGAAGCAAGCTGTAGGCCAGACAATTGAATCCATCAGAAAAAAAAATTCCAACAATAGGAAATTCATTCAGATAAAAAAAAAATTGGTCGGTGGTTGGAGAGAGGAGAGTTTAGTTCAAAAATCCTAGAAAATACATAGCAATCCCACTCTTCCAAAAATGCATTCAGGAGATGATCTGTCACTCATTGCCATCCCTACTATATAGAAGTTGCTAGCAATAGCCACCAGTCACCTTGACAACTTATTGTTATAGAATGTGTCCAAACAGGCATAAATAGAACTTATGCACAAGGTCCCAGGTTCAAGTATTTCATTTCTTTCATTTTGTAACATTATGCAAAACAACATATGCCAGTGCCGCTTTTTTTTTTTTCAAATACACTGAGAGCTGTGTATCATATATATCATTATAGAAGAAAAATAAGCAGTGCAACATATCATTCTCAGACTCAATAAAAACAAAATTTTCTCTCTCTCTTTTTTTTTTTCCTGTTGGCATTCTATAAGGGCAGAGAGGTATTATCATTCATAATTTTTAAAGTCCTGCATATGTACACAGCTGAATTCAAGATGACGCTTGAAGCCAAATTTTCTGCCCTCCAGATGAATCTTGAAAGTTGTTGCCCAACTCAAGCTTTCAACACTTCTAAGGCATGATAATAAGAAACTACATGAAAGTAATAGGGTTCAGTCTCAGGGAGTACATGGTTTGGAGAAGGTCATGCTTTGGTCGTGTTCCTCCTGGTGGATCAGCTTGGCCGCTCCTGCTACAGAAAGAGGATCACGAGAAGGCAGAGCTGTGTGGTAGAAAGAAAGAAGATTAATGGAGCTTGTGGCCATGAGAAAAGAACATAGCCAAGGCACTGGTGCTATATGCTTCTCAGCTTTGTAAATGCTGAGCAACTTGCCTTATGATATATGCATACACGAGCATTATAGGCAGCAGGTGTAATGGAGTGATGGTTGCATCACAAAAGCTAACCTACATATGCTAAATTACTCAGGCCAAGTTGGTAGTAATATATGAGTACTGTCACCTACAGAACTATAAGAATGCAGAGAAGAGACGAAACATTTCTTTAGATGAATTATTGCGCTAAAGTCAGAGGTAGCAGTGATGCAAGATTACAGAGGTGGACCATGCTCGAGGACATGGACTGATTCTATTACAATGGCAAGTAGGCAGTTAATAAACCTTTTTTTCTTAAAAAAAGAAACTGTCCTCTATTGGTTGTCCTCCCCATCAGCCTTCTTCCCTATTGACCCTCCCAGCCATCTTTAGCCTCAGTGACCAACATGCCTCTAATTTGACCTTCAAACTAATTATTGCTGCTTCCAGCCCACCTACCGTCTAATTTGATAATGATGCCAGCAAAGAATAAAGGTGGAGGTTTACTCACACACGTTATCTTTGTTTCCTTATCTAAATAAGAAATTCCCTTCAAAGACATTTTTTCAAGTGTGCCTAGTTAAGGTTTGTTGAATAAACAATTAGATCCACCTGATCTAAATCAGCAAGTTTTCTAATTAAGATTTCACTGTGCATGTGCTTTCCACAGCTAAAAGAAAATCATAGATCTTTATTAATAACTTATTAAAAAGAACAACATTAATGGATGTATCACTGGAACTGTTAAAATAAAAATGTTAAGAATATTATTTTTTTTGTGTCCTATAAAAAGATAATTACCATTAAATTAAAATTAGAAGATGTGTGTAAACAGTTGTTCCAACATTTAACTTCACTTTTTGCGAGAACAATCATTACTTTTCTAACAAGAACAAAGCACATACAAAATTCATAGCAAAAACAAGCCATATACGGATGGAGCATAAGTAAATTTTTTTTCTTCATTCTGACAAAATTTTAGTTAGGCAAACAAGATTACAAGAGAATCAGGAACCAGGTTATGGAGTGTGAAATTGCACATGACATAGCAATTGTCACAACAAGCTACACATGATCCTTCATAACCTAGCCATACCTGCACAAAGAGAAGCATTGCACAAAAGTTAACCTTGGAAACATAATACCTATTTGACATGACTTGAGAAAAACGATATGGTTGTTTGATTTAGACTGGCTAAGGGTAATGGCGTCCTTCGTTTTCTTTTCAATATATGAAACAACATAAAATTGTGCGTGGATGTCCGCGAAAGTATTTTTGGTTTCAGTTCCATCAAGCTAGAGCAAGGAGAAAGAATAGTACCGAACCAGGTTTTTTAAAAAAAATTACAAATAGAATAGTCATAAAAAATATGTACATAATGAGCCTTTGATTTCTAAAACTTGAGTAACGAAACATTACAGAGAATTATTATAAAGCACAACACTAATCGTAATGATGTTGCATCTGGAAAATACTCTGGACATGGCAGACAAATGACTACCAACCTGTAGTTAAACAAGCAAAAACTACAGGTAATCTCTTCTGCAACTATCAGCTTTACACCAATTGCAGAATATACTACTATCTCCAATCATATAATCACATACAATTTGGCGAACAAATTCAATGAGAATACGACTTCTTCAAGAGCAAACATATACATAAGCAATGACGTATCAGCTAACCATGTTTGAAGATTTCAAAAAATAAGTAGTTAAGCTTTCAGTAAGGGGCAGGTACATCACTACATTGGATTGTCTAACCAAACTATACTTCTGGCATTCAGTAAGGGTCGGTTTCATCACTACATTGGGTGAAAAAAAAAAATAAAATAAACCAATTGATTACTGATAGAGTGATAGTGTCTTCTGAACTTTCCTTAATATGAGAGAGATAACAAAGTAAATTAATAGAAGTCCCACACTTCTTTCTTTCCTTTTGTTTTTAGCCTTTTTTAGGGAAGAAGGTAGAAGCACCCCTTCCTATATTTAAGCAACAAATTCTTTTACCATGAACTGATCATAGAGGCTGTCGGGATCACTGCTGCTGCGTAGAAAGTAGATATGGGAGAGAGGCTCACTATGAAAACAAACAAACCCAGCCACAAATATGAATTAGAATGATAATCCTCTTGACACTTGACAAAAGCCAGAAGACAATACAGCAGCACTTCCTGCAACACTTTGAAATTGAAGAATAGAGCGACACCATCTCAGAAGCTTGAGCTCCAAACAAGGAGATATGGAAGAAGTGGCTGTGAAGGGATTGGCTTCAGGCTTAGCAAAGCCCACACTTGACAGTGTGGCATACTGGATTGAACTAGTGCGAGGTAAACATACAGCTACTGAAGAAATGAAAAGGGAAGCCGCACTCTTGGAAGCGGCACAATGGGATACATACAACTGCACAAGCAGCAGTCACTTGCTCAGGAAAGCAAGGGAACAAGCAGAGGACTTACATACTGAAATTGAAGCAATTCTTGATAATGCAAAACATCTTTCAAGGTATGATCATCCAAGGAACCTCTTCAGTTTTTGTCTTAAGTATGGCCATAATATATGGCACACTCCTTCTCTATGGAAAACAGCTAAAAAGATGGCCAAGCTCCAGCTACAGATTAGTCGATTGCTAGATATCATGAAACCATTCGTGAATAAAGATGATGGTCCTGCAGGGAAGGCAAGACTACAAAACAGACATGTTGCATCTATCCTCACTGGAACTGATTTTGTAGGAATGGAGAAGCCATTAGCCTCTCTGTTCAAATATTTGATGACAGGAGCGAATCAACGACAGGTGGCCATTGTGGTTGGAATGCATGGAGCTGGCAAGACTACTCTTGTCCGTCATATCTATGAAAACAGCACTGTGAGAGGACATTTCAACTGCCATGCATGGGTTCCGATAGAAGCTTCGTTTGAAACAAGTGACATTTTAAAATGCATGACCAGAAGATTGTACAGTGAAGCAAACTTGAATACTCCAAGGGCGATCGACCAAATGGACAATGACATGCTTGGATCTGTTATAGCGCGCTTTCTGGAAAAGGAGGCGCGGAGGTATGTTATTGTTCTGGATCACATATCAACCAGAGCACAGCTCAAAGCTATTTTAGATCTTACAATTCCTGACACAAATTATCAGAATTTTGGAAGAATCATAGTCACATCAAGAAACCTAGATGTTGTTGGAGCCTGCAACAATGCATACAGAGTAGAGGTTGAACAACTATCTGCACCAGAAGTTTGGAAGCTATTCTGCAAGAAAGCATTTTCAGCTACAGAGTTCCGTCTGGAATTGGAAGTCAATAATCTTCGTGAAAGAATTATATGCCTATGTGCTGGATTACCTTTGGCCATAGATTTACTAGGCGGCCTCCTTTCCCAAATTCCACAAAGCCAGTGGAGCAGTATCATTGACGAGTTGGAAGTACATGGTTACACTGAAATATTAGAAAGGAGCATCAATGACTTATCTGATATGGCACAGACAAACATAAAAAAGTGCTTAATGTACTTTAGCATCTTCCCAAAAGGTTCTACAGTTACACACAACACAATAGTCCGACTGTGGATAGCTGAAGGCTTTATACATGTCCGGGGAAGGAAGACACAGGAGGAAATTGCCACAGAATACCTCAATACTTTAATTGAACGTCACATTGTTCAGGTTGCAGAGCATTATCAGTATGGAAGACCAAAGAGTTACAAGCTTAACGGGCTCATGCATGACGAGCTTCGGAAAAAAGCAGAGGAAGAGAACTTCTGTACAACATTGGAGAGTCTAAACAACTCACCTGAACAGATTCGACGTCTTTCAGTTCAAGTCACAGTAAAAGAATTTCCAAGGAATGTGTATTTGAACAATGTTATCTCTCTGTTTATTTTAAGCAGAACATCTCACACACCGAAGCTCTTATCCAGCACAAGATTACTAAAAATACTGAGTCTGATGGATGAAACAATTCAAGTATTCCCAAAAGAAATTAGCAAACTGATTCACTTGA
Organism: Eremochloa ophiuroides; assembly: GCA_038502445.1. NCBI lineage: Eukaryota > Viridiplantae > Streptophyta > Magnoliopsida > Poales > Poaceae > Eremochloa > Eremochloa ophiuroides. The sequence continues at coordinate 46,342,762 of JAHLJS010000004.1, forward strand.
GATATCTCAACTTGGGTAATACCAAGATAAACAAGCTTCCATCATCTGTGGGGAATCTGATATACCTACAAACTTTAATCCTGAAAGGTACCCTCGTATCAGAGTTACCCAAGGAAATACTGAAAGTAAGACAGCTTCAGCATCTTCTTGCCTACCGATATGACATGAAGAAAAAACCTGATCGACAGCCAGACATTATCTATGGTGTGAAAGTGCCAAAAGGAATTGGTGATCTGAAAGAGCTGAAAACTTTCTCGATCATAGAAGCAAACAAAGACAGAAGAACAGTTAAAGAACTTCACAGATTGACAAACCTGAAGAGGTTGGGGATTGTCAAGCTCAAAGGTGATGATGGACCTGATTTATGCACAGCAGTTTCAGAGATGAGCCAACTTTCCTCCATTTCATTAACATCATCAGATAATGAGCCTATCAACCTTCGAAGCTTAGTGAGAATACCACCAAAACTTGAGAGATTGTACTTAAGGGGAAGACTAGATGTACCTGCTAATTTCTTTCCATCTCTTAAAACCCTTGTGAGATTACGATTGGTAGGATCATGTTTAGGTCATAATTTATTCAACGAGCTTCAGAAACTTCCTAACCTTGCTGAACTTGCCTTGATCAAAGCACTAGATGTAGAGGAGTTAAATTTCCAGCAGGATGGATTTCCAAGTCTGAAGATACTAGATCTTGATCAATTGAATAGCTTGATTGAGATGAAAGTGCAAAGATCCCTGAGGAACCTCTGCAAACTTATTATAAGGAACTGCTGCAGGCTAACATCAGTACCTCAGGGAATTGAGAATCTAAATGAACTTAAAGAGCTCCATCTGTTCGACATGCCAGAATCCTTCCTTCTCAAAATAAAGAAAGGGAACGAAAACTACGAAAGCATATGCCACATCAAGGTCATATGCTATTATAAAGAAGGATTTCCACAAGTGAAGACACAGTTTTATGATGCGAGTTCAACAAGGTAACAAGATTTAGTTTATAGTTATAGCCTGCACGCAGTTTCCTGATCAGTAGTAATCTCAACTGTGTCGTATGTGTAAGACTTATATGCTCACTTTTAATTCTATATTAGTTACTGCACCGCTGAAGAAGATAATGGAATATCAGCTTTGATGAATTCCCCATGAGTCAGTATCACCAAGAATCCACTCCAAAAGGCATGAGTTCAGGTAAGTATTTTACATGTACTTAAGTTTCATGCACGACAAGGAAAAAGGTCATATGAGAACCATGCCAATGACAAGCTTTCTTCACGGGCCATGATAAGTTTGTATAATGGAATTAGGCTTCTGTTTCAAACATCAAATTTTGGCTACTACAGATTCACTAGCTGGCAGGTCATTCTTCATTTGTTTCAAACAGGCACAAAAAAGAATATCATTACCTGGCAAGTGCTTCTTAAATAGGTTTTACTTGTATCAAACATAATTAAACAGCGCTTTAAGAAGATAAATTGAAATTAATTTTAGTTTCAACAAAACTAATAGAGTGAAAGTAGAAGCGAATCCAACTGTTATAGTCATTTTGTTGATCACAGTATCCAGTAATATAACTCCGCCTATGCTCTCTCAATGTAGTTGGCCCCAAGCTTGCGTAAGGATGGTGCAATAGGCTTGAGGAACTAGCATTGACCCAGCCAGTCTTATGAAGATGAAACCCAAAAGAAAACGACATGTGGAGCCAAGTCCTAAGGCAGAAGCAGCAATCAAGATGCTGGTACAATAGTTGTGTACCCTATCAAAAAGACAGAAAAAAAAAACAGAAATGCATCTTTCTTGAAGAAAAATAGGTTGACTTCGAAAAGAGAGATTTCAGCTATCAATAACTGGTATAGCAGTAAATTATATACTCTTGTGAAATGCTAGGTTTTTCATAGGTGTACTGGAAGATAGTATACTTGCTACAAACACTGTAGTTGAATGAATTGTGGTTTCAAATGCAAGAGTTGGCCGTTGGGAGCACCCCAGGATGAAAAAAGCAAATATGTGGGTATCAGATACTGGGTTTGGATAAGATAATGTGAAAAAAGAGGGAAAAAACATTTACATGATCTGATAACTGAAAAATTCACATATAGATATGAGATTTCAGAGATAATCACTACATGATAAAAATCACCTACACTTTGCTCACTTTGGTATAATACACGTACCGTCTTCTGTTTCGTCATCAACTCAGGAGCTAAAAGTTAATATTGTGAGTATTGAGCTCCTGAGACATCGCAATGTGAGTTGCATCCAGACTGCTAGGCTGCAAAAGTAAAAGTATATAAAAAAAAACATCAGTATGGTATTACTGTAAGTGCTCTAGGAAAAAAATAGATATTGTTGTATTTTTCAAATAAAAAAGGTCTAAAGGCTTTGTGCAAATTAACATGTGCATTTAAAATGATACCAAAGGGCCTTCCACAGATAAGCTCTACAATCCCGAAGAAAGTATGAAAAAGGCAACGACACAAGTCCTCGCCTTGAGTATTGCCATAAATGAAGCTTTCTGAAATATAAAATAAATGTGTGTTACATGATATTCCTACACAATGGAAGCATAGCAATTTTTGACAAGACATGTTTAAGTGGGTAGATTGTTTCCAGGAAATTACAGGATTTTGGAGCAAAACATGTCCTCCAAAAATGTGAGTTGCACCGCGTATTTGTCTTCCTCCAAAAAATGTGAAACCGAGAAATTCTGTTCAGCGATACTAGAGAGAAAAAACAATCCGGCAGCTATAGTTTTTCCTGCCATCAAGCACAACACACATGATCTACTTCTGCGTGCTAGTTTTTGAAGAGGAACAGTTTCGACAAACTATCAGAATCCGAGCTTACGTTGCACATTGACCGCACAAGGGATTTAGCAATCCCTAATAGTGTCCCATTTTCAGAATTCTAGGAACAAGCATTTCCAATGTAGCAGTTCACTGCCATCGATCTGCAAACATTGTCATCCAGGCAATGAAGTTCAGATGGACGGGACAAAGACGAACCCGCCTCCACCCCCCCCACCCCACCCCACCCCCCCCCCCCCCCCCCGAATTAGCGGTCCGAAAGCCAAGGTCCAAGTTCCTAGTATATCACATAATTAAAATCCATCAAGGAGAGAAGACCTCGCATCTGAAGGAGCGGAAACCGACGCGTACCTCCCCTTCAGGGCGAATGGAGCGTGGCTGAATCGCAGTCGATTTCGGTGGAACAGTTGCACTCGTGTGGACGACCTTTTTGCCATGAAGCCCTCATTTCCGGCTGCCGAGTGAAGATGAGGTAGTAGCCTCCCCGCCGTTGGAACTTGGACCGCCCGGCGGCGGCGCGATTGGGCAAGAGGAGTTTCGATTGGTTGGGCCCGTTCAATTTCCATTTCAGCCTGCCACTAAAAAGAAACAAATTCCACCTCAACCCATTGGCTGCAAACCTGTGATGCTACTCTTTTTTCGTTGAAAGAATTATATTTTAATTACATATGATGAGCACTTTAAATTAAAAAAATATTCATATCAAATAGCACAACTTAAAACCTGTTTGATGTGTTGCAGTATGGATGACCACCAACATTCTTATAGAGTTACAGGTAGAATTGAGCAACTTCTCGTTGCAGTGGCAGGCCCAAAATTTTTTTGCCTGGGTATTCAAAACTGTAGAAGAGTGTCAACTCAATCAAAATTTGGCATGTATAGCACCACATGGTTCTAATTGTATAATATATAGATAGAAAGTATATAACACAAAATTAGCCCTATTTAGATGCACTTCAAAATTCCAAAATTCTCGTTACATCGAATGTGTTGGCACATGCATGGAGCATTAAATATAAATAAAATTTTTGCATATTTACACAGTTTGCATATAAATCACGAGATGAATCTTTTAAACTTATTTAGACCATGATTGGACACTTATTACAAAAGATTTCCGCTCAAAATTCTAAAATGTTTTTGCATCTAAAAGGGGAGTGAGTTTTGGGTTGATTGTTGTATAGAATATTTAGTTTGACTGTATTTTCCTTGTTTTGTACCAATATATTTACATGTATACACTATATATATGTTGGGTATTCAACTGAATACCCTTGAATTACTGTAGGCCTGCCCTTACCTTTCCAGTGCCTTCCTTCTTCTTTCTGCCACTAAAGGATGAGGAAGACTAATATGAAACTTATTCTCCCTGGCCATTCATTATGGTCAGATTTAACCATAACAAAATAGAGAAGAGACTGGAGAAAATGATGTCATGGCGACAACATCATCTCCGCCTTGATGTCATCGTCCGAAAACAAAAGTCTCCATGTCATCATGTTGATAAAGATGTTGACGTCGGGGTTGTCTTGAATGAAGCCGCCGTGGACAAGATGATTCCACCCTTTCCCAACACCTTCGCAAAAGAGGAGATAAAACACCAATACCAAAAACTTTGGCATGAAGAGACACGAACCCTAATGACTCGATCTGCTAGAGAAACTTATAATAAAACAATGGATCCCCACTTTCTTTAACCCCTGGAGAGATGCAGGAGGAGAAGGGAGGGGGACCAGCCGTGCTGGATGGAGGGAGGCGACGGCAGCAGTGGCAGCAGCGCTAGGGCATGCAGCCCCTAACGGTCGTGTGAATTAGTTGACTAGTGCCTAACTTGCGCTGAGATAATCGGGTTTTTGCCATCTCTCTGTGCTGTCTTTCTCAAAAAACAGAAAAATAAAATCTCTCCGTGCAAGGACATCCATGCATGAAACCTTGTTTTGCATGCAACCTCGCTTAGCCTCGGCAAGAATTTCCTTGCCCACGTAGGCGAGCCAAATTAGCTCATCCGCACGAGCAAGATCTCATTGCTCGCTCATGTCTTCCTGTCCTACTGTTTAAAACCCTGATAACAAAACCGCTAGATGGAGAAAACACTTTGCTTTGCTGGCCGGGACAAGATGGCAAACACTTTGATTAGTAAAATTTTTACAAAAGTATATATACCCACGTCGTACCCTCATGCGGCTCAGGCGGACCTAAGTGTCCGCGTCATCGCTTAGCTCTCCCTTGGTGCACCCACGTCTCTTTGCCTCTAGAGCCAATTGCTAAGGGCCCTTGCTTTACCCTTCTCCTTCTGCGTCTCTTCCTTTTCTCACACTTGTGGTCGACGGTTGGTGCTCCTGGTTGTGGTGGTCAACCTCATCGTTGGTTGTGGGATGGCGATATCTACCAGGTCCTTGGTAAGATTCATTGGTTCCATGGCCAGATCTAGCATTCCCTTGGTGCTAATGGCCACATCTATTCTGTGTTATGCTTTGGATCTTTGAGGTAGGCAGCTAGGCCTATGGCTTTGACGGTGCCTGTTAGGATCAACACCCTTTTAAATGAGTACCAAAGACAACAATAGTCCATTGACTGTCAAATTAGATGGTCTCGCTCCACCCAGTACACCTGCCATACGATGTATACCTCAAGTGCCAACCTTCATCCAGGATCAAGCTAAGAGGCGGAAGTACATCACAACAGAACTAAAACATATTACAAATCGAGTAGTTTAATTTTACAAACCAGTTGTTTCACAAACTTAGTTCAACACATTATGAAGTTCAAACATCACAACCTAACTTAGAGTTCAACTAGTGGAAGTCTTTTCAACATAGATTGAAGATAACTATGTGTCGATGTGCCAGGTCCACACACATACGTGGTTTAGCTCCTTCACCACTCTAGATTCAACGAGGGTTTGGGAGCGTAGAAGAAACTATGTACAGAAGCGTCATTTCCTGCAAAAAAACAAGTTATTGCAAGTTGAGTACTCAATTGTACTCTGGAGGACTTACCCAATATGATAGACAAGGATAATGTATTTGGGTAGTAGCAAGTGTCGGTGTTTTACAATCGATAGCCTGCCACGGGGGTACCCGGGACAGTTTAGTTCGGGCTTCGGTGAACTCCGGAACTCAGCGGTGAACGCGAAGACAAACGATTTATACTGGTTCAGGCCCTCGTAATCGAGTAATATCCCTATGTCCAGTCGGCGTGAGCCTTTGCGTTGGATTGTATTATGCGGTGAATCGGTGTACAGAATAATCGGAGTCTAGTTGTCCCTTGGCGGGCGCTCTCGGCCCGCTTTTATAGTTACAAGGGGCCGAGAACTTCGTCTAACATTGGTCGGACTCGGCCAGACGTGTCCTACTCTGATTTACAGAAAAGACTTTCTATCTAAGTTCACTATGATTGTTCGACTCCGAGTTGTATTCACTGATCTGATCTGGCAAAAGGGGGCCGGTAGGTACCCAGGTCAGTCCCGCATCGACAAGCCCCCGAGCATCTCACGGTTGAGTTGTAGAGAAGCCGTGAAATGGTCTTGAGTTCTTCTAGAAAAAAGTGCCCTAAAAAGCGCACCCATTGGGTGTAGCCCCCGAGCCTCTTACTTGTTTGGAACAAAAAGCCAGAGGGTCTGTCTTTTGGAAAAATTTTCGAGGGTATGTGTCGATGGAATATCGCCGATAGTTTACCGAGGGGTATGCCCAAGATAGTAGATTGATCGGTGAAGGGATGCGCCTGAGACGAACAAGAGTAGTGCAGTGAGCGCAGGACACGAGGTTTATATAGGTTCAGGCCACGGCGTAATACCCTACGTCCTGTGTGTTGTTGGATTATATTGCTGTGATATGAGTTGAGTTAGGGGGATCCCTTGCCCGCCTTATATAGTCTGGGGGGCAGGGTTACAAGTCGGTTACCATGTATATCAGATTACAATCCTAGCCGAACAAGGAAACTAATCGGCTAGATACTAGGAAAGCTATTTCCTTAGCCGCCAAGACTTCTAAGCCGGCAGATATATGTGATCTTCTGGAGAGCATGTAGACGACGCGTCCTTGGCAGTCTGGACCTGGTCGAAGGACTTGGCCCATGTATGGCCATGCGGGTATACGGGTTTATACCCCCACAGGTAGTCCCCGAGCACCTTGCATTCATCGGGAGGTGTAGATCTTCAGAGTTGCATGACCAGACGGATGTAAGCAGCTCAGAAAAAATTTGAAAAAGAGCTTCTCTTTGGTGAAGTGTATCCACTTTTGGTTCTTCAGAACCAATACCTTCACCGTTAGGTGAAGTGTATCCACTTAGTCCCTGAGCCTGATAGTAGGTGACGCAGTCACGTGGTATCAGGGTCAAAATCTTTATTCTTGTTGAATATGTGAAGTGGTGACGAAGTCCCCGAGCACATCCAGCGCTTGGAAACGCAGACCAGGCGACGACAAAAGCCCCGAGCACATCCAGTGCTCGGAAGCATTGACGAAGCGATGACAAAGTCCCCGAGCACATCCAGTGCTCGAAAACGTTGGCGAGGCGACGAGGAAGTCCCCGAGCATATCTAGTGCTCGGAAACACTGACGAAGCGATGACGAAGTCCCCGAGCACATCCAGTGCTTGGAAACATTGACGAGGCGACGACGAAGTCCCCGAGCACATCCAGTGCTCGGAAGCACTGACGAAGCGATGACGAAGTCCCCAAGCACATCCAGTGCTCGGAAACGTTGACGAGGCGACGACGAAGTCCTCGAACATATTCAGAGCTCGGAAACGCTGACGAAGCGATGACGAAGTCCCCGAGCACATCTAGTGCTTGGAAACGTTGACGAGGCGACGACGAAGTCCCCAAGCACATCCATTGCTCGGAAGCGCTGACGAAGCGATTATGAAGTCCCCGAGCATATCCAGTGCTCGGAAACGTTGACGAGGCGACGACGAAGTCCCCGAACACATCCAGTGCTCGGAAGCGCTGACGAAGCGATGACGAAGTCCCCGAGCACATCTAGTGCTCGGAAACGTTGACGAGGTGACAACGAAGTCCCCGAGCATATCCGGTGCTCGAAACGTTGACAAAGCGATGACGAAGCCCCCCGAGCATATCCGGTGCTCGGAAACACTGACAAGGCAATGAAGAAGTCCCCAAGCTTTGTAGATTTGAGTATCGAACCATCCTTTTACAAGTATCTGAAACGACGCGTTCCTCTTTATAACTCCCTTCAAGGAAAACGAGGGCGGTGCACCTTCTTACTTGCATATCGCGCAATAGCCATTCAAGCGAGAAACTGCCACTGCTTAACCTAGCCGCCGCCGCCTAGGGTTTCCACATTCTCCCAACCAAAATCCAATTCCGCACGGAATCCCTTAATTCAGATCCTTACCACCACATTCCCGGCCGAGCTTTTAAGAAATGGCCCCTAGGAAGAGCTCTCGCGTGCCCTCCAAGAAGGCGAAAGAGCCTGAGCCTGGGGAGTTCCGCCTTGACAATGAGTGGCATCCTTCCATGATGACTGAGAAGGCCATTTTGACATTGGTGGCGAAAGGGTTACTGCCGAATCGTGCCACTGCTGGATGGAGGCCATCAGAAGGTGAGCCGTACCCTATGCCCAATACCAACGAGATGACTGTCTTCGCTGACTACTTCCTCTGTGGGTTTGGTGTTCCTTGCCATCCATTTCTTCGCAAACTTCTCAATTATTACGAGGTTTTACTATGCTAGTTGCATCCCAATTCTATCTTCCATGTCTCCATTTTCATCTGTCTCTGTGAGGCTTTTATTGGTATCCTTTCCCATTTCAATCTCTTCTGCCACTTGTTCATGCTCGTGAAATCGAGCGGAGGGGGTCTCGAATTGCCGGGGGAGTGTATCTGAAACTGAGGGATGGGATGTCTGCTCATTATCTTTCAATTCCTCTCAATACGAGCCTTCGGGATTGGAATAAGAGATGGTTCTATCTGCCGAACCAAGATCCTCCTGTTCGGTGTGCTGTCGAGCAGATACCAGAGAGGAAGTCAAGCTGGTCGTACAAACCCAAATGTGATGAAATGGAGCAGGTGAATGAGTTGTTGGAGATTCTGAAGGGCATGAATCTGAATGGGATTGGAGTAGCCACCAGTTTCGTGAGCGCCGAGTACAGCCCTGCATGGAGAGAGTCCACCCTGCTTATGAGTGGATCAGTGAAACTGATCCGACCAGAGAGGTGGGCGACCACATGTCAGCTTCTGAAGCTACAATGAGGCTGAAGGAGCTTTTTGATAACCGAACACACATCGACAACCGAGGACAACAGAAAGCTTTGCACATTGGGAATCCACCACCCGAGGTATGCTGTTTGCGAGTTTCTTCTTCGTGTCTTCTGTTCCAAATGTTGATCCCTTGTATGTTCATTTGATTTGTGGAAGATACATGGCCAGGACCGAAAGGTTTATTTTTCGGAAGTGCCCACTGCAGAGTGGCCTGAAGGAGTCATCCCTCGACGCCGTTACCAGCCTGGTAGCGAGGATTAAGACTTCACAGAGCCCTCTGATGATGTAGATGATGCTAACGACGAGGAAGAGGATCAATAGACCATTTCTCAGCGGGCAGCTCGTGGTAAGCAACCCCTGTCTGAAAAAGCTGGCTCGTCGAGTGGAGTTCGGAAGCCTGAAAAACCAGTGAAGATATCCGAGGAGTGGGCCCGTCGTCAAGCGGTGATCCCAGGCTCGAGTGACAATGAAGAGCCAGTGCCAAAATGTCAAAAAGGGGAAGTCCCTCCGACCAGAAGTCCTGGTCCTGACGAGGGGACTACTGGTCGAAAGAAACATTTCGCGCGGAAACTTCGCCGGTCGGAGATGTGAGTATTCGTGTCTTCTCTTTGCTATTTCTCTGTCGAGCAGTCTTTTCTGCTGTCTTTGGTCATGGACTCCGCATCATTATCCAGGGGACCCTCAACCGAAGACCTCGAAGGAGTGGCGAGTGGAGGGGTTCCGGGTGGTGTGTCGGCGAAGAGCGGAGGTGACGGTGGTATATCGGCGTCGTGGCCTTTGATCACGAATCACCGAAGGCACCAGAAGGACCACCGATGGATGCTTGTACACAAGAGGTTTCGCCGAAGGATCCTACAGCCGGAGGTCGCACGCCGCCCTCAGAGCAACCACCACAGCATGTTCCTACACCGCCGGCATCGCCGCTTGGACGAGGCGCAGAGTGGTCACAGGAAGATGTTGGAGGGAACGGTCAGCCTGAGCCTCATGGCTCGGTGCCGCCAGCCAGTGTCGATCAAGGGTCGAATACGCACGCTGGAGGCTCTGCGCAGGAAGGTAACCGGGGGCATCATGATCGACCATCTTCGAGCACTGCTCCTCCTGAGCATGACGTGGAAGAAATTTCTCGAGAGGCTGCGGGAGCGGTCCCACCAGCAGTGCTGCGGACCTTACGGCGGGTTGGTGACACCTATGCCATTGCAGTAGAGGAGGAGCTGGCAGACAACCAACTTGAAGCCCTGAAGGTTGACATTAATGAGACACGAACCGACCTTAGGAAGGTGCTCCGCCGTCTGGGTCAGTTATCTTCGCGTGTGCAGGTAATCTTTCCTTCTTCAGAAGATGCTTATCTTGTTTTTATTTGCTGTTAATTGCTTCATTGTTGACGACCAGGTGGTCCATGATATCGCTGAAGATCGCCGAAAAACTCTTCATCGCTTGGCCGGGGCTGCCTTTAAGAATGAAGAACTTCAAAAGGAGGTGAAGCGCCTTAGTGGAGTGATGGATGATCTCCGAGAGCAGCGCGACATGTTGTAAGAACATTGCGCCGATTTGATGGAGTCTGAGCAGAAACTGTTGCAGGACAAAAAAAGGTATGAAGGCCATCGTAGTGCTGGTTTTTTATCCCATCTTTTCCTGTCTTCTCAGGTCCGGCGTCTTGATTTGCAGATCTGCAAGATTCTTTTGAAAGCGCCGTGAATCGGGGTCTGTGTGTCTTCATGTTACTTATCTGTGCTTCATTGCTCTGCCAGAACTTGCTGATTCGCCTTTCTTCTTAGTACAGTCAAGGAGCTCAAGAAGGAAGTGTTGACATTGTGGGAGGAAGCTCGGAGAAACGAAGAAACACGCCTAGGTGAGTTTCTTGCACCTGTGGACTGCTGCTTTGTTACTTCTTGTTGACTGTTGTTGACGGTGGATATCAACTTTTATTAGAACTTTAGACACCAAAGGATATATGAATACACACTAGTCTAGGGTTTTAACTGACAATTTACACGAGTTTTGCATGTTCTGTATTTTCCAGGGGCTATTCCAGAAAAGCGTAAAAGAAGGATTAAAGAGTATAAAAGACACGAAACTTAACCGCGAAGGAAATATTGTCATCAGGACGTGGGAAGGATCTAGAGAACACCCGAAGCAATCGGGGACCCACCACCTGACAGGTGGGGTCGGTCGGCGCCAAGTGGGGGCCGGGCGGCGCCCCTAGGGTTTCGCCGCCGTCTTCTGGAGTCTTCTTCCACCGCCTTTGAGTAGTGTTGACGGTAGTTATTGTATGATTTTACCCGTCAACCAATCATGAAAAAGAATATAAATCAGAGCCAACACCTAGAATAGGGTTTAAACTGATAGAATTCCACTAGTTTTGGTGAATCTGTGTTTTCCAGGGACTATACAGGAAAAGAACCAAAGAAGACCCACTCCGCAGAGAAAAATACCTAATTACGCCGCGACAGGAGATCAAGAATATTCTAGAAGACACCAGAGACACGCCTGCTGAAGCGGGACCCACAACTCAGAGAGAGGGGTCGGGTGACCCACTGACCAGGTCGGCCGACCTGTCAGTGAGCCTCCTCGGCCTCTGCTTCAACGTGGACCCACATCCTGAAATTTCACGCAATCCTAGCCGCTTGTCAAAGTCGGTTTGATCCATGGGCTACGGTTCATCGCACCGGCCTATATAAGGACCCCCAGACCCCTCAGGGTTTTTAGATGATCCAGAGAGAAATCAATCCAGGGTTTCAGAATTCCACCGACATATCTCAAATAGAGTAGAAACCGAAGATAGGATCTAGAGCCAAGCATTAAGTAGAAGATTAGCCTTGTAGTCTCTCCAGATTAGGGCTATTCTTGTTCTAGAAGTAGTGTGGCAGTAGAGCCGGAGATAGTTGGGGGAATTGTCGGACTGTCGGTGACTGCTCTACGACTTGTACCCACGGATTCAAGTCCTTCTTTGGGACTTGTTTCTGATGATTTCTTCGGAGTTCAACTTCTAATCCAAGTGAGTAACGTTGTTATTATTGTTCTTGAGGTTTACAATTCTTTTGAGTGCTTTACTCTTGGTAGCTCTTTGATTGAAGTAGTTATTTATAGTTTAAGCGTGGTGCTTAGATTATATTTACTCATAAATGCTCTATACTGTCCGGATCGGTGGTAGATCGCAAGGGTGACCTAGCCTTGTTGAGTCTTACACAGTCCATCTCCCGTCAGTAAGACCGTAGGATTCCATTACTAAGGAATTTACCCTTTGTTGGTGTATTCCTATAGTAATTCCCCTTGAGAACAATCATATCATATCTTGTGAGAATTAGAACTAGAAGCCTTAGCAATCTCCTATATCACCTATTTTCTCTGTCCTTGATAGCAGCTCAGGGGTTAAGTCTAGATTCTAGTCATCCCATTTTCCCTGTGGTAAAATATAAACAACGATACCTGGAATACTCCCGGGTGAAGTGCTACATCGGTATCTGTCCGCTTGCAGATAATCTTAGTGTTTATTTGTTTGAGTTATCTTATACCAACAAGGAGTCCTCTCGGCCCTTGGTTAAGTCGGTCTGATCCTACGGTGCACGTGCAACCCACCGGGCTATAAATAAAGGGCTAGACCCCCTAGAGGCATCCCATCATTCATCCAAGGCATCAAGTCTTCGGTCAAGCCATCAAGAGCCTTCTAGTTCATCAAGAGCCATCTAGTTCATAGTTCTAGCCTAGTTAGATTAGAAGTAGAGGAGTTTTAGTTCTTCGGCGGGATCTGGAGCCCCGGCATCCGTCTGGAGTGCAGAGTTCGGTATAGTTCTAGTTCTTTCTCTATTATTGTATTCTTCATTATGATTAGAGAAATATTGTTCTTAATAGTTTATATGTTCTTGATTACAATAGTCTTTGTCTACTTAGATTATATGTCTAGTATAGTTGGTTTGATCATATTGAATTCATGTAATTGCTCGTATAACGTTTATCCATACGATCGATGGGTAGATGATGAATGATATGTAGACCTGGTGTCTAGGTATTCTGTTTATCTGCGAGTGCACTCTGATGTGCTGGGTCGTGTGGTAGATCGCGTAGGTGACAGCTACGTTGAGTCCTCTATAGTTCACCCCCGTATGTAGGCAAGCAGGCACGGTCGCGAAGTTGGGTGATGACTCTGTTTCACATCCTTCCTAGATGATGCCCTTTACATGTGATCATGATATAGGACTAATCTAACAATGATTGCTAGATGTAATTACACTAATTAGAGTTATTCACTGGCATAGTTATAGAATTACCTTAGATATTAATTCCTTATTTTATTCATTGGCTAGCTATTACTATGACTAGAAAGTGCTCTGATGTTTATCCTTTATTTATGATGCTTGATCATAATTATCACTTTATTTATCTTTAATATCTTGTGACCTCAACCTGTTATGAGTAGAGTAAATGACATCGGTAATGTCACTTATCCATTGTATATAATCACTATCAATATAATAGATTAAAGTTTATCCAGTCCTTCCCAGTGGTATAATATAAATCGATAACCTGGTAGACTCTAGGTAAAATGCTACAATGGTATAATTATCTGTCCGCTTGCAGAATTGATCTTAGTTTATATTTCTGCCTAGTCACATTGAATAGTATATGAACCCTTTATTTATTCTTAGCATATATAATTAGGGATGACAACCTACTTCATGCCTAAGAATGTTGGTGATAGATAAGTGGCTAGTTGCTAATGACCAGTTAATTAATTACCATACATCTTCTAATCTCGTCTCTCATATTAAAACTTATATAATTATATTTGGCGACGTTTGTAGATGTCAACAAGCATTTTTGGCACCATTGCTGGTGAAGGCACATTAAACTTAGGAAATATTGATAACATATATACATAATGGATAAGATTGTGTTACTGATTGATCTCTAACTCAAACAGGCACACCTTTGTTTTTATCATTTGCTTATCTTATGCAGGGTGATGAATGAATGGTTTTTCTCTTCCAAACAACTTCACTGACGATCCAGAGAAATTTCTTAGAAAGAAGAAGGTTGTAGAGAAGAGGGACAATTTCGAGTCACTATCAATAATACCCATCGCCACTCAAGCTCGTCCATCAGAGGAGCCAGCTCTAACATTGGAAGAAGAACATTTAGGAGAAGATTTAACTCCTGTGTTTGAAGACATGGCTGAGAAGACACTGCGCGAGTTCTCTGCCCCAACAACAGAAAACATCCGGACTGGACCAGCAGTCAACACTGGGGAGAATGGATTCGAGCTCAAGCCTGCTCTTATCACCATGGTTCAAGCCAGTCAATTTTGTAGAAAAGGTCATGAAGATACCAGTGCACACTTACAACACTTTCTAGAGATCTGCAGCACCTTCACGATCAGCGGAGTACCAAGAGATGCTATTTTACTCCGTCTTTTCTAATTTTCACTTTTGGGGAAAGCTAAGCAGTGGTTCTACGCCAACAAAGACAAGAACACTACATGGGACCGATGCTCAATTGCTTTTTTGGCAAAGTGTTGGCATCTCTTAACGTCGTTACAAAAGATAGACTAAAAGTCCATCCCCGGCAATGGCGCCAGAAATGCTTGTTGGTGTTTCTTAGCATCACTACTAAAGATAGACTATGAGTCTGTCCTTAATAATAATACTAGAAACGTAAGTTGACATTCCCAACCACCATTACTTCAAAAAGGTAACCCTTGGCCCTTAATGGCGTCGGCCTAGGTAATGCAGTCTGGTAATAGCAGTTAGAAGTGCCGGATTAGCCTTCCTAACCGTCATTACTTACGATATGCAAAACTGTGACACGGCGCCGTGGGGTGCACAAGAATTACAATCCTTAAGTAATGGTACTTAGGTACGCCAATCGATGGCTCAGTAAGAAATAAGATTACTCTGCAAGCGCACAGAACTATCATTGTAGCATTTCAACCCGTGAGTATTCAAGGTGTCGTATTTACAATTTCCCGTAGGAGGGCAATATGCATCAAGCGTGGTGTAAACATGATCACTTATTGAGTGCAATGGTAGGCATAGAGTAAACAGGAATAAAACATGATTTCAAAATAGTGGACACACATCTGGGTCAACCTCAAGGATAAAAAGAAAAAATAAAGAATAAAAGAATATAACTAACTGAGCAGGCATTGGTCATGTATAATTATGCAAAGAACTGCTAGCAACACATCTAATTAGTAATTCCAGTATCAGGACTAAGTTTGGGGTGATAGGGAGATCCCCGTAGCTCGTCTGCCAGCCGATAGAGACTTTATGAACTCCTACTTCAATATCCGAACATGGGGGAGTGCTAGGGATAGACACGGCTGTCACCACCTGCCCACCTACCCCTCTGCCCATGGGATACCGACATATTCGCCGATCTCCGCATACCTGAGCACCATGCTCACGTACTTGGAAACAACTCCTAACCTCCGCGGACCCCAACCCTTCGGATTGACAGGCTAATTAAGAGCAACCAAGAAGGCACGACGAACCATTACCTCATTCCTAGTTCTTCGTCTATTCATACTAATTCGATGAACAATGAAGAACGATGATGAACAAGTCAAGAACATGACACATAAACTATATTCTAGTCTATATATTATGCTCATAACAAGATCATAACTTTGCCCTAGTTCATATGCATGATCATAGAAATATGATAAGAACTTGCTCATGGAAGAAGACCGAATTGTATTCATACCAAGATGATCCTTTTCTTCCAAGAAGACAAGCTCTCCTTGATAGCTCTTGCCTTGCTCACAAACTACTAATACTACTCTAAAGATATAAGTGAGAGGTGTGAGGTAGATGACTCCAAAATGATGTGTGTGTCGAATGAAAAGAGCACCATCCATTTATAGTTGAACTAGGACGGTTTGGCGTCTCTAAACTTGGAAGGAGGTGAAACCACCTTTTGGGAAACCGCCTAGAGCACCGCCACCGAAGACTGGGCCCGGGAGGCCTTACCAGGGGGCGGCCGCACCTGGGGGCGGTCGGTCCCCTGAGTGGGCCCGCTGGCCACCGCCTTCTGGTGGTCGGTTTCTATCATGGCCTGGGCCTCTCCCGTGGTTACGATCAGGCCCAGATATGCATCGAAGGTGGGCTTCTTTATTATTCTTGTTTGCGCATTTGCTGAATACGTCTTTGGCTTTTGCGCTTTCTTCATGATGTTTGTGCATTTCCACTTGTTACACCATTAAACCTGCAAAACATGAATACTAGGGGTACAAGTGGAACTTGTTAGTAGTAAAGGCATATGTGCTAGAATATGATTGTCTTTCTTCTTTTTAGTCTAAGTTGGCAGCGTAGAAATGATCCATAAGGACTGCCAACAAGACCCCCAAGCTTAACCTTTGCTCGTCCCAAGCAAATAGCTAAGTATGGTTGTTGATCAGGAGTTGCTACGATGCTGATATAATTCATAAGTGCCATGCCTATAACAAAGTATTAATTCGTAATTTAAATAGGTTGGCATTGTATCCACTCTTTACCTTGATTTCTCATGGGGCTTGTAGCTTCTCCAATTTCTTGAGCGGTTGCAAGACAGAATGGTTATAACAGGTTCACTAATCATTCATTCTTTGATAGACCTTCTATCCAGAGGTTTTATGAATTTTTGTAAGATAAAACAAGTTCCTCAAATGATTCTCTTAATCGCTCAATGTGTATGATTACCTCACCAAAGGCATTGTAGTGTTGCCTTTAAATCCTACCACTAAGGCTAAGAGTGGAGTTTTTAGGTAGGTATGTGGGCATACTTACATCACCTGTATTGCTGAGTCAAAGACCGGACCATAAGGAGATACAAGTCATACACTTTGATTGAGATGTGCAAGTGTGTGGAATATAAGTATGGTGGAAACCTATCTCTAATTGATTTTTTTGGGCACTCCATGCATCATGGCTCTCTTTTATTGGATGGAACATAGTCTTTTGGAGAGAATGGGCTATAGAAAGATCATTCTCTCTCTCTTTTTTTTGAACGGGTATTTGGATTTTCTTTCCCGTTTGTTTTCTCATGCCTCTTGGTTTTTTTACATATCCCATATCTTTTTATTGACGTATGGGAACTTATGGATGGAGAGATGTCATGATGGCGAATGCAAGGAGTGAAAATTTTGCGCGACTCTCATAGTGAGGGTCGGTGTATATTTTTATTTTTGTGGCTGGAAGGGTACATGTTGTGCGCAACTCTTAGGGTGAGAGTTGGCTTTATTCGGTGGGTGTACGTGAATCTCAATCATGGGTGCATGACTATAATCTCACTAGGTCTCAGTTTTTTGACTCGACTCAAAGTTCTGCAAGCATCATATGACTAAGGTTTTGCAAAAGTAGAGCATGTCATATGGCTTTGGTAGGTATTTCATAATCATCGGGGAACTTTTGATTTTTAAATTTTTGAAAAGAAAACTGCGGATGCCAAGTTTCTCATAGAACAAAGTCATAGCGAAGTCTATTTGTACCAGCTCATATCTTGCAACAACTTAGAAAAGGATATTGCAATTGCAACCCACGAGATTTCAAGTTCTCAGAATGAGATATTTTTAGCCAACAAACTTAAATCTTGAGGAATACTAAGTTATAACTTTAGACACAAACGAATTATAGACAGAGCAACTATTCATCATTTCAACAGAAGAGAAACTAACATATATTAGCACATACGGGAGTGGAATATTTCATTTTATTTATTATTATTATATATATATTTTAATAAGGAAATAAAATTGCAGAATTTAAAAGTGCGAGAAATAAAGTGCAAGAAATTTTAAAGATACATGTTACCTCTGTGGGGTCTCCTCCCCCAAGCTAGTTCAAGGCCTAGGTCCTAGGAATTGTCCCATAGACCGAAGGTAGGCCATCTGTGCCTCGTGCCGCCGCCGGTTCGCATCTTCGAGGTCCACGAAGTGCTGCTAGTACTGCTCATGCCATTGAGTGGCAGTTTGGATGTGAGCGTTGAGCGTACCTTGGATCTGCCTGTTTTGCAGCTCTAGTCCTCCCATGCGTGTGTTGAGAATCTCTAGTGTGACCGGCTGTGGGTGAAGTGGAGGTGGAATGCCTTCAGAATCTGAGGAATGCACATGCTCTTGCTGCCTTGATCCTCCTGCCTCGTGTGAGTGTTGCCACCTTGACCCTCCAGCCCCGTGAGGGTGAGGAATGTGTCCCATACCATAGCCATAACCAGGGGTGAACCCAGGTGTAGACATGACAGGGGACCATCCCATCCCTGGTGTCATGGTTGGCATGGCCAGTGGTGTAGGCTGTACGGATGGTGCAGACTCTTCCTCCTGTACTCCTCTCCTTCGTGATCTCCTGCGGGAAACAGAACTCCTGCGTGCTTCTTCCTTCTCAACAAGGTCGAAGGTGAGAGATGGGGATTTATATAAAGCGAGATCCGGGTTAGGTAACGGTATCTCGTTTATATATCCCAGAAAATAAAATATCAAATTCTGTCCCGATTCGTCACGTTTTAAAGTATGAGCTTACACGAAATAAAACTTATTGAGCATAATGTGAGGAGTGGAGAAATAAATAATAGTATTAGCACCATGAGGATCAATACTAGCGGCAAGACGAGTGATGAGTGAAGTGCACATGATAGGTGTAGAAGTTTTGAAAGAGTTCAACCAGTGCTTAACAATATTATAGATAGGAGCGACTTTAATCTTTTTAAGCACGACATAAAGCATCTTCAACTCAATATCATAAGCATGATGCGTGTCTTCTCTAGGAAAGAAGGAATTAGCAATCCACTTAAGCATAAACCTTAAAGTAGGGTGATGGATGTTGTTGATATTAGGTTGGAATTTTCCAGTCATAATTTGTCCGGTTATCAAGTGCCAAAAAGTATGACGATGATAACCCGAGAGAGAAAAACCCAAGTCAACAGAGCATCGCTCATGAAAGCCTAAGTGGGTAGCAAAATCCTTCCAATAAAGACTATGCTCTTTTCCAAAGCAGCGGAAAGTAATACCATAATCGACAATTTGTAGAGTGCCCAAGACTTGGATGGTCAAAAGACGAGATCCAAGTTCGTGTACAGGGGCAACTCGGCTCCAACCAACATTTTCGAAAATGGTATTAAATTCGATGTTCATACCTGTCTGCTAGAGAAAGTGTGGGTTGAAGGCCGATGTATGTAGGAACTCGCGTCCCTTGAGGAGGTTGTATGCTTGCATCTCCTGTTCGCTCTCCAAGTCGATGAAGGGGGAGTCGGTCTCGTCGATGGCGTGGCCTCTTGGCGCCTCTTCTTCATGCAGCGGGCTCTCCTCACTTGCGGGGGGCCCTTGGCTAGACTCCCCACGAGAACGACGGCCTTTTCGGAACATGTCGGAAATCCGACCTCCGATCCCACTCATGGTGAGTGAGCTAGCACGGGATCTTGCTTTGTGGTGGAAAATTCAAGAGGTTCTTGCAGAATTTTCTTGCACTTGAACTTTGTGGAAAGTATTTGGAGAGTGGTGGAGCAAGAGAGTGATGGAGGGAGTGAAAGAATATGAGTGTGAGAGGGGTGAGAAGCTCCACCCGAATTCTCTGGTATTTATAGGCTTGATCGCAGGTGGGGGAGTATAGCTTGCAATGGCTAGTAGCCGTTGGCAAAAGGCCGCGCCGCATACCCGTTGGGCAGGGGGCGGTCGCCCCTGGGACCGGCCGGTCCCCTGGCGGGGCCGGTTCTGTCCCATCTTCTTACAGCTCCCTCTAACGGCTACCCCCAAGATGTAGCCAGTTACGAATGACTCCCATTTGGAATTTTGCCCCAGATTTTGATTTTCCACAAATTTATTTGAAACTTTTTGGTTTTCAAAAATTATTTTAAAAATAAGATTTGGACATAACAAAATCTAAACTTCCCAAGAATGATTTTTATAGAATTTTTGGAGAAGAGTTTATTTTGGACTAAAAAATAGAATTTTATAAAACTAGAAAGAGGGAAACTCTTTTTAAATGCATGAAAATAACTTTATGAAATATATATAAATTATATAAGTATATATATATTTATATATATATATTTATTTTTTTATTTTCAAAGGATAAGATACGATACCTGAGTGGGCACACCTCCCCCAAGCTTGAAAGATGGCGTGGGCCTCTTCAAATATTTATTTATTTCTTTATATTTATTTATTTTTAGATAACTGCCGATGACCTACGGCAATGACTCAACGTTTACAGTCCGTTGGCAAGACTCCTTTTCCTTTATTGCTCTGCAGCTACACGAACAAACTCGGGAGAAGCCTCGGGTTGCCCCGGAATTTTTCCGTATTGTTGACAGGGATAGAAGCAGCTATTTGAGCCATTTGGGTTTCTATCATTTTATTAAAACTTGCTTGATTTTGAATAGAAGAAGACAGAGTTTCAATCTTTGCATTTATATTTTCAAACATTTTATCGTTGAAGGACAGCTTTTTGGTCAGATTTTCATTAATCTTAGCTTGTCCTAACACGAGGTCTTTTAAGGAAGGTTGATTTGAATTGTAATTTGAATTAAAATTATTACCTTACGGGCGATGTTGGTTGTTCCACCCGTTATTACCTTGCCGAGGTTGGCGAAACCCATTATTGACGTATGAAGCTTCTTCTTGGGTTTCGGGACAGTTGTTCCCCGAGTGGCCAACGTTCCCACAGACTTCACATGTCATGTGTGAGTCCATGGCCTGGACGGTACTCATGGTAGGGTTGGTGGCACGATAGTCCAGCTTCTGCATCAGCAAGTCTATTTTTGCGGCTAGCAAGTCCGTCTCTTTCACGGTATGCGTGCCTTTTTGTGTTTTTCTTCCTTCTCCCCAACTCTGGTTGGCCACCATCTTCTCAATGAGTGCAGTTGCATCCGCGATGGTGAGGGAGAGGAATGCACCTCCAGCTGCGGCATCTACGTGCCCTTTTGACATGGCCGTGAGGCCTTCATAGAAGTTTTGGTGCACGAGCCAATCTTCCATTCCATGATGAGGACAGGCTCGGATGTATTCCGGAAGCCTTTCCCATGCTTCGGGGATGGACTCTAGCGAAGATTGCTGGAAGTTTGAAATCTTTCCCCTTAGAGTGCTGGTCTTGCTCATGGGGAAGAACTTGGCGAGGAACGCCGTGGAACATTTGTCCCACGTGTTAACAGCTTCCTTGTTTTGGTAGAACCATTGCTTCGCTTTCCCCATGAGGGAGAAAGGAAACAAGCGGAGTCTGATGCTATCCTGTGCGACATTCTTGATGACAATGGTGTCGCATAGCTCAAGGAAGTGTTGCAAGTGAGCATTTGCGTCCTCACTTGGCAAGCCACAGAACTGACTCGCCTGCACCATCGAAATAAGGCCCGTACAGATCTCAAAATTTCCATCTCCAACGTTGACAGCGGGCCCAACGGGCACGTTGGTAACAACGGGAGTGGAGTAGTCACGGAGTGTCTTGGCCATAGTGGTAATGGCGGATGGTACGAGAGTGACCGGTTCGTCTACTGATGAGGTAGCAGAGGAAGAAGCGGTACGAGACCTTTTCGTCCTTAGTGCTTCCGGATTACTGGTGAAATTGTTCGGCAGACCAAAACCGCTCATACACTATCCTGTTTTCATTCCAACAAAAAGAGAAAGAAAACAGCGAAGTTAGCCTGTTTAAACTACGTCTACCAATGCTTTATTATGCAATCGATGTTTATGCCAGCTTAGATGTTTTTGCCCTCCCCAGCAACGGCGCCAGAAATGCTTGTTGGCATCTCTTAACGTCGTTACAAAAGATAGACTAAAAGTCCATCCCCGGCAATGGCGTCAGAAATGCTTGTTGGTGTTTCTTAGCATCACTACTAAAGATAGACTATGAGTCTGTCCTCAATAATAATACTAGAAACGTAAGTTAACATTTCCAACCACCATTACTTCAGAAAGGTAACCCTTGGCCCTTAATGGCGCCGGCCTAGGTAATGCAGTCTGGTAATAGCAGTTAGAAGTGCCGGATTAGCCTTCCTAACCGTCATTACTTACGATATGCAAAACTGTGACACGACGCCGTGGGGTGCACAAGAATTACAATCCTTAAGTAATGGTACTTAGGTACGCCAATCGATAGCTCAGTAAGAAATAAGATTACTCTGCAAGCGCACAGAACTATCATTGTAGCATTTCAACCCGTGAGTATTCAAGGGTGTCGTATTTATAATTTCCCGTAGGAGGGCAATATGCATCAAGCGTGGTGTAAACATGATCACTTATTGAGTGCAATGGTAGGCATAGAGTAAACAGGAATAAAACATGATTTCAAAATAGTGGACACACATCTGGGTCAACCTCAAGGATAAAAAGGAAAAATAAAGAATAAAAGAATATAACTAATTGAGCAGGCATTGGTCACATATAATTATGCAAAGAACTGTTAGCAACACATCTAATTAGTAATTCCAGTATCAGGACTAAGTTTGGGGTGATAGGGAGATCCCCGCAGCTCGTCTGCCAGCCGATAGAGACTTTACAAACTCCTACTTCAATATTCAAACGTGGGGGAGTGCTATGGATGGACAGGGCTGCCACCACCTGCCCACCTACCCCTCTGCCCGTGGGATACCGACATATTCGCCGATCTCCGCATACCTGAGCACCATGCTCACGTACTTGGAAACAACTCCTAACCTCCGTAGACCCCAACCCTTCTGATTGACAGGCTAGGTTAAGAGCAACCAAGAAGGCACGACGAACCATTACCTCATTCCTAGTTCTTCGTCTATTCATACTAATTCGATGAACAATGAAGAACGATGATGAACAAGTCAAGAACATGACACGTAAACTATATTCTAGTCTATATATTATGCTCATAACAAGATCATAACTTTGCCCTAGTTCATATGCATGATCATATAAATATGATAAGAACTTGCTCATGGAAGAAGACCGAATTGTATTCATACCAAGATGATCCTTTTCTTCCAAGGAGACAAGCTCTCCTTGATAGCTCTTGCCTTGCTCACAAACTACTAATACTACTCTAAAGATACAAGTGAGAGGTGTGAGGTAGATGACTCCAAAATGATGTGTGTGTTGAATGAAAAGAGCACCATCTATTTATAGTTGAACTAGGATGGTTTGGCGTCTCTAAACTTGGAAGGAGTTGAAACCGCCTTTGGGAAACCGCCTAGAGCACCGCCACCGAAGACTGGGCCCGGGAGGCCTCACCAGGGGGGCGGTCGGTCCCCTGAGTGGGCCCGCTGGCCACCGCCTTCTGGTGGTCGATTTCTCTCATGGCCTAGGCCTCTCCCGTGGTTACGATCAGGCCCAGATATTCATCGAAGGTGGGCTTCTTTATTATTCTTGTTTGCGCATTTGCTGAATACGTCTTTGGCTTTTGCGCTTTCTTCATGATGTTTGTGCATTTCCACTTGTTACACCATTAAACCTGCAAAACATGAATACTAGGGGTACCAGTGGAACTTGTTAGTAGTAAAGGCATATGTGCTAGAATATGATTGTCTTTCTTCTTTTTAGTCTAAGTTGGCAGCATAGAAATGATCCATAAGGATTGCCAACAAGACCCCCAAGCTTAACCTTTGTTCGTCCCAAGCTAGATATAGAGAAGAAGGAAGTCATGCATATTAATGATTCTCGCATGACCTGTGAAGAATGTGGAGATTACGAGCATTCAGCTATCAACTGCCCTACGTTGCAAGAGGATGTGAACTTTATCAACAATAACACCTATCATCGTCCTCAGCAAGGTCAAGGATGGAACCAGCCAAAACAAGGATGGAATCAGCAACCTTGACAAGGTAACTACCAAGGTAACAACCAAGTTAATAATTACAATAATTACAATCTTCCACCTTTAAGAGATTTAGTTGCTGGTCATTCTAAATTATTAGATCAAATGCCTAGAAAGGTAGCCTCTAATGATAAAGCTTTAGAAAATATTAATACTAGAATGGATACCTTTACTTCTGCTATAAAGAATCAGCACAACTTTAATAAAATGTTAGAATCACAATTACCTCAGCTAGCTGCTGCTGTCCCTCCATTTGAGAAAGGTAAGATTCCGGGCCAGCCAGAAGATTTAGAAACTGCTAACCTTGTCGATATTCACAATGCAACCCAATACCATATTAAGCCCGCAGATATACAGTGGATTGATCACTCACTACCTGAGAAGATGGGAGACCCTGGGAGACCTGTCATTCCTATCTCCATAGGATGTCATAGTTTTTCAGAGGCTATCTGCGATTTCGGCGCAAGTGTCAACATAATGCCCAAGGTAATTTATGAGAAAATTTTAGGTGATCCTTTGTTGTACACAGATATGCATTTGCAGCTTGCAGATCAGTCCATTTGCTACCCTGAGGGAGTACTAGAAGAAGCTATCATCAGAGTGGGGCAATCATATGTCCCAGTTGACTTCGTGATTATAGAGACAGGAGGAGATGAGAAGGCACCCATTATCTTGGGACGACCATTCTTGTGCACAACCAAAGCCATCATCTATGCGGAACATGCCAAGATTGTCCTCTCCATCAAGGACAAGAAAGGGAGATTCTCGTTCAAGAACCGCATCTTAAAGACTCCAGCAGTCCCAAAGTAATTCCATCAACAAGAAGAGCAACAACAACCAGCACCCAAGAAGAAGAACAATAGAAGATGGAGGAAGAACAAGCCCCAGCATGTACCTGAAGAAACTGCTCAACTAATCACTGCTCTCAACACAGAAAATGATCATATACTCCTCCAACCATTTCCAACGAAGAAAGGTGACCCAGGTGTACCAGATTGCTAAGGCAGAGAAGGAAGAGATCCATGCACAGTTAGAAGAATGGATGAAGAGAGATGAAGAATCAAGAGAAGCACACCTGAGGGAGTGTAACAAGGAAGAGCTGGAGCTAGAAAAGAGAGAAGCAGAAGAGACAGAAATAAGATGGAAGAAGAAAGAAGAAGCACCTACTACAACACCGCAGAATTGGGAATTGACTGAGGTAACCTCAGACGATGAACCTGCTGAGTAAGTATTTCCTCTATCTAAGTCCTGTCAATAGACTTTAAATTCTGTACCCTAGCCATAAGGTTAGAATGCTAGTTATCTAATTAAGTTAGCATTTATTAGTAATTTTGTTTTATCACATTTATTAGTACAATCACTTTTGCACATTAAATATAAAACAACACAAATATTTACTGCTTTATTTACTACATCATAAAAAATTAAAGCCCCATGTGAATGCACTTATGGTAAACCCTGTAGGAATATTTACTATGGTGGCATAAAAATAAAAACAAATAAAAATAATATATATATAAATAGTAGTAGTATCTATATTTACTTTGTTGCATTATAAAAATCTTAAGCTCCATGAGAATAAATATTCTCCGTTGTGGCATAAAAAATATATATAGCATGCATACATATTTGATTGCTGCATAAGAAAATTAGAAAAACACAAAAAAGAATCCTGTAAAAATCCTGCTAGAATCTGTCAATTAAAATCAACCCAAAGAATAATTAATTACTCATTGGCTGACCGCTAACGCCTTGTTAAATTCAAGCCTGCGGTTTTGGTTTTCTTGTTAGAGTATAATTATGCATGAACAATATTATGACTGAGGAGAGAGTCTATCAGTGGCACCCACCAGGACTACCATTGGCTAACTCACTCTGAAAATCATTCAACACCAAGTATTGCAAACATCTAGCTTGGGGGAGGAGCATCCCCTAGTTATCAGGTAATTATACCTAAGCGATTATTGAGTCTGTTTTATATATTCATAAAATACCAAAAATATGTGAGCACATGAAGGTTCACCATAGTATCATCGGAAAATCTAAAAACACCAAAAATATATGGGCACATGAAGGTCCACAAATTATAGAGTCCTTTTTGAGTCCAATAAAAATAATTAAAACCAAATAAACACTTAGCTATATATTAGAATATGTTCGGAGTCAGTCTATGCTAGAATTAATTAAAATTGATGAACACTAAAATTTATCTTGGAGATGATGAATAGTTGCTCTGTTATCGTACCTTTCAAATGCGTAGTTTTCAAACTTAAATTCTCCTGAGTTTTAAATACTGTTATTTTAATTTGAGAATTTACTCTGAACCTGAAACTTATGGAGGCATATGTTTGAGCTAAGTCTAGGTGATTGATTTATCTGATTCATGAAGGTCGAGCTACTATTTATCTTATTCCTAGCATTACTAAGTTCTGGAGATTCATTTTGAAAACTTAAAATCTACATAATGAGCTCTTGTATGACAAAGTGTGAATTCCTACCAAAGCCATATATGATACATTTTAATAGGAAACCTTTGCACATTTATGCTGCTTGATTTGCATTGAGTTCAGTCAACCTTTGTTGTATACCTCATGAGAGTCTTGTCATGCTTTTAAAACCAAGAGCACTTAGCACTTCAACCACATATGCATTATTCCTACCATGGGAGTAATTGCAACCATTTTCATTTCCATCTATATTCATCATAAAAATGTTTTTCTCCTACACTGGGAGTAAACACCAAAAAAAACATACCCTATAGGACAACCCCTGTTTAATTGCTCTAAGTTCTTATCATTATCTCTCCAATTGTTTATATTCAAAGGATACGTGTGGTTATGCAAAGTATGAAAAGAAAAGGGAGTAAAAGATGGACAAGTGTCCTAGCAATTAAAGCAATGGGTATTAGATGCCTGCCTCCCTATTGAAAAAAAGAGAGAGAAAGAAAGAAAGATAAAAGAAGAAGGAAGAATAAAGATAGCCCATGTTTTCCTGCGAGTCTTAAAGAGAGATTTATTTTCAAAAGAGCATAAGTAGAATTACGATTAGCCACCATATATACACCTATCCACCATATTCTATACACTGCACATCTTGGTTTGATTGTATGCCTCGATTATCTGTGGATCCATTATTTGACTTTACAATATATGAACTGCAAGTATGCTTATTCTTGTTATTGCCACTCCTATAAGCTCCACTATATATTCTTAGCGATAGGAAGGCATGACATTGTTAATGCCTAAGTGAGATCCATAAATACCACATATTAAGAGACTTGAGGGTGTCATACAATTAAGCTCTGAGTTTTATTATTGAACTTATAAAAAACTCCGGAATATTGGTACTGTGAAGAATTTGCTATATAGTGCTTGACTTGATTGTTCTATCTTTCAATTGCTCAAGACTTATGCGAACGCTGTAAAGTTCCATAGTTAAAGGTAAAATAGGTAAATTTGAAGGTTAGAGCAGTTTTTGTCTAATCCGGAGGGGAATCTCTGTTTAAAAGCATGTGTACTTGGAAAATGTGAAAGCATTGTAGCAACTCCTGATCTAAATACTTTGCTAAATTAGGCTTAGTTTGTTTGCCAAGGGACTGGCAAACAGGTAAGCTTAGGGGTGTTGTTGACGGAGGATAACGTCAACTTTTATTAGAACTTTAGACACCAAAGGATATATGAATACACACTAGTCTAGGGTTTTAACTGACAATTTCCACGAGTTTGGCATGTTCCGTATTTTTCAGGGGCTATTCTAGAAAAGCGTAAAAGAACGATTAAAGAGCATAAAAGACCCGAAACTTAACCGTGAAGGAAACATTGTCATTAGAACGTGGGAAAGATCTAGAGAACACCCGAAGCAACCGGGGCCCCACCACCTGACAGGTGGGGCCGGCCGGCGCCAAGGGGGGCCGAGCGGCGCCCCCTAGGGTATCGCCGCCGTCTTCTGGAGTCTTCTTCCACCGCATTTGAGGAGTCATCTCGGCCCTTGGTTAAGTCGATTTGATCCTACGGCGCACGTGCTACCCACCGGGCTATAAATAAAGGGGCAGACCCCCCTGGAGGCAATCCCATCATTCATCCAAGGCATCAAGTCTTCGGTCAAGCCATCAAGAGCTTTCTATTTCATCAAGAGCCATCTTGTTCATTGTTCTAGCCTAGTTAGATTAGAAGTAGAGGAGTTCTAGTTCTTCGGCGGGATCTGGAGCCCCGACATCCGTTTGGAGCGCAGAGTTCGGTATAGTTCTAGTTCTTTCTCTATTATTGTATTCTTCGTTATGATTAAGGAAACATTGTTCTCAGTAGTTTATATGTTCTTGATTACAATAGTCTTTGTCTACTTTGATTATATGTCTAGTATAGTTGGTTTGATCTTATTGAATTCATGTAATTGCTCTATAGTGTTTATCCATACGATCGATGGGTAGATGATGAACGATATGTAGACGTGGTGTCTAGGTATTCTGTTTATCTACGAGTGCACCCTGATGTGCCGGATCGTGTGGTAGATCGCGTAGGTGACAGCTATGTTGAGTCCTCTGTAGTCCACCCTCCGTATGTAGGCAAGCAGGCACGGTCACGAAGTTGGGTGATGACTCTGTTTCACATCCTTCGTAGATGATGCCCTTTACATGTGATCATGATAAAGGACTTATCTAACAATGATTTCTAGATGTATTTGCACTAATTATAGTTATTCATTGGCATAGTTATTCAATTACCTTAGATATTAATTCCTTAGTTTATCCATTGGCTAGCTATTATTATGACTAGAAAGTGCTCTGATGTTTATCCTTTATTTATAATGCTTGATCATACTTATCACTTTATTTATCTTTAATATCTTATGACCTCTACCTGTTATGAGTAGAGTAAATGACATCGGTAATGTCACTTATCCATTGTATATAATCACTATCAATATAATAGATTAAAGTTTATCCAGTCCTTCCCAGTGGTATAAATATAAATCGATAACCTGGTAGACTCTAGGTAAAATGTTACAATGGTATAATTATCTGTCCGCTTGCAGAATTGATCTTAGTTTATATTTCTGCCTAGTCACATTGAATAGTATATGAACCCTTTATTTATTCTTAGCATATATAATTAGGGATGACAACCTAGTTCATGCCTAAGAATGTTGGTGATAGATAAGTGGCTAGTTGCTAATGGCCAGTTAATTAATTACCATACATCTTCTAATCTCGTCTCTCATATTAAAAGTTATATAGTTATATTTGGCGATGTTAGTAGATGTCAATAATTGTTATTGTCCTTGCAGAAATCGAGCAGAGGACGCGAGTGCAGCTGAATGACTTGTCACAGCAGCTTGAAACCACCGAGGGGCGATATGACGCCGTGGCGGAAGGAATCAAGCCCGTTCTTGACATCATCAAGTACGCGCCTACCGATCCGCTTGTTGGATCCTTTGGAGAGAGAACGCCAGAGCCATTTGAGATTGTCCGCCGCAGCCATGAAGCACTGCGACACTTTAAGACTTTCTGCATTGACGTGGCGGTGAACGTAGCAGCCCATGTGCTTGGCGTGGTACGTTCCCATTACCCTGGCGTGAGCAATGACAGGGTGAAGGACGGTTATGCTCGTGGGACCACCGAGCAGCAGGAAGATCAACTAGAAGAGGAGGCGAAGCCTGCGGCGGAGCTCTTGGCGGCAGACATGCAGCTATTCCCGATGGAGAACACTTGAAGATATCTGAAAAAAAGTTGTGGTTCGCCTGTACAGCAAAACTTGTTAATGTAATCGAAGGTTATAGTAGATGGGACTGTTCTGAATGAAGTTCGTGTAAACTTGTTTTTGATCCTAGTATGATTGCTGAGTATTTTGAGCGTCGCAGGACGGGTTTCGCTCGAGCACGGTCGAGGCTTTTGGAGAGTAACTTTTTGGAAGGTTCGGCGATCAGTGCCCGTTCCTTTCAACAGGGCTTGTGGAGATACTACTAAAACTGCCCAAGCGTCCCTGGGGCTTACGTAGTAGCGAAGATTAACGGCCCAGGTGTCCCTGGGGCTTATGTGGTGGCGAAGCTGCCTGCGCCTGGCAGGGCTTACGCTTATCGTGGGCGATGGCTTCCCAAATCTATCGGGGCAGTCGGTGAAGCGGTGATATTGGGTAGCCTGTTGAATGCAGGGCTTATGCGTCGTAGTTGGGTTGCCCAAACAGGTGCAGGGCTTACGCGTTGACGTAGTTGTGCCGCCCGAGCAGTTGCGGGGCTTATGCGGCGATGAAGTTAGACTGCCCGAACTTATGCGTCGTAGTTGGGCTGCCCAAACAGGTGCGGGGCTTACGCGTTGACGTAGTTGTGCTGCCCGAGCAGTTGCGGGGCTTATGCGGCGATGAAGTTAGACTGCCCGAACAGGTGCGGGACTTATGCGTTGACGGAGTCGTGCTGCCCGAGCAGTTGCGGGGCTTCTGTGGCGATGAAGTTAGACTGCCCAAACTGGTGCGGGACTTACGTATTGGCGACAAATGTTAGCGATTTGCTGATCTGCAAATATCGACACATATGTGTATGGAAGCAATGTAACTTTTATTGAAGTAATAAGACGGAGATACACATATCTGCCTTGACATGCTGTCAAGGATAGAAGCGATGGAGGTGTTCGATGTTCCAGGAGTTGGGGATGTCGACGCTGTCTGTATGAGCCTGGCCGAGTTATGGCTTTGACCATGTATGGTCCTTCCCATGGAGAAGAAAGCTTGTGCATACCCTCCTTGCTCCGCTTGCGGCGGAGGACAAGGGTGACCACGAAGAACCTGCCGTTGACGTTGTGGTTATAGTATCGCCGTAGTCCTTCAAGGTACTTCGCCGTGTGTACGCAGGAGACCAGATGTTCTTCATCGAGCCTATCGATGTCTTCTGCTCGGGCGTCGTCAGATCTTTTTTTGTTGTAGTTTTTGACTCGAGGAGCTCAGAAAGCAACGTCTGCCAGGAGCACCGCTTCAGATCCGTATACCATGAAATAGGGAGATACGCCGGTGTTTCGGCTGGGCTAGGTTCGTAGACCCCAGATTACCGCCGGCAGCTCGAGGATCCAGTTTCTGGGGCTTCTTTCGATGACTTCATGTAGGCGCTTCTTGAGGGCATCGAGCAGCATTCCATTTGCTCTTCCACCTGACCGTTAGCTCGAGGATGAGCCAGCGAGACATATTTTACCATGATACTTCTTTCGTCGCGGAAATCCCAGAAGTCGTTTCTGGTAAAAGTGGTATTGAGGTCGGTGATGTTGCTGTTTGGTAGACCAAAGCGATGAGAGATGTCATTGAAGAACTCCACGGCTTTGGCCGCTGTTGCTTTCACCAGTAGCTTGTACTCGATCCATTTAGAGAATTTGTCGATCGCGACATAAACGTAGCAGTATCCTCCTTTAGCAGCCTTGAAGGGACCTATCATGTCGAGTCCCATGTGATGAAAGGCCAAGAAGCGGGGATGGTCTATAGCTCTTGGGCTGGAATATGTATCTGCTTGGCAAAAAACTGGCTGGCTTCGCAGTGCCGCACAATCTTCTCGGCGTCCTAGACAGCGGTAGGACAGTGAAATCCTGCTCGGAATGCATTACCGACCAGTGTTCGTGAAGCCGCATGGTTACCGCACATGCCTCCATGTATCTCTTGGAGTATCTTGACGCCTTCTTCTCGTGCTACGCACTTCTGAAGTACTTCGCTTTTGGCGTTTTTACGGATGAGCTTGTCGTCGACCATGACGTAGTGCTTAGAACGACGTATGAGGCGTTCTGCTTTGATCTTTTCGTCGGGAATCTTGGCTTCGAGTAAGTAGGCGATGAAAGGGGCTCGCTAATCTTCTTCAGAGTTGGAGACGCCTGCGACCATCTGATCGGAGGGAGAAGCTTCTGTCTCTTCTTCTATCTGGGTGGAGGGGTTGACCAAGTCTTGGACGAAGACACCAGGAAGGATATTAGCCCATGACGAGCCAAGCTTTGACAATTCATCGGCTGCCTGATTTTCCGCTTGGACGACGTGGTGAAACTCGATGCCCAAGAATTTCCCTTAAGCTTTTTGATTGCGGGGACGTAGGCGTCCATCTTATCGCTGTTGCAATCCCAATCTTTATTTACCTGGTTGATAACTAGGGTGGAGTCCCCATACACCATGAGCCTCCGGATGCCAACCTCGGTGGCGATTTGCAGACCGTGGATGGCAGCTTCGTACTCGGTAGTGTTATTGGAGGCCTTGAAATATATTCTTAGCACATAGCGGAGGCGTTCACCCGAGGGTGATATGAGAAGCACGGCGGTGCCTGCACCTCCGATGCTGAGGGATCCGTCGAAGTACATCATTCAGTGTTCTTCCTGCTCAGTGGGTACTTGTTCCTGCATCTCTGTCCATTCGGCGATGAAGTCAGCCAACACTTGTGACTTGATCGTCGTTCGGCTGCAGAACTCAAGAGAATAGGTTTCCAACTCCACAGCCCACTTCATGATTCTACCATTGGCGTCTTTGTTGCGAAGGATGTTACCGAGAGGATGTTGGGTAACCACCACAATTGGATGGGCTTCGAAATTATGACGGAACTTGTGTGATGTGATGAAAATGGCATAGATCAGCTTTTGTACCGTCACATAGTGAGTCTTGGACTCATTCAGGACTTCGCTGATGAAATAGACTGGTCGCTGGACTAGATATGCATGACCGTCTTCGTCTCGTTCGACGACTATGGCCATGCTGACAACGTTGCTGGTCACGGCGATGTAGAGCAGCAGAGTTTCGTCCTTTACTGGTGCTGTAAGGAGCGGAGGATGTACCGGGAACAGCTTCAGCTCCTTGAAGGCACAATCAGCCTCTTCCGACTAGACAAATTTCTCGCCAGCCTTGAGTATCTTGAAGAAGGGAAGCCCCTTTTCACCTAGTCTGGAGATGAATCGACTCAGAGCTGCCATGCACCCAGTGAGCTTCTGGACATCTTTGATGCTGGTCGGGGGCTTCATTCTCATGACGACCTTGATTTTTTCTGGGTTAGGAAGGATGCCGCGCTTTCTGATGATGTTGCCGAGCAGGTTGCCCGACGAAATGCCGAAGATGCACTTGGAGGGTTTCAATTTCCATTGAAAAGTAGAAGTTTCTCGAAGACTGCTTCGAGATTGGAGATGAGATCTTTAGCCTTTTGGGTTTTTATGACGACGTCATCAACATAAGCTGCGGTGATATCTGGAATAAGGTCGTCGAGGCATGCCTGGATAGCTCGCTAATATGTGGCACCAACGTTCTTTAGGCCAAAGGACATAGTCTTGTAGTAATAGGCCCCAAAGGGGGTGATGAAGGAGGTTTTCTCATGGTCTTCTTCATTCAAGGTGATCTGATGATAGCCGGAGTAGCAGTCGAGGAAGCTGAGCAACTCGCAGCCGCCTGTGGACTCAATGACTTCATCGATGCGGGGGAGACCGGAGGGGTCTTTAGGGCAGTGTTTGTTGAGATCGGTGTAATCAACGCATATTCTCCATTCATTATTCTTTTTTCTTACAAGAACCGGATTGGCTAACCAATCGGAATGATACACCTCTTTGATAAAGCCGGCAGCTAGGAGCCGAGCTATTTCTACCCTAATAGCCTCCTTCTTGTCTGGAGAGAATCGCCGGAGCTTCTGTTTGACGAGCTTGGCGGTCTTCGAGACGTTCATGGAGTGCTCGATCAGCTCCCTGGATACGCCGGGCATGTCCGCAGGTTTCCATGCAAAAACACCGACATGTTTCATGAGGAAGCTGACGAGCGCGTGTTCCCATTTGGGGTTGTGACCTGTCCAGATGCGAGTAGTCTTACTCGGATCACCGGGAACGAGGACCACGTCCTTTGTCTCCTTGCTTTTTGTCATAGCTCTGGGAGGGGTCTTCTCTGGTATGACTTGTTCTTCGGGCGTTAGCTTTTGTGCATCTACTGCGCACGTGTTCATCAGGATGGAGACGTCGGTGGCCTCAGCCATGGCGATGGCCTCCTTCTCGCAGTCATATGCGTTCTGGGGGTTGGAGCGTACTGTGAGGATGCCAGTCTCCATCGGCATCTTCATGACGAGGTAGGTGTAGTTCGGGATGGCCCCAAACTTAGCCAGAGTTGGACGGCCAAGTATGGCATGATACGTGGCGTCGAAGTCGGCCACCAGGAAGTCAATGTGATCAATACGAAAGCACTGCGGTGTCCCAAATTGGACAGGCAGATTGATCTGTCCCAGGAGGTAGGAGGGCTGCCCTGGGACGATTCCGCAGAACGGAGCTGTAATCGGCTCCAGGTCTTCTGCTCGGAGCCCGAGCTCTTTGGCAGCTCCAGAGAAGAGGATGTTGAGGCCGCTGCCGCCGTTGATCAGCACCTTATGGAAGCGGGTCTTGCGTATGACCGGATCGAGGATCAGTGGGAAATGACCCAAGTACGGGATCTCCGTCCACTGGTCATCTCTGCTGAAGGTGATGGCTTTGTGCGACCAGGGTGGGAACTTCGGATCGGCGATGGAGGCGTCGTAGTTGGTGACGGAGTTGACACATCTGGCGATGAGCTTCTGCTCCCTCTTCGACCCCATAGCTACGCGGCTGCCAATGATTGTGGAGACCGTCCTGTGGGCTTCAGTAAAGCCGGGAGGAGGGTCATCATCACCATCACGCTTGTCTTTGTTGGATTTGAGACGAGCCTTCTTCTTTGAATGCTCTGGAGAAGCCGTAGCAGTCTCTCATGGTATGCTTGTGGAACTTGTGGACAGGGCATTGACTGTCGAGGAGCTTGTCATAAGCTTCTTTGTAATTGTGCTTCAGGGCTGGTTGGGTGTTATAGACCTGGTAATGGCGACGCCTCTCTCGCCTTGGAGCCTTCTGGCTCGTCGTGGCGATGCCGATCAGAACAGCACTGGTCACGGTGGTCGCGTTCATCGTGGTGGTAATCCCGCCGGGATCCTCGGTCGTCGTGACACCGATCAGCTCGGCGATCACCGTCTTCGTGGCATGATTGGTCGGGGAAGCGGAGGCATCTATGGATGGAGTGGCAAGGCGCTTCATTCCCGTCAGCGTACTTGTTGGCGATACGCAACATCTCGGCGATGGATCTTGGTCTGCTGCGATATAACTTCCTCTGAAGTTCTTCATCAGGTCGGAGGCCACGTATGAAAGCGGAGATGGCTTCAGCATCCATGATGCCTGGGACGTTGTTTCTGGTCTCCGAGAAGTGCTGAATGTAATCCCGCAGAGATTCTTGTGATGCTTGCTGAAGCTTCTCAAGGTCGTACTTCGTGCCTGGCTGCTTGCAAATAACACGGTAGTTGCTGATGAATTGCTTCTTCAGCTGTTCCCAAGTGTCGATGGAGCTCTGCTTCAGACTGAGAAGCCAATTGTTGGCGGATGCGCTGAGCATGACGGGCAAATAGTTTGCCATGACGTCTGAGTTTCCTCCGGCAGCTTTGACCGCGATCTCATAAACGGTACACCACTTGGTGGGGTCGACGGTGCCGTCATAGGTCTCGACGCCGACGACCTTGAAATTCGGTGGCCAGCGCACCGCCTGGAGTTCTGCTGTGAACGGCAGCTCGAGAGCGTTCTTGTCATTGATCGAAGGACCATGTGTTTCGTCATACTCCTTGCGGCGCTCAGTTTCTGCTGAGTGCCTGGCTTCCCTCCGATTTTCGATGCGCCCGCAGAGGTCTCTGGTCTTCAGCTTCTCACAGAGGTCAGACTGATTCACCTCTTGGTCACCATCTTGGCAGCGACATCTTCGCCCGCCGTGGGAGTGGCCGCCATCTTCATGAATAATCTTGGTGGCCGATGCAGTGGAGTGTGACGGGGGCGGCAAGCGTTCTTCATTGATTTGGACCTGGGCTGCCTGGAAGTAAGCCGTGAGGCACTCAACCTCTGGAGTCTGGGCCATGTTTTTGGCCTCCGTTATCGTGACGGCAACGTTCTTGCTTGGAGTCTTGTAGACCTGGTTTTTTCCGACCAGATCGAATTCTTGCTCCAGGTTCCACACGGGCCTTTCCTTGCTTCAACTCATTGCTCGCGGCGCCGTCTTCGGTCGGCATTTCTATTCTCTCGAGATGCTCGGGCTTCTTCATTTTCATTAGGAGCTAGAGCACTGTCATCACTAATGATGAGGATGGTCCCACCAATGTACCCACCAGTGGGAGGAGGCAGATCGATGAGATCACCGCCTTCTGCGCCGTCGTAGTCGAAGTGGTCGTTGTCGGCGATGATGAAGGTGGAGCTGGTGCTGACGTGGTCGGAGATGGCGTGGTCATGGCGGTGCAGCAGGTGCGCAAAACTAGAGGCCATGTTCCGTAGGCCGAAAGGCATGTAGCCCTTCAGGAGGCTATGATCAGAAGCCCTCAGAGCCACGACTGCTCGGGGCTGAAGCTCGACGATACGGCCCTGCGGGGTGGCGGTGATGACCAAGGTCGTATTCCGCTGAGCCGAAGATGGAATGGGGCGTCGTGTCGGTGGTGAGTGCTGGGTGCGATCCGCAGCTAGTTGATCCACAGCCGACTCTAAGATCTGGAGGCTCTCGGATAAGCCTTGGGAGACCCGATCTATAGATCCGATCAGTTCGCTATTGTCGACGGTCCTCCGGGCGTAGCGTGGCAGCCTTCTTGCCGAAGCAGAGGCCATCGACGGAGATGGAGTAGATGCGATCTGGGATGCATCCAGGATCCTTCCTTCGCCATTGGGACCGATGACCCAGGTGATGGAACCCACCGTGAATATCTAGCCTGGCGTCGGGAGCTCTAAGGAGCTTGAAAAAATCACCATCTTGCTCGCCATGGATCAGGAAGCACACTCCCTACCTGGTGCGCCAACTGTCGACGGAATATCGCCGACAGTCTACTGAGGGGTATGCCCAAGGTAGTAGATTGATCGGTGAAGGTGAGCCTGAGACGAACAAGAGTAGCGCAGTGAGCGTAGGACAAGAGGTTTGTACAGGTTCAGGCCATCGCGAGGCGTAATACCCTACGTCCTGTGTGTTGTTGGATTATATTGCTGTGATATGAGTTGAGTTGGGGGATCCCCTACCCGCCTTATATAGTTTGGGGGGCAGGGTTACAAGTCAGTTACCATGTATACCAGATTATTATCCTAGTCGAACAAGGAAACTAATCGGCTAGATACTAGGAAAGCTATTTCCTTAGCTGTCAAGACTTCTAAGCCGGTGGATATACGTGATCTTCTGGAGAGCGTGTAGACGACGTGTCCTTGGCAGTCTGGACCTGGTCGAAGGACTTGGCCCATGTATAGCCATGCGGGTATACGGGTTTATACCCCCACAGTATGTGTACCCTGCAGCCCCCGAGCATCCTACTTGCTTTGGCACAAAACAAGTCAGAAGCTCTTGAGTAGTGTTCTTTATCTTGTTCTGGAACTGATGAGTTTCTGAGTAAAGCCTCCAGACTTCTCGAGTTCTTTTTGGTAAAGTTGTGGGCGCAGCCCCCAAGCTTGTCGAGTTCTTTCTGATGAAGTTTTGGGCGCAGCCCCTGAGCCTGTCGAGTTCATTTTTGCCGAAGATTTTTTATTGCGGGTTCTTTGGAGTATCTTCCCTTTGGTTGGAAAGGTTGTTGATAGCCTTTTATTGCTTTTGTACCTGTTTTGGATATTCTGTTGGATATGTGTTCTCCTTGCACCATTGCTTTGTCCTTGCTATCCTCTTTTTTGATTTATTGCTATGTCCTGGTAGTCCTTTATGAATTATTGCTTCGTCCTTGTGGATTCTTTGTCTCTTCTTGGGCTGGCTATATAAGGCTTGCTCTTTGTGAACTTGTGCTCAAGCTGGATTTTGTTTGCCTTTCTTTATGCGATCATGATTCCTTCATATCATCTTCTTCAGCCTCCGGGCTCTTCTTTCTGCTTTTGGGGGGATGCAGTTTGGAGAGACTGTAACACCCGTCTCGGTTTGGAATTTGGCCCGTTGTGCCACATGTGCAAGTAATGAGATATTGTGGGGGGTTTAGTCCCACCTTGGTTGTTAAAGGTGGGTTAGACCAAAATATAAGGCTTCTAGAGTCCATCCCACCATCCCCGAGTTAACTCTTTTAAGCGAAGCGAGGACGAAAGATTAAGTGGGATGGTGGTAGGTGTGGTTCACTTAGCGTGCAGAGTGGATCTGAGTCTTGGGGTGTTACAAATGGTATCAAAGTCGACCTTCGCAGCCACGGGCACGTGCGGGCAAGGGGCGCGGACATGGGGGTTCATTGCGCGTGTAGGCCCTACGGGGCGCACGGCGTGGCACATGTGCCGGCACTGGGCGCACGGTCATGTGTGCTAAGAGGGGAACGTTCCTGGTCATCGTTTGCTCGGTTGTGGGTGTGTTGGGCCGACAAGGACGTCGGGCCCTTTGAGGGGGTGTATGTAACACCCGTCCTGGTTTGGAATTTGGCCCGTTGTGGCCCATGTGCAAGTAATGAGATATTGTGGGGGGTTTAGTCCCACCTTTGTTGTTAAAGGTGGGTTAGACCAACATATAAGGCTTCTAGAGTCCATCCCGTCGTCCCCGAGTTAACTCTTTTAAGCGAAGCGAGGACGAAAGCTTAAGTGGGATGGTGGTAGGTGTGGTTCGCTCAGCGTGCAGAGTGGATCTGAGCCGTTTGGACTCTGGGGTGTTACAGAGACCTTATGATATTTTGGTGTCCTTAGGCCTTGTAGCTGCTGCAAGCTCCTCGGTATCAACTAGTGCCAGCTCTAAGATTGGTACCGGACGGTGTTCATCCGCGGGCTGTTGAACTTATGCTTGAGGCTGGATTCCCTCTTCGGGCACCTGTTTTGCTGTACACGCTACATAGCTTTGTGAACTCAGAGCTGTTGCCTCTTGAGTTCCTGCTTCCGAGTTCGTTGGGGCTTGGGATGCCATTGTTTCGCGTAGTGTTGACGTTCCCTGTCGAGTTGTTTTTGCTGAGCAGATTTGTTTTATCCATGTGTGTGTATTAACATTCTTTGTCTTGGAAACTAAATTTTGACCAGTCCATCTGCCGTCTCTATTTACTGCCTGGTAGGTGGTCAGTTTCTTCCTTGGAATTGATGTAAAATTTATTGCTTTTATGTGCCCATTCGTAATGCTCTGTGGACCGAGTCTATTGGGCTTCCTTTTGCCTATAAATAGCCGCACTTCCTTGTATTCATCTTCATACGCTTTCTACTGAGTATCCTATTTCTTCTTCCTTCTTCCTTATGGCTCTGTTGGTGTGTGAAGTTGAGCAGCCTCCGGGCATTCAAACTGTTCCTCTCTGTTCTCTCTGTAGTTTGAAGAAATCTTGTGATAGGGACCGAACGTAGGCCGGTCCCATTGTTAGTGGCAGATTTGCAGCTTGGTGGTGTAGTTTGAAGAAACCTTGTGATGCAAAATCAATCTCATAATCCCATTTTAACTCTTCCTAAGGCTCTTCTTCATTCTGGGTCATCTAGTTTCTCTGGGTCTGGTTTTTGCCAAAACCTTAGGTAGACTAATGGCCGATGTTACCCATCCGTCATCGAGCTGCGAATCGTCTGCCACAAATCCCTTTCTCTCCACCCTCCTATCCATCCAGGTTCTATCCCGGGCTATGCATTGTTGCTGCCAGGGCTATTCTTCATGCTCCTGACCAATTGTGATGTAGCTCGAGGCGATGACGTCGGAGGGCTTCGCTAGCGAGAACCTCTGCTTCAACGCTGGTGATCTTTTCGTCAGAAGCTAGAGATGGTAATGGAGGCTAGAGTAGAATGATGTCGAGTTCTTCCCTGGTTGATAGGAGAGGTTGTTCATCGATCTCTCCTTCGCTGCAAATATGTTACTTGGGTGGTAGAACTAGGACTTTGTTTCTATGCTGGGTTGAATTCTTTGCCTTCCTTGGGGTGAATTCTATGTTCAAGGCTCCGAGCTCTACTGCCCATTTTGATATTCTGCCTATAGCGTCCTTGTTTCGTAGTATATCTCCCAGCGGTAGGTCAGTTACTATTGCAACTTTGTGTTCTTCAAAGTAATGTCTGAGCTTTCTTGACGTAATTAAGAGTGCGTAGAGTACCTTTTGTATGTGTGGGTATCTCGTTTTTGACTCTGATAGAACTTCACTGATGTAGTACATTGGCCTCTAGACCTTGTAGACTTTTCCCCTTCCTCTCTTTCTACTATAATGGCTATGCTGACTACTTGGTTAGTCGCCGTTATATATAACATGAGGTCTTCGTGTCTGTTTGGAGGTGTAAGTACTGGGGATGACATGAGGTAGTTTTTGAGTTCTTCGAATGCTTTGTCGGCTTCGTCTGACCACTTGAAATTTCCTGTCTTCTTTAGGAGTTTGAAGAACGGTAGTCCTCTCTCCTAGTCTCGATATGAATCTATTTAGTGCTGCCATACACCCAGTTAGCTTTTGGACGCCTTTGATTTTGCTGGGTGGTTTCATCTCCGTTATTGCCCTTATTTGCTTTGTGCTGGCTTCAATCCCTCGATTGCTTACCAGAAAACCTAGTAGTTGCCCCGAAGGTACCCCGAACACGCATTTCTTCGGGTTCAGCTTCCAGTTCCACTTTTTCAGATTTTTGAAGGTCTGCTCTAAGTCTTCAATCAGTGTATCTGGGTTCTTTGTTTTGACCACAACATCATCGATGTAAGCTTCTGCATTATCTCCTATCTGCTTATCCAAGCAAGTTTGGATTGCCCTCTGGTAGGTTGCTCCTGCGTTCTTTAGCCCGAACGACATAGTTTTGTAACAGTAAGCTCCAAATGGCGTGATAAAGGAGGTTTTGCTTTGGTCTTCTTCTTTTAGAGATATTTGGTGATATCCAGAGTAGGAATCCAGGAAGGATAGTAATGATGATCCTGCTGTTGAATCCACTATCTGGTCAATCCGTGGGAGCCCAAAAGGGTCCTTTGGGCAGTGTTTTTTCAAGTCCGTGTAATCGACGCACATGCGCCATTCTCCAGTCTCTTTTTCTTCACGAGGACTAGGTTAGCCAGCCAATCAGGGTGTATAATTTCTTTGACGAATCCAGCTGCTAGAAGTTTCGTGATTTCTTTCTTTAGTGCTTCCTTCTTGTCTGGTGCAAATCTTCTCAATCTTTGCTTCACTGGTTTTGTGCCTTTGTTCACGTGAATGTTGTGCTCAGCCAACTCTCTCGGGACACCAGGCATATCTGCTGGTTTCCATGCGAATATAACTTTGTTTTCTCGGAGAAAGTTGGTGAGCGCGAGTTCCTATTTTTCACTGAGGTGAGCGCTTATGATAGCGGTTTTCGTGGGATCTCCTGTTGCGAGGTCGATGTGCTTGATGTCTGTTGACATCTACTAACGTCGCTAAATTTAACTATATAACTTTTAATACTAGAGACGAGATTAGAGATGTATGGTAATTAATTAACTGGTCATTAGCAACTAGTCACTTATCTATTACCAACATTCTTATGCATGAACTAGGTTATCATCCCTAATTATATATATGCTAGAATAAATAAAGGTTCCATATACTATTCAATGTGACTAGGCAGAAATATATAAATATAAACTAAGATCAATTCTACAAGCGGACAGATAATTATACCATTGTAGCATTTTACCTAGAGTTCTACCAAGTTGTCAATTTATATTTATACCACTGGGAAGGACTGGATAAATCTATTATATTGATAGTAATTATATACAATAGATAAGTGGTGTTATCGATGTCATTTACTCTACTCATAACAGGTAGAGGTCACAAGATAATAAAGATAAATAAAGGTGATAAGTATGATCAAGCATCATAATTAATGGATAAACATCAGAGCACTTTCTAGTCATAGTAATAGCTAGCCAATGGATAAACTAAGGAATTAATATCTAAGGTAATTCTATAACTACACCAATGAATAACTCTAATTAGTGCAATTACATCTAGCAATCATTGTTAGATTAGTCCTATATCATGATCACATGTAAAGGGCATCATCTGGAAAGGATGTGAAACAGAGTCATCACCCAACTTCGCGACCGTGCCTGCTTGCCTACATACGGGGGGTGGACTACAGAGGACTCAACGTAGCTGTCACCTACGCGATCTACCACATGACCCGGCACATCAGGGTGCACTCGCAGATAAACAGAATATCTAGACACCACGTCCACATATTGTTCATCATCTACCCAACGATTGTGTGGATCAACGCTATACGAGCAATTACATGAATTCAATAAGATCAAACCAACTACATTAGACATATAATCAAAGTAGGCAATGACTATTGTAATTAAGAACATATGAACTATTAAGAACAAAGGTTCCCTAATCATAATAAAGGATACAATAATAGAGAAAGAACTAGAACTATACCGAACTCCGCGCTCTAGACAGACGCCGGGGCTCCAGATCCCGCTAAAGAACTAGAACTCCACTACTTCTAATCTAACTAGGCTAGAACTATGAACTAGAAGGCTCTTGATGAACTAGAAGGCTCTTGATGGCTTGACCAAAGACTTG
Organism: Eremochloa ophiuroides; assembly: GCA_038502445.1. NCBI lineage: Eukaryota > Viridiplantae > Streptophyta > Magnoliopsida > Poales > Poaceae > Eremochloa > Eremochloa ophiuroides. Next base: position 46,384,927 of record JAHLJS010000004.1, read on the forward strand.
ATGCCTTGGATGAATGATGGGATGCCTTGGATGAATGATGGGATGCCTCTAGGGGGTCTGCTGTCACACCCAATTTTAAGGATAAAATTGAATGCATAAACTATGTGCGCCCAGAGATTAGTCACACACATAAGCCAACAAATTGCAATAAAGTATCATAACCAATGTTTATTACATCACGAATAATATATCAAAGTCATTACACAACGGAAAATAAAGATAACTCTCGTGGTAGCTCCATAGCACAGGGATGTCGACTGGTGAAGCACAAGTCTAGTAGTCCTTTGGATAGTCCCCATAAGTCTCACCATCTGTTACCCACCCGGAATTTTTATCCAAGTGTGAAAAATAAACAAGGGTAAGTACATGTCGTACTCAACAAGACTAGCATGGGTTCATGAGGCTCAAAAGGTTGACACAGGTTTAACAGCAGTTTGCTTTTAATTAATCACCTTTTATGCAATTGGTTAGCAACAAGTTGAATAAGCCCATAATCCATGATCAACAGTAAACATAATTAATGAATAGCAACTATAATTTAACAACAAGTAAACATCACCCCAAAGATAATTACTCCGTGAGTTTTCCAGGCCACTCGTGACCGTGAGCGTGGCTAGTATACCAGTTTTATACTCTGCGGAGGTTATGCACTTTCACTATGAGCCGTGATTCCCATTTGCTTGGGTTAATTACTTCCATAACACTACCAAGGTGAGTGAGCAGGGTTTCACTATGAAGTCTTTCAAAGTACTCTGCCTAACAAGTTAGGGCCACTAGGGACCCGGCAAGCAGATGTAGAGCCCCCTTCTTCATGGCACATGGTCACGCAGGTTATACACACTCAGACAGGAGCCGCACTATACCCGAGTCGTCAGGCCCCATCACGCCTTTTGGTAACCTCTAACAAGCTAGAAAAAGTGCCCATACTTGACTAAAACCAGAGCCATATAGCCCTCATAGTTGCACTGTAAGTCCCAGCTTTTGCTGACTGATCATTACCCAGGGTGAAGGATTTAGAGCATCACAAAAACTATGCTCCAATCCCCTAGTTCCATGTTGCTAAAAAGGCATCTTTGAATTCTTATTGCATATTCAGTTAATAAAGTTTACATGATCATGATTCCAATAGCGCACTAGCATTAATTACCCAATGCATAACCCCATAGCTGACAAGGATCAGGATAACAATACTAGGAAGCATCTATGGTTAACAAGGTAGACACATGCATATGTAATTAATTATTCGGTGAATAGGACAATAAGGATGGTCCATGGTAATACTTTCGTTGATCACCAAACTCCTGGTGATCCAGATCGTCGAAGTACTGATCTTGATCACCCACGTAATGCTCACCATCTATACTCGATCATACATCAACACACACACATCCAGGGGCAATCATGCATAGCAAACAAGGCATTTGATTAGAACAGTACACCAACAGAGATAAATCAAATTGAAAAGTTTATAAAACTGATCTACACGTCGCTACGATCACATCGATATAAAGTTTGCACACATCGGACTTAAAACGTGAAAGATATGGATTAAACAAGATTTACAATAGACAAATAATATATTAAATATAATCTCGAAATTTAACAGTGAGTAATATATGAAACAGTGGTACCATCAGATAGATCTCTAATTTAGGAATCTAACACAATTTGAATCATTCAAAACGGAGCTAAAACAGAGAAATTATGACCAAATGAAATTCAGTGGCAATTCTGAAAATAGCAGAAAACAGATTTTTGAATTAAACCGAGAGAATACGTCTTTCTAGCTGCAAAGCGTAAAATACGGAATACGCTAAGGGGTCGCGGGTATATACATTAAAAAGCTCAGGGGTTTTTTAATAAAACTGCTAGCCGAAGGGGTATGGGGTGTTCTCGGCCGTTCGATTCAATATGGATGGATCGGATTAGAAAAGGGGGGGGATGGGAGCGGCGCTCTGGCTGGGAACAGTGTCATCTGGCGGCGCCATGGCCGAAACCTCGCCAGCGTAAATAGAAAACGGCCTACGGGCCACCGTTGGCCACGGGAAAAGGTCCGTTAGAGAGAGGGAGACCACGCGAGCTCACCTTGGGTACTCGCAAGGGCGGAAATCGGCTCCGAGGTGGTCCCAGACGTACTCCGGCGGGCGGCGGGGTCCTGCGCCGGTGGTGAGGCCGTGTCAGTGCTCAATTTAAAGGGAAAAGTGGCTTGGGACCTTCATGAAGTCGCGGTGAAGCTTCGCAAGGGCTTACCGGGAGGAAATCGACGTTGAGCCCGTCGAATTGCTCACGGCGGCGGCGGACAGAGCTCGGGGTGGTGGCGGCTCTGCGTGCTGCGTGGGCGAGGGGAGACTCGGCTAGGGTTGCGTGGCGGTGGCTGGGGTACGGCGCTTCTTATATAGCCCAAGGCGTGGCGACTAGGGAGGTTGGACTCGCCTAGGAAATAGGGGATCGGATCGGGGATGGCGAGACGAATTCGCTCTGTTCGTTCCTGCGTCGGTCTCCATCGAGCAGCAGAAGGGGATGGAGGGGAGGCACTGACACGTGGAGTCCACGGAGCAGCGGGACAAGGCGCTGGGGCTCGGCTGTCAGCCGCAATGAGGAGGAGGGGGCGCAGTGCGTGCGGCCTGGCCGGCGCTCTGCTTTGGCGTTCCCAGGGGAGGAAGAAAGGAAGGGGGAGAGGAGGGGCTGCCACGCGGGTCCAGGGCATCAGCGGCACAGAGCGTGGGCCGCTGCTGTCAGCTGCTGAAAGGACAGGGCAGCGCGCAGGCCTGCCTGGGCTGGCTGCTTGCTGGTCGGGCCAGAGGGAGGGGAGGCAGTAGCAGGCCTAACAGGCCAAAAGGATGGGAGGGGGAGGGGTCTGGTTTTCCCCTTTGCTATATATTTCATATAGATTTACAATTGATTTTCAATGGGGTTTTGAGTATTTTAGGTTTCAAATAAAAACCCAAGCAATATAAAGAAAATATGCTCCAGCATGAATGCATCAAACATGTGTATACCCTAGGTTTGATTTTATATTTGTGAAAAATATTATTTCCCTACATTGGAATGATTGAATAATTGCATAATTAAATCAATTTTCTCTATTAAAAGGATGCAAGTTTTTGGGTGTTACAATGCTACCCCCCTTAAGATTAATCTCGTCCTCGAGATTCAGTTGGTGCTTACTCAAACAACTCCGAGTACTTTTCCCTGAGATCCTCCTCTCGTTCCCAGGTAGCCTCTTCTTCTGAATACCGATGCCACTGTACCTTGCACATTTTTATGACCCGGCTTCTTGTAACTCTTTCTGCGGTTTCCAAAATTTTTACTGGATGTTCTTCATAAGTGAGATTCTCCTTGAACACTATTTCCTCAACAGGTACCTGCTCTTTTGGCACTCTCAAACACTTTCCTAGCTGGGACACATGAAACACATCATGCATACCTGCCAAACTTTCTGGAAGTTCAAGCTGATAGGCCACTTCTCCACGTCTCTCTAAGATCTTGAAAGGACCAATATATCTTGGTGCCAATTTTCCTTTGCTGTTGAACCTTTTTACACTTCTCATCGGGGACACTTTAAGATACACATAGTCTCGCACATTAAAGGCTAGTTCTCTTCTCCGTGTGTCAGCATAGCTTCTCTGTCGAGATTGTGCTATTCTCAAGTTCTCTCTTATCGTCTGAACTTGTTCTTCAGCGTTCCTTAGCACATCAGGTCCAAACACTTGAATTTCTCATGTCTGATTCTAAAACAAGGGTGTCCTGCACTTACGTCCATACAAGGCCTCAAAAGGTGCCATCTTGAGACTCTTCTGGTAGCTGTTGTTATAAGAGAACTCCGCATACGGCAGACTCTTATCCCAACTCCTTCCATACTGCAAAGCACACGTTCTCAACATATCTTCTAAAATCTGATTAATCCGTTTAGTTTGGCCATCAGTCTGGGGATGATATGCTAAACTAAAATTCAGCCTTGTTCCCAATGATCTATGCACTTGTTGTCGGAACTGTGAGGTGTTCTGTGTACCTCTATCAGACACTATCTTCTTTGGAACTCCATGTAAACACACTATCCTTTCCATATACAACTTTGCAAATCTTGCTCCGGTATAGGTGGTCTTGACGGGGAGGAAATGGGCAACCTTAGTCAATCGATCTACGATTACCCAAATTGAGTCATAACCTCTCTGAGTACGTGGCAATCTGTCACACCCGGTTTTCCAAAGAATACCAAGCGCTAACTATTTGTGTGCCCAGGATGTCCACAAGACACATATAGTGACAAATATGGAGATTATCAAATAACAATGCTTTATTACATATAAAAACATAGTTACAATAAGACTTACATCTATTACAAAAGCATAGCGGAATCTATTCTATATCTTCTCTTCGGGTCTCCATACCCCACAGGGACAGTTGACTCGGGGAGCACTCGCCTAGTACTCATAGAAACTCCTTTGCAAACTCCTCACCTGATCCACCATCTGGTACCCATCCGGGATTTTTGTTGATTGTAAAGCAAGCATAAGCGCACCATGCTTAACAAGTATAACAAAGGGGTGATGAAGGCTCAAAGGCTTGATTCGGTTTGACAGTGGTTCGCAATTTTAAGTTGATCAATGTCCGGTACCAAAGTATGGGGTACCCAACTTTAACGCAAAAACGAGCAACCTCAGCGCAGCCTGGCCCAAACAAGGCCAGCCAAAGCCCACGAAAGCTACGCGCGTGAAGGCCCAAAGTGGCCTCCCATAAGGCCGGGCGGCACCCTCGGGCGCCGAATCTCCGATTCGCCCGAGCCTCCACGAGAGGGCTCGGGACAGCGGCACCCGCGGACGCCAAATCTCCGATTCGCCCGAACCTCCACGAGAGGGCTCGGGACAGTGGCACCCTCGGGCGCTAAATCTCCGATTCGCCCGAGCCTCTTCATCCTCCTCGAGCATGATCCCTCTAAAGGCATCCAATGCGCAATCGACGTCAGTAGGGCAATCTTCGACCGCAAGGGACCCCTCTGACCACTTTACAGGCGCGGCCCCACTGACTAGACGCCGTGAGGCGACGGCACCCCGCTCGTGCACACCCTCCGTACCCACTGCCATGCCTCCTCCGGAGACTGATACGATGGTTCCACTCCTCCCACTCTGTCTAAGGACAGTCAACCGGATGATGCCCCTTGCTGACGGAGAGATTCTCCAACTACGACAGAGACAGCTCCTGCCCATAACGCACGAGCCTCGCAGGAACGGGAGAGGTGACGGCTGTCCCGCCGTCCCGAGAGTGTGGGCAACGTGGCAACAGGACCGTTCGCCCCTCGGGAAGGTACCGCGCATGAGAGGAAAATACGCCCGAAGGAGGACACCCCTAATGACCGGTCCCGTCACGCTCCCGACGGCAAGGAAGGCTCCCGAGCCTCGGGAGTCAATCTTTGAGAGTCAACTAGTCTTCTCCTTGCACTGTGCAGGACTGGACGCGACGCCATGATGCACCGCCATGCCGCAAGCCACGTCCCATACACTAGGCCACCTTGGAACTCAACGATCGAATAGTGGAAGATCAGTCGAATGACCGAAGCCATATCGCCGAAGCGCCAAGACGATGGCATGGCTGACGATGGCCATTAATCACCTCTGCTCCCACCATGCCGAAGTATCATCATCATAAGTCACCGCATGTAACTCTAGCTTCTCCCTTATAACTATAAAATGGAGGGCGGAGGCCAGTCACAAGGGGAGAGACAAAACTCACGACACCAACATACACACAACACAACTACATGAAAACGAAAGCATCCTCTTCCTCGCACAAGAGACTTGGGATTCTCTCCCTCTCTCGACTCAGCTTGTAACCCCCTATTACAAGCACCCCGGTGCAAGGCAACACGACTCGGCTCTCCACTGGACGTAGGGCCCTCTTGGCCTGAACCAGTATAAATCTTTCGTGTTCCTCCTTGCACACCATCCGAAACCTCAACCGCAAAACACAAGTTACTAGCCGGTGTTAGCGCCCGCCAAAACTAGCACCGACAGTTGGCGCGCCAGGTAGGGGTCTTTTGCGTGTTGATGTAGGTTTCGAATGGCAGCCAGCTCCACTACGCTTCCCGCTGGCGCGGTGCTCCGGTTCGGGACTCTCGAGTTCGTGGCCACCGGCCAAGGGCTCGAGATGAACCTGCGCCTGACCGGACCCCGCGTCCTTGTCGTCCCAACTCCGGCCTAGCAGGCGGCCGGAGAAGGGACCCGTGAAACGCTTCCACCTGCCTCAGAGGACAGGGGAAACGTTGCACGCCGCCCCCGGCGGACTAGGAGGAGGAGGCGCAGCAGCGCCAACCAGCCTCTGGCTGCTGGAGGTGCGGAAAACCAGGCACCCCCAACGGGGGAAGCCAATGCTGCACCAGCTGCTGTCCCGGGATCTCCGGCACCAGCGGCCACGTATCCGCTTATTGCCCGGAGGATGGGCGAAAGCGGAAACACGACGTCGGCCGAACTTTCTCTCTGCCCTCACTAGGGGAGGGGAACGACGCCGTCGTCCCTCTCTGGGCTCCAAACTGCCATGGATGCCCATGTTCGTGCAGTTCGCGTATTATTGCATGAATTGTTGGACACTCCAGTCCAGCGCCTCGAGCACCTGGACAGCCTCGTGGGAGACCACGTGGCATCCTCACCGCCATCCCCTAGGGAAAGTGCCAGGATGCATGGCGGTGGGGAAACGGATACCACCATCAACCTCACCCCTCGAGAACACTCGGAGGGGTGGGACCGTTATGGCCGGACCTCGTCGTCTCGTCGCAGCTACAGCGATGATGATGACGAGTTCTGGGCAAATGTGGACTTCGCCGCCCACACCGACGGCTCGGGGGAGAATACCCTGAGCGTCATCTCCAACTCGGACCAGTCCTACATCGACCCCGCTCGGGAGTGCTACAACTTGATGCACCCCGATGAGGGGCGGGTGGAGGACGTCCACTCGGGGGACAACGACGACGTACCCCCTCCATCGCAACCCCAGCACCAACAAGTCACACCCCCTCCAGTGGCCCTGCGACCAGCACGGTCAGCCCCGCTGCTGGATCAGGGGGCAAGAACATCTCGCCCCGCGCCTCAAACCCCGGAGCTAGAGCAGCTTCGGGAACTTGAGGCACGGATGGATGAGGACCGCTTGCGCCTCACCCAGCTACGAGCTACGCTGGAGCGCGACGAGCGGTGAAATGATGGAGGAACAGCTCGGCGTTGAGCCCGAGATGTTCAGGCCCGAATCGTTGCTGACGATGGGGCCGAGACGCCGGGGGCCGCCCCCCGGGCAAGCCGAAAGCTCGCGGAAGCAGCGATGTTGCTCCGGAGCATACCTGAGCCCTCCACCGAGGAAGCATGGTAGCTCAGGGATCAACTCAAGGACCTCCTGGAGGATGCAGCCGTCCTCCAGGCAGAAAGCTCGGCGTCGCGACACCGTGGCGGCATAGCACGCCACGAGCGCGAAGCCTCGGTTCGACCCGAGGCTCCAAGGGCCGCACCAGTCCACCAACGGCTTGGCAAGGACGTCAACGTCTGAGCCATTCTGCAAGCCCGCGACCGGTGGAAGGCTGATAAAGCCGCGCGCGGCTATAGCGTCCATCGGGGCGGGCGCTATGACTCGGATGAGGATCGCGAACCCTCACCTGAGCCCTCAGGACCTCGCGTCTTCAGCGAGGCCATCCGAAGGGCCAAGTTCCCGCCCCGGTTCTGACAGCCGGCCAACATAACCAAATACTCAGGGGAAACGAACCCCGAGCTTTGGTTAGCAGATTACCGTCTTGCGTGCCAGCTTGGCGGCGCGCAGGATGACCTTATTATTATCCGCAGCCTCCCCCTGTTCCTCACCGACTCTACAAGAGCTTGGCTGGAGCACCTTCCCCCATGGATGATCTTTGACTGGAGCGAACATGGTCAAGATCTTCGTAGGGAACTTCCAGGGCATGTACGTGCGCCCTGGTAACTCCTGGGACCTCCGCAGCTGCAAGCAGAAACCGGGCGAGTCCCTCTGGGACTACATCCAGTGCTTCTCCAAGCAGTACAACGAGCTGCCCTAGGTTGCCGACTCCGACGTCGTCGGAGCATTCACGGCAGGAACTTCCTGCAAGGAGCTAGTTCACGAGCTAGGGCGTCAGACGCCGACCAGCGTCGCCGTGCTCATGAAGATTGCTACCAGCTTTGCCTCAGGGGATGAGGCAGTGGGAGCTCTTTTCTCCGACCCTAAGGGCAAATGGAAGGAGGAGGCCCCCGAGGGCACCTCTTCCCGAGCCCCGACCAACAAGAAGAAGAAGGGGAAGGGAAAGCTCCCACCACGCAGCGACCCCTTGGTGGCAGCCACCGAGCCCAAGGGTGCACGGCCCCCTCGGGGCCGTTTTGACGAAATGCTGACCAAGCCGTGCCCGTACCACACAGGTCCGGTGCAGCACACGTTCGGTCAGTGCGTAATGCTCAAAAAGCATTACGGCCGGCAAGCGTTCAAGGACGAAGCCAGCAAAAAGCCCGCCAAGGACCAAGAGGACAAGGACGGGAAAGACGACGACTTCCCGCCCATCCACAAGTGCCTCATGATCTTTGGCGGGCTAGGGACAGCCCCAACACCGCGCCAGCGAAAGCACGAGCGCCGGGAGGTCTACTCCGTCGGGCCAGCGACACCTCGCTTCCTCGACTGGTCGCGCGATGCGATCGCCTTCAGCCGGGATGACCACCCGGACTACGTACCATCGCCAGGACGTTACCCGCTCGTTGTCGACCCCGTCATCGGCAACACGAGGCTCACCAAAGTCCTCATGGACGGAGGTAGCGGCCTCAACCTTCTCTACGCTGATACCCTCGATTCGATGGGAATCAACCGCTCGCTCCTCCGGGCCACGACGTCCCCATTCCATGGGATAGTGCCCGGAAAGAGTGTGCAACCCCTCGGGCAGATCGACCTGCTCGTCTACTTTGGGACCCCTGACAATTTCAGGAAGGAGGTTCTAACTTTTAATGTGGTATGCTTCCGCGGCACCTACCATGCCATCCTCGGGAGGCCGTGTTACACCAAGTTCATGGCGGTCCCGAACTACACCTACCTAAAGCTCAAGATGCCTGGGCCTAAGGGGTTATCACCATCGGCACATCCTACCAGCACATGTACCAATGCGACATCGAATGTTGCGAGTACGCCAGCGCATTGGAGGAGTCGGCTCTCATCGCCGACCTCGAGTAGATGGCGAAGGAGGTTCCCGACCCCAATAAGACCACGGGCACCTTTGAGCCCGTCGAGGGAGTGAAAGAGATTCCCCTCAACCCGAGCTCCGCCAACGGCAAGGTGCTGAAAGTCAGCACCACCCTCGACCCCAAATAGGAAGCTGTACTCGTCGACTTTCTCCGCAAGCACGCCGACGTGTTCGCTTGGAGTCCCTCGGACATGCCAGGCATCCCGAGGGAGGTCGCCGAGCACTCCTTGGACATCTGGGCCGGGTCCAAGCCGGTGAAGCAGCGCCTGCGCCGATTCGACGAGGAGAAGCGCCGGGCCATCGGGGAGGAGGTGCAGAAGCTTTTGGCGGCCGGATTCATCAAGGAGGTCTTCCATCCAGAATGGTTAGCAAATCCTGTTTTGGTTAAAAAGAAAAATGGAAAATGGAGAATGTGTGTCAATTACACTAGTCTAAATAAAGCTTGTCCTAAGTATCCATTTCCATTAGCTCGCATTGACCAAATAGTTGATTCTACTGCTGGTTGCGAACGATTTTGCTTTCTTGATGCATATTCCGGTTACCATCAGATTCGTATGAAAGAGTCCGACGAATTAGCGACTTCTTTCATTACTCCTTTCGGCACATATTGTTACGTCACCATGCCATTTGGCCTCAAAAACGTGGGCGCAACTTACCAGCGCTGCATGCTCAAAGTTTTTGGGGACCTCATCGGGCGGACCGTTGTGGCGTACGTAGTCGATATAGTGATAAAATCTAGGAAGGACAGCGACTTAGTAGCTGACCTAGAAAGGGCATTCGATTGCCTCAAGAGTAAAAATATAAAGCTAAACCCCGAGAAGTGCGTTTTCGGGGTCCCTCGGGGCATGCTCCTCGGGTTTGTCATTTCCGAGCGTGGCATTGAAGCCAACTCGGAAAAGATATTGGCCATCACTCAGATGGGCCCGATCCGAAGCCTCAAGGGTGTGCAAAAGCTCATGGGGTGTCTTGCAGCCTTGAGCCGATTCATCTCTAGGCTTGGTGAAAAGGGGCTTCCCCTGTATCAGTTGCTGAAGAAAAATGAGCACTTTACCTGGACCCCCGAGGCCCAGGAAGCCCTCAAAAGGCTGAAAGCTCTACTTTCCAAAGCACCGGTCCTCGTGCCACCAACGAAGGAAGAAAACCTCTTGTTATATGTTGCTGCTACTAACCAGGTTGTGAGCGCAGCAATTGTCGTCGAACGACGAGAGGAAGGGCATGCCCTACCGGTGCAACGGCCGGTTTACTTCATTAGTGAGGTCTTGTCCGAAACCAAGACGCGCTACCCTCAGATCCAGAAGTTGGTGTACGCAATCGTCCTTGCTCGGCGCAAGTTGCGACACTACTTCGAGTCACATCCTGTGACCGTGGTGTCATCATTTCCCCTTGGGGAGGTGATACAGAGTCGCGAGGCCACGGGAAGTATCGCCAAATGGGCAATCGAGCTCATGGGCGACGGCATCACCTACACGCCACGCAAGGCCATCAAGTCCCAGGTCTTGGCGGATTTTGTGGCAGAGTGGACCGAGACACAGTTGCCACAGTAGCTCTCCTGGGACGAGTACTGGGTCATGTATTTTGACGGGTCGTTGATGAAGACGGGTGCTCGCGCAGGCATCGTGTTCGTCTCACCCCTCGGAGTCCGACTCAAGTACCTCCTGAGGCTGCATTTCACCGCTTCCAACAACGTGGCGGAGTACGAGGCACTCATCAACGGACTTCACATCGCCATCGAGCTGGGCATCAGACGCCTCGAGGTACGAGGCAATTCTCAGCTCATGGTGGACCAGGTGATGAAGGAGTCGACGTGCCACGATGCAAAGATGGTGGCCTACTGCAAGTTGGTGTGGCGGCTCGAGGAAAAATTCGACGGCCTCGAGCTCAACCACGTCGCGCGTAGGTATAACGAGGAGGCCGACGAATTGGCGAAAATCGCATCTGAAAGGACTTCGGTCCCAACGACCTCTACAAACCGACAGTCAACAACGACCTCTCGGGAAGCAAGGAGAAACGAGCTCCCAAGCGTCCCGAGGGGCCCGAAGCCGTCCCGAACCTCAGAAATCACTCGGGGGCTGCCGACCCTTCGGGAGAAAGGCGACTCCCAGCCGAGGCTAAGGATAGCAGCGACGCCGAGGCTGAGGCGATGGAGGTCAACGCTGAGGCATCGGAAGCTGAAGCCGAGATGGACGATGACGAACCAGACTGGCGCGAGCCACTGGTCAATTAGCTTGTCCGAGGGATCCTACCCTCGAACAAGACCAAAGCTCGGCGGCTGGCACGTAAAGCCAAGATCTACAGAATGGTAGATGGAGAACTTTACCGACGAAGTCCTTCGGGCATCCTCCAGCGCTGTATCCCCTTCAGTCAGGGTAAACGCTTAATCAAAGAAATACACGCTGGGGCCTGTGGGCATCATGCCGTACCGAGGACCCTCGTCGGCAATGCTTTCCGACAAGGCTTCTACTGGCCAACAGCCATAGCAGACACCACCGAGGTAGTACGCTCCTATGAAGGATGGCAGTACTACGCTTGGTAGACACATCTCCCGGCCCAAGCCCTCCATACGATCCCTCTCACCTGGCCTTTCGCCGTGTGGGGACTGGACCTTGTCGGGCCACTCCAAAAGGCGCCCGAGGGCTTCACCCACCTGCTTGTCGCCATCGACAAGTTCTCCAAGTGGATTGAAGCTCAGCCACTCACGCAGATCACCTCAACCCAGGCGGTCCTGTTCTTCACTAACATCATTCACCGATTCGGCGTCCCAAACTCCATCATCACCGACAACGGCACACAGTTCATAGGGAAGAAATTCCTGGTGTTCTGCGACCAGCACCACATACGAGTGGACTGGTCGGCGATGGCCCACCCGAGAACAAATGGCCTGGTGGAGCGTGCCAATGGCATGATCCTCCAAGGCCTCAAGCCCAGGATCTTCAACAGGCTGAACAAGTTCGGCAAGAGGTGGCTAATCGAGCTTCCCGCGGTGATATGGAGCCTGAGGACTACGCCGAGCCGAGCCACGGGGTTCACGCCCTTCTTCTTGGTCTATGGCGCCGAGGCCGTTCTCCCCACGGACTTGGAGTATGGTGCCCCGAGGGTCCGGGCCTACGACGAACAAGGCAACCAGACCTCTCGGGAAGACGCGTTGGACCAGGTCGACGAGGCACGGGACGTCGCTCTGCTGCACTCAGCCAAATACCAGCAGTCCCTTCACAGGTACCACGCTCAGCGCATCCGAGGCCGAGCCTTCAATATAGGCGACCTGGTATTGAGGCTCAGGCAGGACAACAGGGGACGTCACAAGCTGACGCCGCCATGGGAAGGGCCTTTCATCATCACCGAGGTGTTGCGGCCCGGGACGTACAAGCTGGCGAACGAAGAGGGCGAAGTCTACAGCAACGCCTGGAATATCGAATAGCTATGTCGCTTCTATCCCTGAACCTTGATCGATTGTATTGTATAAGTCATGAAATCAATAAAAGGAATTATTTCGTGCTTCTTTATATTGAAGTTAACCTAAGCCGACCCTTGGGAACAAGCGAACTCGTAAGGTCCTGCGTATAACAAAGTGAGGCTCAGCCTTATCTCTAAGGCCGACCCTTCCTCGGGGGCTAGGATGGGGGGAACCCCCGACTCTCCTGAGCCGCAACGAAAAATCCGAAACTAAATTTTTTTTCAAAACTCGCAGAAATTTTTCCTTTCCCAAGCACATCTCCCACCCAAGCCAAACCGAGGCTTATAAAGCTTGGAAGAGTGAAAGAAGTCCCAGAGGACAGAGCTGGCTGAGCCGCGGGACCGCCTATGCCTCCAGGCTACGGCATCCTTACTCGCCACTCCGCGTCCGAGGGATAACTCGAGCTCGGAAGAGAACTAATAAGATCGACGTTCGGCAAAGGCAGGAGCCTCGGGAAAACTCGGCCAAGCTTTCTTCTTAAGTTTTTTTCCCTCTCATAGAAACTCTTAAACCCCGGCTGCGTCCACGCCCCTAAAGCTACGATACCCAGAAAAGTCTCCCGAGGCTCGATGGCCCAGGCACAGAGTCGGTAGAGGAAAATACTTAAGACAAAAGCGCCGAGAATGAACAAAAGGCAAACATGGAATAATATTTACATAAATATTAAGGCCACGAAGGGCCGCATGTTTGTTCCCTGCTAACTACTCACGACAAATTTTTTCCGAGGGCACGATGGCCCGACTTCTTTTCACGGCAGGTCCAGGGAATGGAGCTCGACCTTGGGCTCGAAAAGGCTCGCCAGCGCCTCTGCAGGCGTCCTCATGGAGTCCTCCAATGCCAGGAGCACCTCGTCATCCACCTCAACGAAGCCCTCGCTGACGGGGCCGGCGTCAAAGTTCTCGTAGTGAGACTTGGCGACCGCCAGCGTCTTTTGGACTCCGATCAGCAGGGCCTCCATGACGCGGTCGCGGACGCTGCCGTGAAGCGCCTCCAGTCGGCCGTGGAGCAACATCCCCGAGGGCTCGCCGCCACTGCTGACGGAGTCACACAGGGCGCGTGCCACCCACTGCAGCTCCTGGCTGTCACGGACCTCGCCGTCGTAAGCGGCTTGCAGAGCTGCAAAGGTACGAAACGAGAAAATAGACAGGGTTTCAGGTGGCAAGCAACGAAGACGAACGAAGCAAAAAGAGCCCGACACAACGCATACCGCCGGTCTCCTCCTTAGCCAGCCGCGCTGCCTCCCGAGCCTTCGACGCGTCAACCTCGCCGACCGCCTGAGTGAGGGCCGCCTGAGCCTCCTTCAGGTCGTCGGCCAGAGATGCGGCGGCGGAGGTCTTCTCGGTGGCAAGCCGCAGGGCGGCGTCGCGCTCGCTCATCGCCTCGGCCAGGGCGCTCTCAGCTCCTGCGACTGCCTTGTCGAGGCGGCGACCCGTCCCACCGCCTCCGCAACCTCCTCCTTCAGGAGGGCGATGCTGATGCTCACCTCGGCGAACCGGGAGGTCACGGCGGCGAGCTCGCTCTGGGCACGGTCGAGCGCCCTCTTCTTGAGGTCGAGCTGCCTCCAAAGGCCAAGCCCACTGCGGAGGAAGCGGGACTTGTCCCGGGAGGTGCGCATCAGGCCCTAAGAAGGAAGGAAAAATGACAGCAGGTAAGTTGAGCACTTACACGCAGGAGAAGTTACAAGACAACTGAGGCTCACCTAAAGCCGATCCGAGAGCTCTGTGTGGAGGACATCGGTGACCGCGCGGGAGGTCACCGCTGAGTCAAACCCCAACTCCTGGACGGCGTCCCACTCGGGGCCCTCGAGGTCGTCCCGAAGCGAGAAGACGGGCTGCCCCTGAGGGTCCGCCCGATCCGCCAACTCGATCCGAGAGGACGTCAGCTCCCAAGGGGGCGGGCCCATCAGCACCAATTCCCAAGGACCCTCCTCGCGAAGAGGAAGAGCCCTCGCTGTGGCGTCTGCGGCCGCCGAGTCCGCGGTGACCAGTTGCGCGACGACGTCAACGGCCGGCTCCCGCGAGGCTCCTCCAAAACCGACGACCGGAGTCCCGGGGGCTGGCGACGGAACCGCCGCCGCAGTAGCCGAAGATGCGGTAGCAGCAACCTCGGATGGAGTCACACTCCCCGTAGAAGGTCCCTCCGACGTCGACGTCAGACCCACGGGAGGGTGAGTCTCCTCGCCCGAGGCGCGGGCTCTCTCCCCGGCCGTGTCATCTCCCCGGATCTTCAGCACCTTCTGGTGAGAGACCCAGAGAGGTAGCCCAGACCTCGCGTTGCGGTGGCAACAAGAAAAAGGTAATGTCATTACGATTGAAACAGAACTCCGGCAGGAAAAATCACACGAAAAACGACTTACGTGGTCTTCGGCACCACCCTCCTCTTCCTACTCGCCGCCTCGGAGCCGGTCGGAGCAGCAAGCTCGGCGGACGAGCCGGCCCCCGCCGACGGTGGAGGAGTGGCCAGCACCTTGGCATCACGCCCGGCCCCGCTCCGTGGCACGGACCCCGCCCGCTCGCCCGAGGGAGTCTCGATGGTGACATCCCTCGGCGGGGGCATGGGTGGTAGCACCTCCAGGCCCCCACCTGTGGCCGTCAGGGCGATCAGCGACGCGTCGGCAGGGAGGGTCCGCCAAAACAGGGGACCCTCGGTCCCCCCACTGGAGCCTCGGGGCATCTCGGGCACCGGGCCTGAGCCCATTCTCGGCCCCTCCGATCGAACCACGCTGCTGATGGCGGGCGGAGCCCCGCCTCCTGATGTCGCCCTACCAGGAGCCGCGTCCTTGGACGTAGTCTCCGGCAGGTTTGCCCGAGGGTTTGGATCACTAAACCTGGCACTTCCGCCGGCGGACGCTGACAGCGGAGCCTTTCTAGGCTCGTTAGCGCCCATCGCGGGCTGTGTGGCCGCAAGCGGCCGGTCAAACTCCATCAAATCAAAGATGGAAAAATCATCTTCTTCTTCATCATCGTCGTCGTCGTCATTGGTGGGGGTATCCACCTCAGGCTCCCCGGCCTCCCTCAGGCGGCGGTGGAGCTGGGAGGACTCCTCCACCTTCCGCGCCTTCTTCTGCTTCCGGGCAGTCGCCTTGTCCTTCCTCGCCTTCTCCGCCGTGGCCCGGAGGTGGTTCTGGGTTCACCGCTCTTTGTCCTCCGGGACGGGCGGAAGGGAAGCCTTCCCGGTCCTCGAGAGGCCCTACGACGAACGAAGGAGAAAGGTTAGGAAGAAGATGGGGAAACCAGCGGCCCGATCAAATGAACGACACTTACCAGTGCCGGGAAGCCCGCACAGGGACGCATAGGCACCTAGTTCACCTCCTCCCAGGTGGGATGACCCCCCACCATGTAGCCGACACGGCTCATTACCTCCGCCTTGCCAAGGTCACGGGCCAGCATCGCCGTGCCTTCCCGCTGCGACCCGGTCACCATCTGATGGAGCGCCAGGCGGCGCTCCATCAGAGGTAGCACCGTTCGCATGTGGAAGTTCCCGCCATGCCGGCCCCTGTAAGACCCCTTCTGTTCAACTCCTTAAGCGCGTCGAAGTAGACGGCCAGGTGCTTGGACTCCTTCGACGGGCACCCCCACTCCTATTGGGGAAGGGGAGCCATGAGCGCCCTTCCCGTGAACTTGGGGAAGAGACCCCCGTCGTTGCGAAGGTAGAACCAGCCACTGTGCCACCCCTTGTTGGAGGAGGGGCCCTACAGGGGATGTACGACGAAGAGTGGATCATGAAGCCGCACCTCCCCGCGCGCTGGATCTCCCGCGGCTTCCTCGCACCGACCGACTTGGTGTACCAGTTGACGTGTAACACCCTAGTGTTAGTTACTATTTTCACACTTGCATTTGCATGTCATCAAGCATAGATCATGTCATTCCATGCATCATCATCATTTCATTGGAATTGATTCCCTTTTAAAGCTATATGTTTGTTTATATGTCCTTAACATGCTAAATGTGTTGACATGCAAATGTGATGCTTGTTTACTGTTCTAAATGCTTTAGACTTGTTTGGGATAACATTTGGAACAATGTTCATGTTGGTGAAATCCCCAAAATACCCCTCTAGCTCATAGTTGACTAGAGAGCCCTCTGAAAGCTATTCTGTTTGACCAAACAAGAAGGGCATTTTAGAGATATTGCATGTCAGTGCACCCTTAATCAAAGTTGTGTAGAATTTTATAAGCAACAAACTTTATTTTTGGGTCAACTCATGAAAATGGGTGGATGGTGGTCAAAAATTTGAATTTGTGCAGATTTGGAGCTGTTTTGAAGTTTCAAAATTTTCCTAAGTCCAAAACTGGTTTTCAGTTTCGGTGTACCCCTGTTCATCGACCTGTATCTCTCAATCTAGGCCGATCTAGAGTAAAGTGTCTTAATACCAAATGATCTACTCATGTAGCTCTTGGATCCATATTAGTGAAGTTTTTGCTGAAACGCACTGGATCACGAGTTATGGCTTGATCAAAATCGGGTTTCAGTCGGGTTCGCGGAGACTGAATCGAAGCTGATTCAGCTCGGCAGCCGGTCATCGCCGCGCGACCGTGTCAGACGCCGCGCGCCAGGTGGCGCCGTACGCCGCCGTTGGCCGCCGCGCCGGTCGGCTTTACAAAAGCGACACTCCACTCTGTCCCCCGCACGCTCCTCTCACTCTCACTCGCTCGCTCTCGCCCCTCTACTCTCCGTTTTCCCCTCCGCCGTCGCCATTTCCGCCGCGCCGTCGCCGCGGTGAAATCCGCCGTCACCGAGCCGTCTCCGACCGCTCCATCTCCGCCGCAGCTTCACCTTGCTCTGCTCTTCATCCTCGACCCGTTGCCGACCTCAGCCGAGCTAAGATATAACGGTTTGGCCTTTCTCACCGCCGCGCCATTGCCGGAGCGCCGCCGAGCTCTCGGGTCGCCGTGACGAGGGCGATACCGGGGTCGGCTTCTCTCTCTATTGCTCGTCTAGGAGTCTCCGTTAGCTGTAGATCCAGTCTAGGCCGTCGGATGGGTCGGTCTCTCCGTAGGTTCGCCGGAACCCGAGCTCGCCGTGAACCCGCTCGCCGCCGTGCCGCCATGCGTGCGCGGTCAGTGAGCTCCCGTGCACAATAGTCCGATTAGTCGCACGCATAGGTCCGCTAGGGTGCCAGGGACACGGAACGAAGCTTAGCCGCGCGAGTAACGGCCGGAATCGGCCGGTGCAAGCTCGCCGGACCGCCGCCGTCCGCCATTGCCGCCGTCGAGCTGGCTCCGGTGGGGTACAACCCTCGGCAGTTGGTCCATTGAGTTCGCCTCGTTGCCACGAGTCGGTAGGTAGCCTCGGCGTCGCCGGAGACCTCGCCGTCGGCGAGCTCTCGCCGGTCAGCGCCGGCGGCTCTGCCCCTCTCTCTGACGCGTGGGGTCGGGTTGACTCCGGGGCCCGCGAGTCAGCCGTTCGGGTGCGCCTCTGGTTCACTGAGCCGGGTGCACGTAGCAGTTTTTATCGGGTTTGGGTTTTATGATTTATAAAATGAATTTCCAGAAAATGTGTAAAATCTTCCAAAATTCATATCTGGAGTTAGGAGTGTCCAATTGGGGTGAACCAAATTTTGTTATGTTTGTATTTCTGAGCTCTATCAAGAAAAAATATAAAATGTACTTTTGGAATACTTTTTCTGTGCAGTTATATTTAAATTGTTAATTGCTTGCAAACTTGATAAATGCATAAGTAATTGTAGGAATGTGCTAAAAATGTGATTCCACTTGCATTAATCTTGTTTAGGGAAGTAGAATCTAAGAAAAATATGTTTGCTGGTGTTGCACTGTTATTTATATGGTGTCTAGTATAATGTGCCTTTTATGCTTTAATCTTGCAAAAATCACCATGCTTAATGTGTTAAGGATATGGTCATGAATATTTTTCCTGGACCATGTTATGTTGGAAAGAAGCTAAGAAAATTGGGAAATCTATTGTTTGATACTTTTCACTGTGTTAAGTATTTTCCATTGCTTAAAAGGCTGGTTGTTTGTTATTTTTGTGTAGACTGTTATGCTTGTCCAAATGACTTGAAATTTTGTCAGTAGGCTAATCTGGATGTGTAATAGCTACTGTAATTTTTATGGATTTTTATGGTCACAATAAACAGTAGGTCCAGTTATAAGCTAGGGTTGGTTTAATTGTTTTTAAGCAAGCATCTATGGGGGTGAAGTGTTTTCATGCATTTCTGTGATGTTCCAGCATTGTCACCTGTTTTAAACAGTAATGCTGGTCCTAATTTGAGCTTAGGGCAGCAAGGTTAATATTTTGTTTATATGATGTTGCTCGCGCTTGTTAATTATAAGTTGGTTGTGGTAGGTTAGTTGATGCATGTTGATTATTAAGTGCAGGTTGTAGACCTCTCACCCAAGACGAGAAATTATTCTATGCTTTGCTTAAGAAGGGTGAGTATGAGTTGGTTGTCTAGAGAAGAAATATGCATGTACTCAGTAAATGAGTGTGGAGTGTTAAACTGATTGCATATCATAGGTTAATTTGTGCATCTCTATCTTGCATTTCATGTGCATTCTCAGTTCTCATATATGCATATCATGCATACAGGATCGCCGGGAGGCGTGACGCTATTGCAGTTCGATCCACCGGAGGAGGGAGTTCCGCCGGAGATTGAAGTGCCAGAGGTTCCCGAAGGCCAGGAAGAAGAGGCTGAACTTCCAGAGTACCCTGATCACCAACCTACTAACTTTGTGAAAGGCAAGCCCCGGAGCATCCCTAAGTCTCCACCTACTCTTTTTACAAATGCACTGGTCTTTATTAAATCGTATGATTGTGCACTTAAGTATAGGAGTTGATATGATACCGTTGCTGCATTTATACCTTGTCCACTTATACTTGATCCTGAAGTTATTACTAGACAAGGGGATGGGTTCGATCTTATGCTTAGCCATGCTTAGACAGGTAGAAGTCGAGGGATTTCCTGTCCTTCGCGAGCATAGGTGGTTACCAATGATGATGGGGTTGGATTCCACATGATGGACTATATGTGCCACCATGCCACAGTGTCTAATGAGAGAATCAAGGCTAGGTAGCGGGGAGCCGCATGACATGGTTGAGGTCATGCCGTCTTCGGTGCTGCTTGCGGCCGACTAGGACTGAGGCCACCAGACATCAGTTGAGATTGAAAGACGTCGTCACATAGCTGGCCAGATAAGTCGTTCTGACCACGAAGCCGAGTATTTCCTTCTGAGCTGAGCCTTGGTACGACTAGGCAGACATATTCTGGAGGTAGGAAGTATGTGCGGAGACACCATCTTACCAAGGGCAGGTCAGGGACCTGATGCATCCTAGAAGTGGGTTGGTCTCTGAGAATATGGTCCCCGCCAAACTTGCGACATATTGTGTCTCAGAAAGATTTAACGGTGGCCCAAGAAGCCAGTGGCTCGGCTGACAGGGTTTGTGATTGGCATATTTGCCAGCTGGTACAATCGATTCGAATCGCCATCTCTCCTGGTTAGTGAGAAACTGAACTGATCTTCTGGTGAGGTAGAGGCTAATAACTTGAACATAATGATTATGGTGAGATGAGGTTGATATCTGTGGATATCGGAAATCATATGGTTTTATTGATTGCTATAATATTCAGTGAATGCTTAGTATAGTGGCTAATCTTAGTAAATAGCTTAACTGAAATCGAAGCTTATCACAATTAAAATGAATAAGTTGAGGATCTACTGTAGTAATGCTTTTGATGCAAAATGATGCTACCCTCTGAGCTCCACCAAATAAGCCTTGCATATCCTTGAGAGTCTTTTTATTTACTCCCTGTCGGGTAAGTCTAGCTGAGTACAATTGAGTACTCAGGGTTTTATTCCCATTGTTGCAGATGGTGTAGTCTACTACGCGTATTGCAGGAATTGCTTCACCCCTGCGGGCGAAGAAGACTAGACCCGAGGGCAGGGTCATTATCTATCCTTAGATGTTGTAAGAATGCTGTGACAGGGTCATTTGATGGTACTCGTATTTGAACTCTGTGGTGTAAAACAATGTTAACTTCCGCTACTGCTATATTTGTGTAAAAGACTACGTTGTACTCTGATGTTTAAATTCGGTTGCGAACTTATGTGTCATGTGATCGGGTATTGCTGAATGAATGATCCTTGGGGTATGAAATGTTTGAAATCCTTTGAGATTTCCGGACTACCGGGTTTATATTGGCTCAAGTGCGACTGGATTGAGATTAAAAATGCGATCGTTGTACTTGTGCTCGTATAAATTGGTCGGTTCTGCGACAGACGCGGGAAATGCGGCGCCACAGGTTCCAGTGCGGGGCACCCCGAAATAGCCTTCACATAGGGCGGCGAAAATCGACGCCTGTGTGATGGAATTCGGGGTGAGGTTGTGGAGCTCCAGCCCGTTCTCGAAGAGGAGAGCCCGGCAGAAGTGGCTCGGCGGCGAGCCAAGCCCACGCTCGTGGTAAGCAACGAAGCTCACCACGTACCCCTCGCCGGGGTTCGGCTCCTCATGGTCGCGCGGTGGCACGGCCCACTCCGGGTGCTGCACGTCGGTACGAGGACACAGCAGCCCCAGAGTGACGAGGCGCTCCAGCTACGCCTCCGTCACGGTGCTCCTCGGCCATGGCTCCAACTTGAGTACACCGGCGGCAGCCGCGGCAGCGTCGGTGGCGGCGACATCGGCGGCGGCGTCGACAGCGGCGGAGGAGGAATCCATGGCAAGCGAAGGGGCAAAGGGCTGCGGGAAGAACGACGGCCATGGCAACGATGGCTCTAGCGAGGAAGCGAAGGCGAGGAGACAGGCGACGGGAGCGAGAAGGCGAGCGGCTGTGCGAGCGAATGGCTAAGGTAAAAAGAAAGAAATCACGATCTTTTCTTATATACCTGAGCCGTGATCCGCAGTGAATCCGCCGCATTAACTACATGGGACCCGCCACGATCCCCATGTCGCCGCCATCGCCGCGCACGCAAACCGCCTCGACTGAGCCGAACCGTCGCGTTCGTCAGGCTTCGCGCCTCAAAAGGTGAGCCGAATCATTACAACTGCACACCTCGATTCCGCCAACATTCTCTCCTTCCCAACGAAGGAACCCCAGGCTCGGGCGCCCGTTACGTTCCCAGGGGATCGAAGACTGGCCCGCAGCGGCTCGAACAGTCGCCCCAGAGAAGCCGAGTTAGGGACAGTTAGTGGATGGGTCACGGAAACGGCCAGTATCCCGACGCCCGAAACGTCACAAGGGACATCCCATGCTGTGTCCAAGTCCCAGTAGCGAGTCGGTTATGTGGAATCCCTCCGTGGGAGGCATCATGCCCTCGGAACCCATCGAAGGGACCCGACATCCACTAACTGACCCTCGGGAAACATTTAGAGTGTGCTCAGGCCGCTAGCCGACCCCCAACGAACGGGGAACGGACCTCCACTTGGACCAACCCGTTTGTAGCTCATCGGAAATGCTGACTCGTGCCCCGGCGGGGAAGTCGAGCAGGACCAAACCTTCCTCTTTCTGAAAAAAGAGCGCGAAGGTTGAACTAACAAAAGACAGGGAGGCCGGGTCGACCTCCGGTGCGAAAACGGAGGCCCGGAAATCTGCCCTGCACCTCAAAAATACCACCGGATAAACTCCCTTTACGATGGGAGGCTCGGGGGCTGCGCTTCTGAGGAATCACTTACCCTTGATAACAACCCGAGCACGCGCAACTACGATTTTCAGCCTTTGGAGGGATATAACAGATATAACATCCCTCCAAAGCCTCGGGGTCTACACCCGGCGGGTGCGCTCGCGCGCACCCACCGGAAACTATCTTACCCTTTACTGTTTTGACAGACGAAAAGGTTTGAACCTGTGGAGGAGTACCATCACTCCCCCACAGCCTTGGGGGCTACACTCGCCGGGTGTGCTCACGCACACCTAGCGGAAAAGGCATCTACTCCCGACCACAACGACAGGAAGATTTGAACCTGTGGACGAGTATCATCACTCCCCCATAGGCTCGGGGGCTACTGTCGGTTACCAAAGTATGGGGTACCCAACTTCAACGCTAAAACGAGCAACCTCAGCGTAGCCTGGCCCAAACAAGGCCAGCCGAAGCCCACGAAAGCTACGCGCGTGAAGGCCCAAAGTGGCCTCCCATAAGGCCGGGCGGCACCCTCGGGCGCCGAATCTCCGATTCGCCCGAGCCTCCACGAGAGGGCTCGGGACAGCGGCACCCGCGGACGCCAAATCTCCGATTCGCCCGAGCCTCCACGAGAGGGCTCGGGACAGCGGCACCCTCGGGCGCTAAATCTCCGATTCACCCGAGTCTCTTCATCCTCCTCGAGCACGATCCCTCTAAAGGCATCCAATGCGCAATCGACGTCAGCAGGTCAATCTTGGACCGCAAGGGACCCCTCTGACCACTTTACAGGCGCGGCCCCACTGACTAGACGCCGCGAGGCGACGGCACCCCGCTCGTGCACGCCCTCCGTACCCACTGCCATACCTCCTCCGGAGACTGATACGATGGTTCCACTCCTCCCACTCTGTCTAAGGACAGTCAACCGGATGATGCCCCTTGCTGACAGAGAGATTCTCCAACTACGACAGAGACAGCTCCTGCCCATAACGCACGAGCCTCGCAGGAACGGGAGAGGTGACGGCTGTCCCGCCATCCCGAGAGTATGGGCAATGTGGCAATATGACCGTTCGTCCCTCGGGAAGGTACCGCGCATGAGAGGAAAATACGCCCGAAGGAGGACACCCCTAATGACCGGTCCCGTCACGCTCCCGACAGCAAGGAAGGCTCCCGAGTCTCGGGAGTCAATCTTTGAGAGTCAACCAGTCTTCTCCTTGCACTGTGCAGGACTGGACGTGAT
Source organism: Eremochloa ophiuroides (assembly GCA_038502445.1). Lineage (NCBI taxonomy): Eukaryota > Viridiplantae > Streptophyta > Magnoliopsida > Poales > Poaceae > Eremochloa > Eremochloa ophiuroides. The sequence goes on from JAHLJS010000004.1 coordinate 46,408,391, forward strand.
GCCATGACGCACTGCCACGCAGCAAGCCACGTCCCATACATTGTGCCACCTTGGAACTCAACGATCGAACAGTGGAAGATCAGTCGAATGACCGAAGCCATATCGCCGAAGCGCCAAGACGATGGCATGGCTGACGATGGCCATTAATCACCTCTGCTCCCACCATGCCGAAGTATCATCATCATAAGTCACCGCATGTAACTCTAGCTTCTCCCTTATAACTATGAAATGGAGGGCGGAGGCCAGTCAGAAGGGGAGAGACAAAACTCATGACACCAACATACACGCAACACAACTACACGAAAATGAAAGCATCCTCTTCCTCGCACAAGAGACTTGGGATTCTCTCCCTCTCTCGACTCAGCTTGTAACCCCCTATTACAAGCACCCCGGTGCAAGGCAACACGACTCGCCTCTCCACTGGACGTAGGGCCCTCTTGGCCTGAACCAGTATAAATCTTTCGTGTTCCTCCTTGCACACCATCCGAAACCTCAACCACAAAACACAAGTTACTAGCCGGTGTTAGCGCCCGCCAAAATTAGCACCGACAATCAAGTTTTACTTATCTTATTTCTACTTTCAGTGAGTAAACCATCCCAGTTTGAAAGCATAATTGAATTAATATATCATCATATCCATTCTTTAAGGTAAACAAGAAACATTAATCATGAAGGATCTAGGCCGCTCATGTCCGTGAGCTCGGCTGATATATCAGGTTAATGAATTCTGCAGAATTTGTACAACTTTACCCGTCGAGTCATGATTCCCATATGCCAGAGGTCTGTCGACCCCATATCATCTCCTCTATGGAAATGCGGCAGGGTTTCATTACGAAACCTTTCACTAGGCACCCTAACAAGTTAGTGTCACACCCCAAAATTTCTATTTTGGGATGTGACCTAGAAAACACTAAACAACATTAAATGGTTTTATTATTTTTCTAAAACTTACTAACTTTAGTTAAATTGTTGATATTCTAGATAGTAAAAAAATGTGAGTGTCTAAAATTTTTGCAACTCAATTTAATGGTTTGTTGCATTCATGCCTTTGCATAATGTTTATGTTTGAAAAATGAATTTAAATGTTTTCAAATACGCCTAGGTGTGATCCCATCCTCATCTCCCCAAATATCAAATCAATATCTAAAACTCCAATCAATTCTTTTGCCGTTATCCTACATAAAAGTAGCATGACTTGTTCCCTCTCTCTCCTTTCTTTTCTTTCTAGAGCTTCTAGTCAAAATTTGGGGTTCAACAATCCATCGGGCCAATCTTTTCTTATCTCTTATCTGGCCATATAAATGAATCATAAATTGGGTTGAGCCCTTCATTTCATCTAGCCCATCATGCCAACACACTTCTTCTCTCTTTTCTCTAATGGATCAATGCTTGGCCCACACATCCAATTTTTCTCTGCATTTCAGACCAAGCCCAAACCAGCCCCTCCACCTCTCTTTAATGTGGAAATGCCGCAGTCTATAGTCACCCTCCACTTCCTCAACATATTCCTTCCTCTCATAATTTACTAGACATCTGAATGCTCCTTTATTATATTACTTCAATTGCCCTCATGCAGAGAACTATCTCGCCCTCTCTGTGACGTGAAGAAGCCATCCACCAGTCTTTCCTGTTGTCGCCACTCTATTTTCTCTCATGCAAAAATAGCAGCACTTAAATCCATTGGTTTATCTCCTTTGCATGCCTCTCTTTGATCTCTCTTTAATCCCCTGCTAATAGCATCCTTGATCTCATCAATATAATTTTTGCCCTTACTCTTAATTAGCATGCTGAGAAACAGCCGTGTGTCTCCTCTCCTCTACATTTGTCCCATGCAACCATGCATCTGATGCCTCTCCTCTCATGCAAATAACAGCAAAACATAATTCCATAGCTCTTTAATTCCCCTCTCTCTTTCATGGCTTTATTCTCTCTTCAATTGCATGCATGGACAAAACTGCCATCCATGAATCCTCCTCCTTGCTGCCATATTCTCTCCTCCCTGGCGCATCTTCCCTTCCTCTCATGCAGAGAAGTGCAACAAATATCCTTCTGATTAATTCCCTCCCTAACTGCTGAGTAAAGGGCAGCAAAGAGCAAATGTTTACTCCACCCCTCTGCTTGGCGTTTCTGCATGCATGCAGTCAATGGGAAGCTCTCAACCCCATATACATATACTCCCTTCCTCACGCCAGAGAAACAGAAAGACCACTCCTTCATTTCCTCTTGCGCCTCCCTTGCATGCCTGTCCATTCTCATCCCTTCCTCCTCCTTCCTCTCCAACAAAATGGAATACCATGGTCAATTGGAGTATATGCTTTGCCGCTGGTTCCTGCTTCTAGGCAGTGACAACAATAATTGGTGAGATTTTCTCCTCGATGTTCATCTCTTTTATCCCCATGCTGATCTTGTCAGATCACAGGACCTAAAGGATTCCCTTGTGATCATCTCCAACGCATAGAGATGAGGTTGTGATCCCTGCTGAACTCTATGCCCAACGCCCCTCACCTCTTGTCGCAGTTTGCCGGCGTCACTACCACTGGTGTGCAGCATGGTGAGGGCGCCTCTCCCTCTCCACTCTCTGGTATTGATGCTCTTGCACCTCTAATCCATCACCCTAATCTCTCAAGTAGCGTAGATTATCTCTAAAGTGGAATTGGTGCTGTCCCGGTGATTGCAGACCCTGTCATCACCGATCGTCGATGCCGGCCACCATCATCCTCATCTCCGGCTGCAGCCAACTCCAATGTGAGAACACCATAATCATCTAATCTTGTTTACATGTTACTCGCTGTTGAAGACGTGACATAATCTATATGTGGTCGATTTCTAGCAAAGTTACCTCACAATCATGTCTGTCCTTTGCGGACAGCAGCACTGCTGCTAGTTAGCACTCATGTTCCTAGTGACGTAGATCTCTGGTCATCAAACCCTTTTGTCACAATGTATTTCTTGATGTTGCACAAGCTCCGGCAAATTGTTTTTGTCATAGGAGCTAAGATGAAAGAGGGATCATCTTTTCCGTGCTCCCTGTCTCTGCTATTTTCAGCAGCGATGCATCTCTGAATTTCAGAGAAGTTCCCCTTTAACCATTTGATAAATAATCAAACCCTTTTACCATAGTGTATATATCATCCTTTCACACTCGTCTGAGAAATTCGGTGGCCTTAGGATCTAAATTCAAAGAGATAACACCCTTTTTAGTGCTCGCTGTCCCTGCTGCTCTGCAACCGCGCTGTTGCCGATTAGCATGCATGTTCCTTAAGTTCCTGCCCTCCGGTCATTGAGCCCTTTGATCATGGTGTTGTCCATTAAATTTCACATGCCTCTGCAAATATTCTTGTTCATATAGTTCAAGATGAAAGAGATATTGTCATTCTTGTGCTCACTGTCCCTGCTGCGACGCAGCACCACTACTCCTAATTGCCATGCGTGTTCCCGACAATCCGTGACTCCGTTTGTCAAATCCTTTTACCCACACGTGTATCATGAATTTGCACGTGCCTCTGCAAGTCTATTCCATCATATGAATTGAATTGTATGAAGTATCATACTTTTCTTGCCGCTACCCCTGCTGCCCAGCAGCCAGCCACACAACACATTTTGTGCATGCATTCCCCAGCAAACCATGATCCCAATAATGAACCACTTTTAACAAATGGTAGATACCATACCTGCACATGCTTCTACAAAATTTCTTGGCCATATGAGTTCATATGCTAGGGATATCATCGTCTCCATGTTTACTGCTTTGCTGCCCTGCCGCTGTGAAACGACCTCGATTTCCACGAAGGGAAATCCACAGGCTCGAATTGTAATTCAACAGATTGCTTGGGACAATCCATGAAATTACCCATATCTCAGTTGACACCAGGATCCATACAACGGTAATTAAGTCTTACATAAATATTTATTACATCGCCACACTGGCGGAATCAACATTCAGAGAAGCTTTAGAAGATGCGGAAGCGATTCATCCTTCATGGCCAACTTGAGTGTAGCACGTGACCTATTCCTCGTCATCATCTCCCTCGAAGTCGTACTCATTCTCGTCACCTGACAGCAAATTTATCAATACGATTTGTACTGGCCACGGAGCCCACCTATGCAGCATTTGCTTTGTGGAAAGTGGATGCAAGGCTATACAAGCAGACCTATAGGCTGAGGTTTCCTATGCAGCTGTAATCAATGTTTAATTAGTCAAGTTTTATCTCCAGTTAACACCATCATCCCTTTTCCCATCACCACATCTCACTTACCCACACCTCGCTCTCATTCGACAGGCCCAACTCCCTCTCGGGCCTATCTCAGCGGCACACTACCACAACGGGTACACTGCCGGAAAAATGTCATCCAATGGGTACACTAGTAGAAGCTTCACAGGAAAGGTCCATAGCCAACAAGTTGGCATATGTATCGATCGATCAACCGTACACTCTGCAGAGGTTTCACTACCCACAAGATTAGCCATCATAGGTGTTGTGCAAACACCTAGGCAGAATTCCGGGTGCTTGCTTGCCTAGGTCGATGCCACCCTACCACTCAGCCCTGGGATATTCCGGATCCTACACCGTTATGCTGAGACTGGGAGACACAGTACCGGGCCCATCCAGTGGTACTGTGCATCTAGAACGGAATGGGAACCCATCGACCGTCTCCGCCCACCCTTATCACCTCTCAACCTAGCAGTAGTGGCACCGTCCTACCAAGTAGTCCAGCCGTCTCCCGCCCATCAGAAGCGAGTGAGTAGAAAAGGATTCCCATGAACCTGAAACTAGTCCGTCCTAGGTTTGACCAAGCAGGCATCTCCACTTAGGGGATACTCTCCCCGTGCCATCACAGCACCTTCGTCCACGGGCTTCAAACCACCAAGGCTATCCCACCCGGAACCTCCTCAACAACTTTACCCGCCACAGGTATCTCGCTTGGGGATGCCCAGGTTGCACCCCCGGCATGACTTGCCCCATGGGCTTGTCTCACATCCCACTTGGTCGACATCAACCCTCACCACGCACCCAAGACGCACGCAGCACTCTCTCCCAGTGGTTATAATCAGTTATACACCGTCCCAATTCCACCACATAGCATATAGCAAGTAGTAAGTAGTGGAAGAGTAACAGTAAATTAAGCAGCAGCTAACCTAGCAGCGGACAGCAGGGTAAAGTCTTATCAAGGCAGGGAATTCAAATATACTACCATGCAACCAATCCATACATAATCATAAAGCAATAGCAACAATGTCATTTGCAATGCCTAAATAGGATCTAAGGATTTGGTGGGACGTGGCACCTTCGTAGTCGTCTCCTAGCTCCTGAAAGTACTCGTGGTCGTCTTCCTTAGTCAGATCCTCCTCCGGCTCTGAAATCGAACACGAAATAGTCGCGTCAGCGACTCCTATAGAGTATTTCAGAAAAATCCAATAAAATAAAGAGCCAAATGCACACAAACATAGTCTTAGATTGTAGATCTCATTTTTCTGAGAATTTTGATATATGGTGCGCAATTTTTGGACATCGTATGAATAAGTTATGAATTTCCGAAGATTATCCTATTTTCTGAAAATGGGAAAATTGGTCGGTTAATCAGGGGCAGCTCGGGATTGGTCCACGTGGCGCGCGGGTCCAGTAGCGCGGCATGTGGCGCCTCATCAGAACACAAACCCGATGGTCGCCCACCAGGTGTTCGATGCTGGTTCCCAGAGAGTTGCCGGTGTCGGCATAGCTCGGCGGAGCCCGGCGGTGGTTCGGCGGTGGTCGGGGGTAGTTCGGCGGTGGTCGGGGGTAGTTCGGCGGAGCTCGGCGTAGCTCGGCGGTGGTCGGGGGTAGCTCGGCGGTGGTCGGGGGTAGTTCTCAGAGGTCGGGGGTGGTTCTCAGAGGTCGGGGGGGCGTCGGCGGAGCTCGGCGTAGCTCGGCGTACCTCGGCGGGGCTCGGGCGAATCGGACATTTGGACGCCGAGGGTGCCGTTCTCCCGAGGTCTACCGGGGAGGCTCGGGCGAATCGGACATTTGGGCGCCGAGGGTGCCGCTCTCCCGAGGTCTACCGGGGAGGCTCGGGCGAATCGGACATTTGGGCGCCGAGGGTGCCGCTCTCCTGAGGTCTACCGGGGAGGCTCGGGCGAATCGGAAATTTGGGCGCCGAGGGGTCTGCTCTCCCGAGGTCTACCAGGGAGGCTCGGGCGAATCGGACATTTGGGCGCCGAGGGTGCCGCTCTCCCGAGGTCTACCGGGGAGGCTCGGGCGAATCGGAAATTTGGGCGCCGAAGGGGGCCGCTCTCCCGAGCTCTCCTGGGGAGGCTCAGGCGAATCGGAGATTTGGTGCGCCGAGGGTGCTGCTCTCCCGAGCTCTCCTGGGGAGGCTCGGGCGAATCGGAGATTTGGTGCGCCGAGGGTGCTGCTCTCCCGAGCTCTCCTGGGGAGGCTCGGGCGAATCGGAGATTTGGTGCAAGCAGGGTTCCAGGGCGTCTGTTCAAGACGACTGTGTCTCTACGGTGCGGCGGACGATGACAGGGCGGCGATGACCATATTTCGGCAAGACAGGGCTCGGCTTTCCCCAATTGGCGTGCTCAGGCAGTCGTCCGACCAGATGGTGGCGGGTTAGAGTCGTGGTATGGCCTCCTTCTCTCCCTCGGCATACGGCGGTTCTCCGACGAGGTGGAGGCGCACGTAGCCAAGGCGACAGTCGTGATTCGGGGCTCGGCTATCTAGCGGCGGTGCCGAGGCAGACTTGGCGAACCTCGGCGGCCTTTCTCCGCAGCGCGAGGCGATCGGGGGTACTCGAAACAGATTTAGGCGAGGCGGATCATGTCGGCGGTGATCACGTTTCCCCGTGAACGCACCTCGCGGTGTTCCGGGCTATGGAGGTTCGATCTTCCGCAACTAAGCTTGTCCGAGGTGGTCGGTTTTTGTTCCTGGTCGCGGTATTGAGATACTCCAGTCATCGGCGGCGATGTCGCCACGACTGGGAGGTTTCGGCGGGGCTAAGGAGGTCTTCTAGGAGATGTATACGCCTCCAGGGTCTATGGCGATGGTATACCAACTACCAATTTTGGCTACCGAGACTCCCAAGGTGCTCGGTTGTGGCGGCGGCGTGTCGCCGACGACGGCGGAAGGCGGCAACGCGGCTACGACCAAGTATTGGTTCAATCGAATGCGGTCTTGTCAAATAGGTGAGGCCAGGGAAGCATACAACACTCTGGTGGCGAACTTTAGCCATGGCATGACCTTCTTTTGGCGACGGCTCGCGGCGGCACTCCGGTAAGGTCACGGCGCACGCGGCCAAGGCGATTCAGGCTTCCTCTAGCGCTTAGATCCGCGTAGCTAGCTCAAGTGGTCGTGGCGGTGATCCACGATGCTCTAACCTATACGGGTGCTAGTCGGATTGCTCAGAACGGGTGATTCGGCGTCGGAACGCGTCGATGGTGAGCGCGCTCCGCCGAGAACGCGTCGTGCTGCGTTCTCGGTCTAGCAAGCTTGTAGTCCGGGGGTTTCGGCCGGTCGAATGAGTGCATGGTGCAGGTGATCTTCCCGAGCCGGTAAAGGCTCGTGCCTACGCGTCCCGAGGGTGGAATGCCATGGCAAAAGCAGGGCAAGGTTCGGACATGGCGTGCGATGGCTCACCGTGGTGTTGGTGAAGCTAGGATGGCGGTGCAGTGGCAAGTCGGAGCCGTGCAGAGCGATCGCAGTGCCGTGCCGCTCCTCGTCCACAGCTCGGGCTTCTCCTTCGTGTCCGGCTCCGGCATGCTCCGCGGCGGCGGCGCTCCGGCAGCTTCTCCTCCTCTGCTCCGCCTTTCTCCTACGTTCTCTCTCTCTTTCTCGGTGTGGTGCAGTGTGCCGGTCTGTGCCGTGGTGGCGGCGAGGGGAAATGAGGGTAGGGCTTCGGGTGAGCTCCTTTTTATAGGCGAGCTTGGCCAGCTCCAATGGCGGACGGTCCTGATCGCGCTCGACCTATCGAAGGGCCGTGGCTCGAGTGGATCTAGGGCTCCGGATGGGCGCGGGTTCGCTTGGCGGCCAAGAAAGGAGGGGACAGGAGGGGGACAGCTTCTGCGGGGCGTGGTGCTGTCGGCCGTGGGTTCGGGGTCACGCGAATTGCGTGCACTCATCCCCGTCGCCTCTGCGAGGAAGAAGAACAGTGGGGGGGGGAGAGCGGCTGACAGGCGGGGCCGGGTTGGCAGCGAGCGCGAGCGCGTGTGTGCCGGTCGCGCGCGCGCGCTGCCGAGCCGCAACGTGGGCCGCGCGCGGGTGAGGTGAGGAGAAGAAGGCCGGGCTGGCTTGGGCTGGCTTAGCAGACCGGCTGGCCGAATGGCTGGCCTAACTCTCTTTCTCTTTTTCTATTTTCATTTTAGTGTATATATACATATATTGCCCATTTTAAATATTGAGTAAATACAAACATAAATTGCAATAAATCCCAAATGTGATGCATAAGTTATTATTCTATGTGAATGGAATTAAAATGCAAGCTATACTCCTTTATTACCAAATTCATAATGATACCTATATGCTTGCACAAGAAAAATGGGTTTTCATAATAAATAAATGAAAAATTTTAATTGGTTGGGATTTTTAGGTTGTGTGGATTTTTAGGGTTGTTACAGTCCTCCCCCCTCATTAGGATCTCGACCTCGAGATTCAGAGATAACGTACCCATCGAAGAGGTAAGGAAACATAATCCGCAAGTCCGATTCTTTCTCCCACGTAGCTTCTCTTTCTGTGTGATTGCTCCACTGTACTTTGCACATCGGAATAGTCTTGTTCCGCGTCTCCTTGGTATCCCGTGCCAAGATCTTGATCGGATGTTCCTTGTATTCAAGTGTGTCTTGCAGGTCTAATGCATCCGTAGGAACTTGCTCCTCGGGAAGCTTCAGACACTTTCTTAATTGCGAGACATGGAACACGGGGTGTACTCCAGATAATTCCTCCGGTAGTTCCAGCTTGTAAGCAAGCTTTCCAACCCTTTTACAGATCTTGTATGGCCCAACATATCTTGATGCCAATTTCCCTTTTACGTGGAATCTGACGGTGCCACGAAGTGGAGATACTTTGAGGTAGACATAATCCCCAACCTTGAACTCAAGCTCTCTACGTCTTCTATCTGCATAGCTCTTTTGCCTACTTTGTGCAATCCTCAAATTCTCTCTTACTTGGGCAACACCTTCTTCTGCTTCCACAATCTTAGCAGAACCGAAGAATGTCCTTTCACCTGGTTCTGACCACATTAGCGGGGTTCTGCACGGTCTTCCATACAACGCTTCAAATGGAGACATCTTAATGCTCATCTGATAACTGTTATTGTATGAGAACTCAGCGTGGGGTAGACAGCTCTCCCATCCTTCCTTGTACCTCAATACGCAAGCACGTAACATGTCCTCAAGAATCTGGTTCACTCTTTCTGTTTGCCCATCTGTTTGCGGGTGGTATGCTGTGCTGTAGTCGGGCTTGGTCCCGATGGACTTGAGCAAGGATTTCCAGAACTGTGATCCTCGGTCAGATATAATACTCAGAGGTGCCCCATGTAACTTCAAAATGTTTGATACGTACAGATCTGCTAGCTTTTCAACTCTATACTTCCTTTTGACCGGTATAAAATGTGCAACTTTGGTTAGACGGTCCACTATTACCCATATAGAATCATATCCATGCTCGGATCGGGGCAGTCCTATTATGAAGTCCATGGATATGCACTCCCACTTCCATTCTGGTATCTCAACTGGTTGTAGCAACCCTGCTGGTCTCTGATGCTCGGCCTTGATTCTATTGCATGTATCACATCGGGCTACATGCCCTGCAATGTCTGTCTTCATATTCTCCCACCAGAAGTGCTTCCTTAGATCATGGTACATCTTGGCTGACCCTGGGTGAATGCAATATTTGGAGTCATGCCCTTCCGACAGGATCTCTTCTCGTATCGCTGAATCCGTCGGTACACAGATTCTATCTTTGTACCATACAGTTCCCTGCTCATCTTCTCGGTATTCGGGGCCTCTTCCTAGTTTCATCAAACCACGGATATAGTCTATCTCAGGACAGTTCCTTTGTGCTTCACGGATCCGTGAGGTGAGATTGTACTCGACGCGAAGCTTATTTAGCATGCCATAGGAGACTACCTCGAGCTGGAATGCGTCGAACTCTCTCCTGAGCTCAGGCGGCATAGAGTTGGTGATGAGGGTATGGCAGTAGCTTTTGCGGCTAAGTGCATCAACGACAACATTGGCCTTTCCTAGGTGATAATGGATCTCAAGATCATAGTCCTTGATGAGTTCTAGCCATCGGCGCTGCCTCATATTCAGATCTTCTTGTGTGAAGAAGTACTTCAGGCTCTTGTGGTCAGTGTAGATGTCACACTTGTTGCTTATTAGATAGTGTCTCCAAATCTTGAGTGCATGTACCACGGCTGCAAGTTCTAGGTCATGAGTCGGGTATCGCTGCTCATGTTCCTTCAACTGTCTTGAGGCATAAGCTATCACCCTTCCTTCTTGCATTAGTACACAGCCCAAACCTTGCCGAGAGGCATCACAATATACAACAAAATCTTTGTGAATATCGGGCAGGGCTAGTACAGGTGTAGTAGTGAGCTTCTCCTTCAAGGTCTGAAAACTCTTCTCACATTCAGGAGTCCATATAAACTTGTTCTCTTTCTTCAGCAAGTTGATCATGGGTCTTGCAATCTTGGAGAAGTTCCCAATAAATCTGCGATAGTATCCTGTAAGTCCCAAAAAGCTTCTGATTTCTGACATATTACAGGGTTGTTCCCACTCTTTCACAGCTTCAATCTTGGCTGGGCCTACCGCGACTCCTTCTCCTGACAGTACGTGACCAAGGAAAGCAACTTCCTCAAGCCAGAATTCGCACTTGGAGAATTTGGCGTATAGCTGGTTGCGAGACAACCTCTCCAATACGGTCCTCAGATGATGTTCATGTTCCTCTTTTGTGGCTGAGTAAACCAATATATCATCAATAAATACCACTACACACTTGTCTAGCTCATTCATGAAGATCTTGTTCATCATGTTCATGAAGTATGCTGGAGCATTAGTGAGTCCAAATGAGACTACTGTGCACTCGTACTGTCCATATCTAGTGACAAATGCAGTCTTCGGGATATCCTCTTCCCTGATCTTCATCTGATGGTACCTTGATCGGAGATCGATCTTCGAGAAGTACTTGGCCTTACTCAGTTGATCTAACAGATCATCGATGCGGGGCAGTGGGTACTTATTCTTGACCGTAACTGCATTCAGATTCCGGTAGTCAATGCACATCCTCATCGTGCCATCCTTCTTCTTGACAAACAAAACGGGAGATCCCCAGGGCGAGGCACTAGGCCTAATGAAGCCCTTCTCCAGTAATTCTCCTAGCTGCTTCTTGAGTTCCTTCAACTCATCAGCCGACATTCTGTAGGGTCTTTTGGCAATCGGTGCAGTCCCTGGCATCAGCTCTATAACAAACTCCACATCTCTATCTGGTGGCATTCCTGGCAACTCCTCTGGAAATACGTCATTGAATTCACAGACTACTGGCACATCTCTGAATGTCAGCTCCATTTTACCTGCCTTAGTCTCCAGCGCACATAGGAGGGCTTGGACTCTCCAGACGCGCGGAACGTCTCATCGACATCTGAATTTATTAGGTATGTGCTTAATGCAGTAATTATCTTGTAGTGGTTTGTGTAGGAGTTAGATGTTTTCAACGATTTAAATGAATTAAAACATTTTTCATGCTATCCTACACTCAACCAAAGAAGCATAGAGAACCATAAGAAGCATAAGATCCAAATGTCACTCATCACATGGTTATTATTACATAAAGGATGTTCCTAGCTGCTAAGAAGATCGTGCTATGCGCAGATAGCCAATGACAGGATTATTCATGGTATCACTAGTCTAAGGGCCATGCAGGGTCCCATAAGCTACTGGTGCATAAGGTCAAGTACGGCGTCGGGTATGCGGCTGTCCTCTGCCTCGATCTCGTCGTCGGTCATGGTCAGGCGCTTGACATAGTCGAGTGCTACTGCTAGCTCTGGAGTGGCCTCAATCTCCTGTATCCTTTGAGACGGACACGCTCCCAGGTTGAGCGTAGTGGGTGGTATGCGGAAGTCTCCCTCCCGAGGCTTCACCATCTCCAGTGGGGGAAGCGAACTCTGTACCTTCCGGACCTCAATAGCTCTCCTGGTGTCGGACTGCTTCCAAGCTGTCTCTGTCCTCCGTAGCTTGTCCTTTAGGAACTCCACCATCTTCTCGCGGTCGATCAGAATCCCTTGGTTGCGGGTGGACTTGTCCTCGGCTTTCTCCAGCTGCTTTTCCAACTCCCTGATCCTGGAACGCAACGTGATCATCTCGACTACTCTGTCTCTGCTCCTCTGCTCCCTCTCAGCAAGTGCTCTCTCCTTGTCGTCCAGCCTCCTCTGTAATCCCAACACTCTGCTGTTCAGGTAGTCATTGCGAAGCCCAAAATCCTTGATCTTGTCTCGCAAGTCGGCGATCTCAGCTCGGTGTAACTCATCACGGCGCTGCATCTCCAACTGCAAGTCAGTGATTGCTCTGCTCAAACTCTCCAGGGTCTGAGTCCCTTTCTGCAAACTGTCCTCGACCTCTACCATGCGTGCTCGGTCACGCTGCTGCCTTTGCTCCAATGAGCTGATGAACTCGTCCTGCTCCTGGAGGTGGTGTGCCACTATGCGTAGGCAGGGGTCAGTCTCGGCCTGAACGATCTGGCTGGTGTACAGAATCCTCTGGATGGGGTCAGGGTGCAGCTCCAAGGCCTGAGGTAGCAGACGGAAGTGGGTCCCCTTAAGGTACTCGTATGCTGTGTACACAACTACGCGTAGTACCTTGCGGGAGACAGACTGTACGCCATCCTCCACAGTCTCTCCAGCAGTGTAGTCAGTAAAGATCGGCATCCCTGGAAGGGTCAGGCTGACGGGTGTCTCAACTCTGGTAGTGACAGGTCCTTCAAACCTCTCAGCCTCGACAAGCTTGCCTCGGCTGAAGTACTGGATCTGGTCAGACGGTGCTCCCAGCTCCTCCAGCACCTGGCATAGTACCATGGCAAATCCACCGTGGTTCCTCCCATTGATCAGGATCTCAATAGTGCCGTCGTGCAGTGGACGAAGTGGTGGTCCAAGGCTGGTCATCTGCAATTTTTTTCAAGAAACGGATTAGCAGATCCTTGTATTAGATAAGCCATTGCATAAAAAGTGAATGCAAGGTCGGTAATATAACCGAAAGAGAGTCTGGCTTCCTATTCTAATGTCCATTTTCTATGGGTCTCGTCCTACAGTCAAGTATGGCTCTGATACCAACTGAAACGACCTCGATTTCCACGAAGGGAAATCCACAGGCTCGAATTGTAATTCAACAGATTGCTTGGGACAATCCATGAAATTACCCATATCTCAGTTGACACCAGGATCCATACAACGGTAATTAAGTCTTACATAAATATTTATTACATCGCCACACTGGCGGAATCAACATTCAAAGAAGCTTTAGAAGATGCGGAAGCGATTCATCCTTCACGGCCAACTTGAGTGTAGCACGTGACCCTATTCCTCGTCATCATCTCCCTCGAAGTCGTACTCATTCTCGTCACCTGACAGCAAATTTATCAGTACGATTTGTACTGGCCACGGAGCCCACCTATGCAGCATTTGCTTTGTGGAAAGTGGATGCAAGGCTATACAAGCAGACCTATAGGCTGAGGTTTCCTATGCAGCTGTAATCAATGTTTAATTAGTCAAGTTTTATCTCCAGTTAACACCATCATCCCTTTTCCCATCACCACATCTCACTTACCCACACCTCGCTCTCATTCGACAGGCCCAACTCCCTCTCGGGCCTATCTCAGCGGCACACTACCACAACGGGTACACTGCCGGAAAAATGTCATCCAACGGGTACACATCCTAACCCAGTGCCACAAGCATCGCAGTACACATCAAAAGGCCTTTCAATATCAGGTTGTGCAAGAACTGGAGCAGTGGTCAACAACGTTTGCAAGGTGCGAAAAGCTGTTTCACACTCCTCACTCCACACAAACTTGGTATCTTTGTGCAATAGCTTGGTCATAGGTTTAGCTATTTTAGAGAAATCCTGAACAAAGCGGCGATAATACCCAGCTAATCCCAGAAAGCTACGAACCTCAGACACATTTGTTGGTGACTGCCAATCCAATACCTGCTGAACTTTTGACGGATCTACAGAAATACCTTCAGCAGATAAGATATGGCCCAGAAAAGGTACCTTAGTCAACCAAAACTCACACTTGCTGAACTTAGCATACAGCTTATGCTCCCTGAGTCTAGTCAAGACTATCCTCAAGTGTTCAGCATGATCCTCCATGCTCTCAGAGTACACCAGAATATCGTCAATAAAGACTACCACGAACTTATCCAACTCAGGCATGAATACCGAATTCATTAGATACATGAAATGTGCAGGAGCATTGGTTAATCCAAAAGACATAACCAAATACTCATACAAGCCATACCGGGTGGAGAAAGCCGTCTTGGGAATATCTTGTGGTCTGATCTTAATTTGGTGATACCCAGATCTCAGATCAATTTTGGAGAAAACCTTGGCCTTGGACAATTGATCAAACAAGATATCAATACGAGGTAGAGGATACTTGTTCTTAATTGTCACAGCATTTAGTGGCCTATAGTCCACACACATACGTAAAGTTTCATCCTTCTTCTTAACAAAGATTGCAGGACAGCCCCACGGAGAAGAACTAGGGCGAATGAACCCTTTGTCCAATAACTCCTAGAGTTGTTTCTTGAGTTCAGCTAATTCATGAGGAGGCATTCTATATGGCCTTCGAGAAATAGGCGCCGTACCGGGAATAAATTCTATTGCAAACTCCACATCTCGATCAGGAGGAAGTCCAGGTAGATCATCAGGAAAGACATCAGGAAACTCACACACTACCGGAATACCTTGGACGGTCTTGCCCTCAACTGCGAAAGAGAGATTAAAAAGATCCCCTCTTCGAGGTAAGGAAACTTGAAAGGTACCCCCACCCTGGGGCGCCTTCAACGTCAAAGTTCGGTTAGCAACGTCCAATACCGCACCCCATTTGTTCATCCAGCTAACCCCTAGAATTACATCCAGACCTAGCCCAGGCAACACAATGAGATGACTGATAAAACTCCTATCATTAATCTCAATACTCGCCTGCTTGATACCCTCACGTGTGCATATTTCAGCCCCAGCTGAGGTTATCCGGAAGTTACAGCCCAAATCAACGATCTGAAAGGCATGCCTTTGTGCAAATGCTTGACTTATGAAAGAATGCGATGATCCAGAGTCGAACAAAACAATAGCAGGATGCTGATTCACAGAAAACATACCCGCGGTGACTGGTTCACCTTCTGGAATTTCTTCAACAGTGGTGTGATGCACTCGAGCCTGCTTTGGATGAGGGCAATAGCGAGCAAGGTGCCCCTGTTGACCGCAGTTAAAGCATGGCCCCAGACCTTGGTTGGTCCTCACTGGAACGGCGTTGCTTGGAGGAGCGTTGTTCTTGTTCAAAGGCACTGTGAAACCTTTCTTGTAGCGCTGAGGCGCTGGCTGCTTCTTTGGAGGGGGGTCTGAATTTTGCTCCAGGAACAGCCGGACGGTAAGCAGGGCGATTTGCCACCGCACGACTAGCTGCTGGAGTCCTTGACTGAGAAGAGCTTCCTTCAAATGGCCTCTTGCCTCCCTTGGAAGCAGTGTGCAAGTTGTTCTGTTTCTCTTGGATATAAGCTTCACTGATGAACTCGTTAAAAGTTGTACGAGCGTTGTTCGCCAGAGTCTTCATAAGCTTGGTACTAAGACCTCTCTTGAAGGTTTCAATCTTCTTTTCATCTGTATCTACCATCCACGGGGCATACCTCGACAGATTGTTAAAGGCATGATGATACTGAGTGAGGGTCTTGGTACCCTGAGTAAGCTGCATGAATTCATTGACCTTCATCTTGATCAAGCCTGCTGGAATGAAATGCCCCCTGAAATCCCTGGTGAACTGCTCCCAGGTGATATCAGCGACCACAGGGTAGGCGGTCTTACGATTGGCCCACCATATTCCAGCTTGGCCTTGCAGTAACATAGCAGCAAAGCTAGCCTTCATGGTTTCAGTCAATCGCAGCACAGAGAATGACTGTTCAATAGTGTTTAACCACTCATCAGCTTCCAGCGGCTCTACGGCCTGCTTGAATACCGGAGGCTTAGTGTCCATGAAGTCCTTATAGTTACTGTATTGGTCCTCATCGTTTCCGCGGCGTCCACCTCGATCGCGATTGTGGTTGTTACTAGCAACCATCTGCTGCAAAATCGCTTGCTGGGTGTCCAAGAACTGAGCAAACATTTGTTCCTGGGTACGCGGTGGAGGAGGCGGCAACTCCTCATCTTCATGTTCGTTCCCACCACCACTGGTTGACCCATGACGACGGGTATGAGGTGCCATCTGTAGCAACACGCAACAACCATTGTTAAGTGTCAGTTATGTCAAAGATAACTGAAAGATTATGCCCAAAAGATATCAATGATCATTTTTTTTTGATAACCAACAAACGGCACAATAATTCAATAATCATCACACAACCGCACAATAACAAGGCGCAACCAAAAAGGGTTTCCAAGCTGCATAAGTTACCATTACTTAATTAAAAGTTTGATGGTTCCAGCCCTGAACACACAGGGTTCTCTCATTACAATTCAGGTTCTACCCATTACATGACATTAAAGGTTTTCCCAATACAAAAGGGTGCCGATCATGGCAAGATCACTAGAAAAAGCCTAGTCATCGTGGTCACTGTCCACGCCGGACACGTTCCCACCATGGTCATCACTCTCGTCAATAGGCACGATCTCCTCGGGGTCTTCTTCCTCTTCTTCCTCACTTGCTTCACCATCATCAGCTGCAATGAAGATCTCAGGAGCAAACTCCGCTGCACCCGGAGGATGAAACGGATCAGCACGGTTGTTCAGACGATGAACATCCTGCTGCAACTCCCAAACCTGCTGCTGACTAGCACGCAACTCCTGCAGAAACTCAGTGCGCTGACGGGTCAAACTCATATTGCGATTGTCAAGCTGGCGGCGAAGATCTGCATTCTCCCTCTCAAGCACCTCGACACGGCGATCAGCTGCCAACAAGGCGCCAGTGCATCGTAACAACTCATTGCGACAGGCGGTGAGAGCTACCACCAAGTCATCTGAGCTACGACGAGCCATACGTGCCCACTCTTCAGCTTCTAACTTCTTCTCCACAGCATCATGTAGGGCTTCAACGCACTTCATCCAACCATCCCTAGTGGAATAGTGCATCCTCAGGACAGCAAACATAGCACTCATAGAAGCACCCGTGCTATGAGCACGCTCGTCCCTGCCTCGCTCTAAAGAAGCTTGGCTAGACTGAGCCCACTCACCCTGAGAAGCATCCACCCTGGGAAAAACATTTGCTGGCCCCAAATCAGCTCTCTTGTTGAACCGGCTGCAAATATCCGTCAACACCTCAAAAGCTGCAAGCTGCGCACCATCCCATGGCGTCCTCATGTCAACTTCCACCTTTATTCCTGGAAACGACCAACCCCTTTCAAGCACAGGGATAGTCACCCAAACATCAAACCAAGGCTGCACCATGGTTTGCGCTGGCTTCCAGAAATACAGTGGTGGCTCTGCATATCCCACCGACTGCAACAACCTCCATAGCACAGTGGGTGTGCCAAACTGCTCCAGAAACTGACCACTCTGCGGCTCACCTTCAGCTGCCATCTGGTACATTACAACATCTTTCAGCATTTAGAATAAGATAGGACAGCACAAATTTTACCTTAGGGAAGGAAATAATACAAATAGCTTAAATTAATTTCATGATCATGATGCATGCACGTGCCAACGACCTCACACATAATATATTTTAACTAATGTTATAGTCGGTGGCATACCACGTGCTCTCATATACGTAACTAACCGTACTATATGTTTTGCGTGGTTAGTGTACCTGCAGAAGATTCATTTCAGCCCAATCCCAATGTATGCAGGGCAACAAGAAGCACTTTTTGCCGGAAATGTTCCCATGAACATTTGCGACCCCAAAAAAAATTACTCCACCTTACTTCCATAAGTACACATATGGATAACATGTACTCACTTCAGTAATCATACACTCACCATCGATCGATGGTTGTTCGATCTTACACTCACATCTCACCTTACCTTAGGCGACGTGGTACATTGACCCATAAGAAGCAATAAGAAACCGACAGTTCATGATTATCCGCACGATAAAACCAAATGAACCACAAATAGAAATATGATGCAATTTCCCCCAAGTCAGTACTTACATAAGCCACCTAATTACCACATATACATAGGGCTATAGGACTTGGTCATTGGTACTCATAAGTTTTGCAAACACTTGGTTTAAATCACCTATACACACTATCAGTTGGCAATTAGTTTGTAAAACTCAAAACACTTTTGGTTTTTAAATAGTCAAGTGACGGTATATGCTGAATTATGCTCTGGTACCAGCTGTCACAGAACCGACCAATTTATACGAGCACAAGTACAACGATCGCATTTTAGCCGCAATCCAGTCGCACTTGAGCCAATATAAACCCGGTAGTCCGGAAATCTCGAAGGATTTCAAACATTTCATACCCCAAGGATCATTCATTCAGCAATACCCGATCACATGACACATAAATTCGCAACCGAATTTAAACATCAGAATACAACATAGTCTTTTACACACATAGGGTAGTAGCGGAAGTCAACATAGTTTTACACCACAGAGTTCAAATACGAGTACCATCACATGACCCTGTCACAGCATTCTTACAACAACTAAAGATAGATAATGACCCTGCCCTCGGGTCTAGTCTTCTTCGCCCGCAGGGGTGAAGCAATTCCTGCAATACGCGTAGTAGACTACACCATCTGCAACAATGGGAATAAAACCCTGAGTACTCAATTGTACTCAGCTAGACTTACCCGACAGGGAGTAAATAAAAAGACTCTCAAGGATATGCAAGGCTTATTTGGTGGAGCTCAGAGGGTAGCATCATTTTTGCATCAAAAGCATTACTACAGTAGAACCTCAACTTATTCATTTTAATTGTGATAAGCTTCGATTTCAGTTAAACTATTTACTAGGATTAGCCACTATACTAAGCATTCACTGAATATTGTAGCAATCAATAAAACCATATGATTTCCGATATCCACAGATATCAACCTCATCTCACCATAATCATTATGGTCAAGTTATTAGCCTCTACCTCACCAGAAGATCAGTTCAGTTTCTCACTAACCAGGAGAGATGGCGATTCGAATCGATTGTACCAGCTGGCAAATATGCCAATCACAAACCCTGTCAGCCGAGCCACTGGCTTCTTGGGCCACCGTTAAATCTTTCTGAGACATAATATGTATCGCGGGCTTGGAGGGGTCCATATTCTCAGAGACAAACCCACTTCCAGGATGCATCAGGTCCCTGACCTGCCCTTGGTAAGATGGTGTCTCCGCACATCCTTCCTACCTCCAGAATATGTCTGCCTTATCACGCCCAATTCCCGGCTCAGAAAGAAATACTCGGCTTCGCGGTCAGAACGACTTATCTGGCCAGCTATGTGATGACGTCTTTCAATCTCAACTGATGTCTGGTGGCCTCAGTCCTAGTCGGCCGCAAGCAGCACCGAAGACGGCATGACCTCAACCATGTCATGCGGCTCCCCGCTACCTAGCCTTGATTCTCTCATTAGACACTGTGGCATGGTGGCACATATAGTCCATCATGTGGAATCCAACCCCATCATCATTAGTAACCACCTATGCTCGCGAAGGACAGGAAATCCCTCGACTTCTACCGGTCTAAGCATGGCTAAGCATAAGATCGAACCCATCCCCTTGTCTAGTAATAACTTCAGGATCAAATATAAGTGGACAAGGAATAAATGCAGCAACGGTATCATATCAACTCCTATACTTAAGTGCACAATCATACGATTTAATAAAGACCAGTGTATTTGTAAAAAGAGTAGGTGGAGACTTAGGAATGCTCCGGGGCTTGCCTTTCACAAAGTTAGTGGGTTGGTGATCCGGGCACTCCGGAAGTTCAGCTTCTTCTTCTTGGCTTTCGGGAACCTCTGGTACTTCAATCTCCGGCGGAACTCCCTCCTCCGGTGGATCGAACTGCAATAGCGTCACGCCTCCCGGTGATCCTGTATGCATGATATGCATATATGAGAACTGAGAATGCACATGAAATGCAAGATAGAGATGCACGAATTAACCCATGATATGCAATCAGTTCAACAATCCCCACTCATTTATTTCTTTCCTAGACAACCAACTCATACCCACCCTTCTTAAGCAAAGCATAGAACAATTTCTCGTCCCGGGTGAGAGGTCTACAACCTGCACTTAATAATTAACATGCATCAACTAACCTACCACAACCAAAAGATATTTGCTTAGAAACAATTAAATAAACCCTAGCCTATAACTGGACCTACTGTTTACTGTGACCAGAAAAATCCATAGAAATTACAGTAGCTATTACACATCCAGATTAGCCTACTGACAAAATTTCAAGTCATTTGGACAAGTATAACAGTCTACACAAAAATAACAAGCAACCAGCCTTTTAAGCAATGGAAAATACTTAACACAGTGAAAAGTATCAAACAACAGATTTCCTAATTTTCTTAGCTTCTTTCCAACATAACATAGCCCAGGAAAAATATTCATGTCCATAACCTTAACACATTAAGCATGGCGATTTTTGCAAGATTAAAGCATAAAAGGCACATTATACTAGACATCATATAAATAACAGTGAAACACCAGCAAACATATTTTTCATAGATTCTACTTCCCTAAACAAGATTAATGCAAGTGGAATCACATTTTTAGCACATTTCTACAATTACTTATGCATTTATCAAGTTTGCAAGCAATTAACAATTTAATTATAACTGCACATAAAAAGTATTCAAAAAGTACATTTTATATTTTTCCTTGATAGATCTCAGAAGTACAAACACAACAAAATTTGGTTCACCCCAATTGGACATTCCTAGCTCCAGATATGAATTTTGGAAGGTTTTACACATTTTCTGGAAATTCATTTTATAAATCAAAAACTTAAACCCGATAGAACTGCTACGTGCACCCGGCTCAGTGAACCAGAGGCGCACCCGAACGGCTGACTCGCGGGCCCCGGGGTCGACCCGACCCCACGCGTCAGAGAGCGGAACAGAGCCGCCGGCGCTGACCGGCGAGAGCTCGCCGACGGCGAGGTCTCCGGCGACGCCGAGGCTACCTACCGACTCGCGGCAACGAGACGAACCCGATGGACCAACTGCCGAGGGTCGTACTCCACCGGAGCGAGCTCGACGGCGGCAATGGCGGACGGCGGTGGTCCGGCAAACTTGCGCCGGCCGATTCCGGCCCTTGCTCGCGCGGCTCGGCCTCGTTCCGTGTTCCTGCAACCCTAGCGGACCTGTGCGCGCGACTAATCGAACTATTGCACACGGAAACTCACTGACCACGCTCGCATGGCGGCACGGTGGCGAGCGGTTCCACGGCGAACTCGGGTTCCGGCGAAACTACGGCGAGATAGACCTAACCGACGGTGTGGAATGGATCTACGGCTAACGGGGACTCTTAGACGAGCAAAAGAGAGGGAAGCCGACCCCGGCATCGCCCTCGTCGCGGCGACCCGAGAGCTCGGCGGCGCTCCGGCAATGGCGGACGGCGGGAAGCTTGCTGGAGCTGTACCTTAGGTCGGCTGAGGTCGGCAACGGGTCGGAAACGAAGAGCAGAGCAAGCCGCAGCTGCGCCGAGGGTGGAGCGGTCGGAGACGGCTCGGTGGCGGCGGATTTCACCGCGGCGGTGGCGCGGCGGAAATGGCGACGGCGGAGGGGAAAGAGGAGAGCAGTGAGCGAGCAGAGGGCGAGAGAGCGGGGAGAGTGAGGGCGAGCGTGCGGGAGACAGGATTGCGTGTTCCCCTTTGTAAGCCGACCGCGCGGCAGCAACGACGGCGTACGGCGCCACCTGGCGGCCGAGGCCTGACGCGGTCGCGCGATTTGCCCGAGGGTCGAACTGAATCGGCTCCGATTCAGTCTCCGCGGACCCGACTGAAACTCGATTTTTCATCGATCTATAACTCGCGATCTAGAGCGTTTCAGCGAAAACTTCACTAATATGGGTTGAAGAGCTATACGAGTAGATCATTTCATATTAAGGCACTTTACTCTAGTTCGGCCTGGATTGAGAGATACAAGTCGATGAACAGGGGTACACCGAAACTGAAAACCGGTTTAGACTTAGGAAAATTTGAAAACTTCCAAAACAGCTCCAAATCTGCACTAATTCAACTTTTTGACCTTCTTCCACTCATTTTCATGAGTTGACCCAAAAATAAAGTTTGTTGCTTATAAAATTCTACACAACTTTGATTAAGGGTGCACTGACATGCAGAATCTCTAAAATGCCCTTCTTGTTTGGTCAAACAGAATAGCTTTTAAAGGGCTCTCTAGTCAACTATGAGCTAGAGGGGTATTTTGGGGATTTCACCAACATGAACATTGTTCGAAATGTTATCCTAAACATGTATAAAGCATTTAGAACCGTAAACAAGCATCACATTTGCATGTCAACACATTTTGCATAATATGGACATATAAACAAACATATAGCAATAAAAGGGAATCAAATAAAATGCAATGATAATAATGCATGAAATGACATGATCTATGCTTGATGACATGCAAATGCAATTGTGAAAATAGTAACTAACACTAGGGTGTTACAGCCCTCCCCCCTTAAAAGAATCTCGTCCCCGAGATTAGAGTTAATTACCATTGTTTAAAGAAAGACGGATAGACTTCTTTGAGGTAATCTTCTCGCTCCCAAGTCGCATCCCAATAACTTTGGTTGTTCCACACCACCTTATAGAACTTGATCACTCGGCTACGGGTGATTCTTTCTTTGTAATCTATTACTTCAATAGGCTTTTCTTCATAGGTTAAATCTGATTTCAACTTGATATCACCAAAATCCACTTGCTCTTCCGGTACTCGTAAACATTTCTTGAGTTGAGATACATGAAACACATTGAAGATAGCGGACATGTGTGGTGGCAACCGTAACTTGTATGCTACCTTCCCACTTCTTTCCAGAATTTGAAAAGGACCTACAAACCTTGGAGCTAACTTTCGTTTCACTCCGAAGCGTTGCACGCCTTTCATAGGTGACACTTTCAAGTATACATAGTCACCCACTTCAAATTCCAATGGCCTTCTTCGCTTGTCCGCATAGCTCTTTTGACGAGTCTGAGCGGCTTTGAGATGTGTTTGAATGGTATGCACTCTCTCTTCGGCCTCTTTCACAAAGTCAATCCCGTAATATCTCCTTTCGCCTGATTCAACCCAATTGAGAGGAGTTCTACATTTGCGCCCATACAAAGCTTCAAAAGGAGCCATTTGAATACTCTCTTGATAGCTATTGTTGTATGAGAACTCGGCCAAAGGTAACCATTCCTTCCCACGAACCTTTAGACGATAGAACACAAGCTCTCAACATATCTTCAAGAATTTGATTTACCCTTTCAGTCTGACCAGAAGTTTGAGGATGATAAGCTGAGCTGCGAACCAAATTGGTTCCCAAACACTTGTGTAGATGCTCCCAGAAGCGTGCAATAAATTGCGGGCCTCTGTCGGAAACTATCGTCCTCGGCACACCATGTAACCGAAGTATCTGAGCAAAGTAGAGCTGTGCCAACTGATGAGGACGATCTGTAGTTCGAACTGGTAAGAAATGTGCAATCTTAGTCAATCGATCTACGATCACCCAAATAGAATCGTGGCCCTTTTGCGTTAGAGGTAACCCAGATATGAAATCCATGGTTATCTCATCCCATTTCCAACCTGGAACTGGTAAGGGTTGCAATAGGCCTGCTGGCTTAAGATGAATAGCCTTCACGCGACAACAGGTATCACACCTGGCCACATAGGCTGCAATTTCCTTCTTCATTTTGGTCCACCAGAACCTAGGTTTCAAGTCTTGATACATCTTACTACTACCAGGATGGATAGACAACTTGGGCAAATGAGCCTCGTCCATAATCTGATTCTTCAACTCACGGTCTTTCGGTACTACCAATCGATCCTTGAACCACAATATACCTTTTTCATCTACTCGGAAATGAAGCATTTCTTGTTCTTTCATCTTCCTTTTGATATGATATATGCCGAGATCTGTTTTCTGACCTTCAATAATCTTGCTTTCCAAAGTACAACTGAGAGTAATATTATTCAACACCACTGGATGCACAAGATTGAACCCGTCTGCTAGCAAAGGCTGCAATACATTGCAATGAGACTTTCGGCTCAAGGCATCGGCTACGACATTGGCCTTGCCCGGATGATAGTGTACTTCTAGATCATAATCTTTGATCAACTCCAACCACCTTCTTTGCCTCATGTTCAACTCAGGCTGAGTGAAAATGTACTTGAGACTCTTGTGATCGGAATAGATATGACATTTGTGACCCATCAAATAGTGGTGCCAAATCTTCAATGCATGAACTACAGTGGCAAGTTCCAAATCATGAGTAGGATAGTTTTGCTCATGTTTTCTCAGTTGACGCGAGGCATAAGCAATGACTCGGCCTTCTTGCATGAGAGCACATCCTAACCCAGTGCCACAAGCATCGCAGTACACATCAAAAGGCCTTTCAATATCAGGTTGTGCAAGAACTGGAGCAGTGGTCAACAACGTTTGCAAGGTGCGAAAAGCTGTTTCACACTCCTCACTCCACACAAACTTGGTATCTTTGTGCAATAGCTTGGTCATAGGTTTAGCTATTTTAGAGAAATCCTGAACAAAGCGGCGATAATACCCAGCTAATCCCAGAAAGCTACGAACCTCAGACACATTTGTTGGTGACTGCCAATCCAATACCTGCTGAACTTTTGACGGATCTACAGAAATACCTTCAGCAGATAAGATATGGCCCAGAAAAGGTACCTTAGTCAACCAAAACTCACACTTGCTGAACTTAGCATACAGCTTATGCTCCCTGAGTCTAGTCAAGACTATCCTCAAGTGTTCAGCATGATCCTCCATGCTCTCAGAGTACACCAGAATATCGTCAATAAAGACTACCACGAACTTATCCAACTCAGGCATGAATACCGAATTCATTAGATACATGAAATGTGCAGGAGCATTGGTTAATCCAAAAGACATAACCAAATACTCATACAAGCCATACCGGGTGGAGAAAGCCGTCTTGGGAATATCTTGTGGTCTGATCTTAATTTGGTGATACCCAGATCTCAGATCAATTTTGGAGAAAACCTTGGCCTTGGACAATTGATCAAACAAGATATCAATACGAGGTAGAGGATACTTGTTCTTAATTGTCACAGCATTTAGTGGCCTATAGTCCACACACATACGTAAAGTTTCATCCTTCTTCTTAACAAAGATTGCAGGACAGCCCCACGGAGAAGAACTAGGGCGAATGAACCCTTTGTCCAATAACTCCTAGAGTTGTTTCTTGAGTTCAGCTAATTCATGAGGAGGCATTCTATATGGCCTTCGAGAAATAGGCGCCGTACCGGGAATAAAGTTCTATTGCAAACTCCACATCTCGATCAGGAGGAAGTCCAGGTAGATCATCAGGAAAGACATCAGGAAACTCACACACTACCGGAATACCTTGGACGGTCTTGCCCTCAACTGCGAAAGAGAGATTAAAAAGATCCCCTCTTCGAGGTAAGGAAACTTGAAAGGTACCCCCACCCTGGGGCGCCTTCAACGTCAAAGTTCGGTTAGCAACAGTCCAATACCGCACCCCATTTGTTCATCCAGCTAACCCCTAGAATTACATCCAGACCTAGCCCAGGCAACACAATGAGATGACTGATAAAACTCCTATCATTAATCTCAATACTCGCCTGCTTGATACCCTCACGTGTGCATATTTCAGCCCCAGCTGAGGTTATCCGGAAGTTACAGCCCAAATCAACGATCTGAAAGGCATGCCTTTGTGCAAATGCTTGACTTATGAAAGAATGCGATGATCCAGAGTCGAACAAAACAATAGCAGGATGCTGATTCACAGAAAACATACCCGCGGTGACTGGTTCACCTTCTGGAATTTCTTCAATAGTGGTGTGATGCACTCGAGCCTGCTTTGGATGAGGGCAATAGCGAGCAAGGTGCCCCTGTTGACCGCAGTTAAAGCATGGCCCCAGACCTTGGTTGGTCCTCACTGGAATGGCGTTGCTTGGAGGAGCGTTGTTCTTGTTCAAAGGCACTGTGAAACCTTTCTTGTAGCGCTGAGGCGCTGGCTGCTTCTTTGGAGGGGGTCTGAATTTTGCTCCAGGAACAGCCGGACGGTAAGCAGGGCGATTTGCGACCGCACGACTAGCTGCTGGAGTCCTTGACTGAGAAGAGCTTCCTTCAAATGGCCTCTTGCCTTCCTTGGAAGCAGTGTGCAAGTTGTTCTGTTTCTCTTGGATATAAGCTTCACTGATGAACTCGTTAAAAGTTGTACGAGCGTTGTTCGCCAGAGTCTTCATAAGCTTGGTACTAAGACCTCTCTTGAAGGTTTCAATCTTCTTTTCATCTGTATCTACCATCCACGGGGCATACCTCGACAGATTGTTAAAGGCATGATGATACTGAGTGAGGGTCTTGGTACCCTGAGTAAGCTGCATGAATTCATTGACCTTCATCTTGATCAAGCCTGCTGGAATGAAATGCCCCCTGAAATCCCTGGTGAACTGCTCCCAGGTGATATCAGCGACCACAGGGTAGGCGGTCTTACGATTGGCCCACCATATTCCAGCTTGGCCTTGCAGTAACATAGCAGCAAAGCTAGCCTTCATGGTTTCAGTCAATCGCAGCACAGAGAATGACTGTTCAATAGTGTTTAACCACTCATCAGCTTCCAGCGGCTCTACGGCCTGCTTGAATACCGGAGGCTTAGTGTCCATGAAGTCCTTATAGTTACTGTATTGGTCCTCATCGTTTCCGCGGCGTCCACCTCGATCGCGATTGTGGTTGTTACTAGCAACCATCTGCTGCAAAATCGCTTGCTGGGTGTCCAAGAACTGAGCAAACATTTGTTCCTGGGTACGCGGTGGAGGAGGCGGCAACTCCTCATCTTCATGTTCGTTCCCACCACCACTGGTTGACCCATGACGACGGGTATGAGGTGCCATCTGTAGCAACACGCAACAACCATTGTTAAGTGTCAGTTATGTCAAAGATAACCGAAAGATTATGCCCAAAAGATATCAATGATCATTTTTTTTGATAACCAACAAACGGCACAATAATTCAATAATCATCACACAACCGCACAATAACAAGGCGCAACCAAAAAGGGTTTCCAAGCTGCATAAGTTACCATTACTTAATTAAAAGTTTGATGGTTCCAGCCCTGAACACACAGGGTTCTCTCATTACAATTCAGGTTCTACCCATTACATGACATTAAAGGTTTTCCCAATACAAAAGGGTGCCGATCATGGCAAGATCACTAGAAAAAGCCTAGTCATCGTGGTCACTGTCCACGCCGGACACGTTTCCCACCATGGTCATCACTCTCGTCAATAGGCACGATCTCCTCGGG
The DNA here is from genome assembly GCA_038502445.1 of Eremochloa ophiuroides. Taxonomy (NCBI): domain Eukaryota; kingdom Viridiplantae; phylum Streptophyta; class Magnoliopsida; order Poales; family Poaceae; genus Eremochloa; species Eremochloa ophiuroides. The sequence continues at coordinate 46,436,026 of JAHLJS010000004.1, forward strand.
GTCTTCTTCCTCTTCTTCCTCACTTGCTTCACCATCATCAGCTGCAATGAAGATCTCAGGAGCAAACTCCGCTGCACCCGGAGGATGAAACGGATCAGCACGGTTGTTCAGACGATGAACATCCTGCTGCAACTCCCAAACCTGCTGCTGACTAGCACGCAACTCCTGCAGAAACTCAGTGCGCTGACGTGTCAAACTTCATATTGCGATTGTCAAGCTGGCGGCGAAGATCTGCATTCTCCCTCTCAAGCACCTCGACACGGCGATCAGCTGCCAACAAGGCGCCAGTGCATCGTAACAACTCATTGCGACAGGCGGTGAGAGCTACCACCAAGTCATCTGAGCTACGACGAGCCATACGTGCCCACTCTTCAGCTTCTAACTTCTTCTCCACAGCATCATGCAGGGCTTCAACGCACTTCATCCAACCATCCCTAGTGGAATAGTGCATCCTCAGGACAGCAAACATAGCACTCATAGAAGCACCCGTGCTATGAGCACGCTCGTCCCTGCCTCGCTCTAAAGAAGCTTGGCTAGACTGAGCCCACTCACCCTGAGAAGCATCCACCCTGGAAAAACATTTGCTGGCCCCAAATCAGCTCTCTTGTTGAACCGGCTGCAAATATCCGTCAACACCTCAAAAGCTGCAAGCTGCGCACCATCCCATGGCGTCCTCATGTCAACTTCCACCTTTATTCCTGGAAACGACCAACCCCTTTCAAGCACAGGGATAGTCACCCAAACATCAAACCAAGGCTGCACCATGGTTTGCGCTGGCTTCCAGAAATACAGTGGTGGCTCTGCATATCCCACCGACTGCAACAACCTCCATAGCACAGTGGGTGTGCCAAACTGCTCCAGAAACTGACCACTCTGCGGCTCACCTTCAGCTGCCATCTGGTACATTACAACATCTTTCAGCATTTAGAATAAGATAGGACAGCACAAATTTTACCATAGGGAAGGAAATAGTACAAATAGCTTAAATTAATTTCATGATCATGATGCATGCACGTGCCAACGACCTCACACATAATATATTTTTAACTAACGTTATAGTCGGTGGCATACCACGTGCTCTCATATACGTAACTAACCGTACTATACATTTTGCGGTTAGTGTACCTGCAGAAGATTCATTTTCAGCCCAATCCCAATGTATGCAGGGCAACAAGAAGCACTTTTTGCCAGAAATGTTCCATGAACATTTGCGACCCCAACAAAAATTACTCCACCTTACTTCCATAGTACACATAGGATAACATGTACTCACTCAGTAATCATACACTCACCATCGATCGATGGTTGTTCGATCTTACACTCACATCTCACCTTACCTTAGGCGACGTGGTACATTGACCCATAAGAAGCAATAAGAAACCGACAGTTCATGATTATCCGCACGATAAAACCAAATGAACCACAAATAGAAATATGATGCAATTTCCCCCAAGTCAGTACTTACATAAGCCACCTAATTACCACATATACATAGGGCTATAGGACTTGGTCATTGGTACTCATAAGTTTTGCAAACACTTGGTTTAAATCACCTATACACACTATCAGTTGGCAATTAGTTTGA